>JANAVB010019198.1:3458183-3845683 GCA_029216955.1 Iris pallida | reverse complement strand
TGCCCCCACATTCTCACAAATTTTCATGCAAAAATACGCTCTTTGCATCGCGCAATCACACGCGGACAGCAGGGCACGCACGGCCTCATGCACGGGATCCGTGCACGTGCGTCCGTTGCCCGAAACGCAGCTGAAACGATGTCAAACCCAAAGCCTTCTTCACGAAATTTTATCAAAATCATATTATCTAAACATCCATGAAGACAGAAACAAAAAACAAGAACTTTCTATTCTAAGCGTATTTCGTCGAACACGTGTCGTAAGGGACCGACACGGGCTCGATACCTCCATCAAACGGAGTCGAAATCCTACCAAATTCCGTGGGAAAGGCTAGGTCACCTATATGGATGCAAAAATGAAGAAAAACCAGATTTACAGTGGTAGATTAGGGTTTTACCTATTGAGTGTCAAAACTCAAAGATCGGATACTGCCATGTCCGTGGCGGCCAACCCCGACGCGCCAGGACGAGCCTGTGGCGGCCGGTAATGCACGATCTCGGGATTCCGTTCCCTCCCAATGCTTCTACCATTTTTAGTTGCCTAGATTAACCCTATATTTATCCGAAATCACATGCCGTGGTCACATGCTCATCCTCCTAGATGTCGTACCTCAGTACGAGAACACTAAGTAAGAATCAGCCTCGGCACCTATAGTCCCAGTTGTGATCCATCCTTAGTGTTATGCAACAAGCAAGCAAGCAATCCTAACCACGCTAAGACTATAGGCCAACTACCAGATACCCGTGCAGGTAATCATATAATATAGCCAGAATATCAAGATGGCATCGCAATGCCATATAATCATGGAAGTAGCACCTCAAAGTGCCAATAGACAAAGGGCACCGCAGTGCAATGTCAGGGCCAGCACCTCACAGGGTAAGCTGGACTTATAGCACGGATACAGGTAGTCAGGTCTGGGACAAGGATAACTCTGTCAGTCACAAGAAGTCATCTGCCCACATCGTGGCATGAATATCAGGTCAAGTACAAGACCAGAACCTCTACTATAATAACATCTCAAGCATATATGGGAGCCTACAGCTCCAATCATCAAGTCGGTCCATCCACCAGATCAATCTAGCAAGAGTCTCCCATCCATGATGGAGTGAATATTACGTCAATAAAGACAACCACCAAATACCGAGCTCATCCCCCTAACAATGCTAGGGCCTCTGACTCACAAGAATCCTCCAAGTCAATGATCACAAGCCACCAGAAAGCAAGCCCCTCAACTACCAAGACACAGCAATCAACCAGGTTCTCTAACTACCGGAATACGCAAAGGTACCAGGTTTGGGCGTTTGGGAAGTCGAGTAATAATCATATAATAATACCCTCGATATTTTCCTCGTTCCGCGAGACACTCGCACCAGTATCCAAAATCCAAAGTCCACGAAGACATATCTGATCAAATTAGAACATCACCAAAGAACTAGCAACACTATCTAAGAATCCACTTAGTCTACCATAACCACTATCTCAATATCATATCTCCTCATAGTCAATCCTCGAATAAGATCATAATCCCAACACATGGGTCAACACTAATCAACGCCGTCGGAAAATGGCAAGGATTGCGTGAACCACTCTGGATCAGATCTACAACCCTTAAACCAAATAAGGACCAGGGTTGCAGACCTTCACCCGAGTAGAACCGCTCTCCTTACACAATCCGACGGACAGGACAGATAATGGGATAACAACTAAACTAGAACACCATCTAAAAAAAAGGGTCACAGGTCAAGAGTCCAATGGGTGATACCGTCGAAAAGGCAAGGATTGCGTGAACCACTCTGGATCAGATCCACAACCCTTAAACCAAACAAGGACCAGGGTTGCAGACCTTCACCCGAGTAGAACCGCTCTCCTTACACAATCCGGCGGACAAGACAGACAAGACGCTAGGCGACTAATCTAGTCGAGAGTATACCTAGCAGGCAATAGGGTCAGGGATGCCATACCAAGAAGAACATGCATGAGTTCAGTCCAGCAAACTAAAGGAATGGTTCTGCCCAATCCTTCGAACCAAATTCCCAACTGGGAATTCTGGAAAAATCCGGCAGAGTCTCTTTTGTAATCTGGACGGGAGCACCCTACGAATAGGGGCTAAAACCACTCTGCGCAACCCGCCGCAGAATCGCGGACTCGCGGGCTGAGAACACCAAGTCTCAGCTACCAGCAGCACTACGATGCGTACTGGGAATAAGTCGATAGCCGAGAACACTAAGTCTCAGCTACTAGCAGCACTACGATGCGTACTGAAAACCAATCGAACCCGAGACCACTAAGTCCCGGCCTCCAGCAGCGCTACAATGCGTACTGGGCGCCAAGCCAACATGCATAATATAATCAACTAACCGTCTCGCAGGGCGCATCACAGCACATGTCTATAGTTCTAACCCAAGCACAATCACAACCACATGAGTAGTTCGCCAAGCCGTTATCCGACCGCGAGTCGGACACGGGGCATACGGGGACAATCCATACAAGTGAGTCGTGCTCGTGTCCTCGGAGGTGTAGATGACCCATCCGAGTTGTCCGATACGGTCTATCCCGGCATCGGACCAAGCTATCCTAAGTTATCATCATGGCAGTTCTACTACTAGGCTACACTAATCATGGTTATAAAATTACAAGTACAATTTAATTAAATAATATAAAATCCAGGAGAGAGGGCAAGAGCCGTCGATGAGCAAGGGATACTTGCCTAGAGGGCTCGGCTAGGTAAGCAAGTCTTCGACGATCTGGATCCAAGCTAGCACGTCCATCGAGATCCTCAGAACACACAATAAACAATCATTAGAATTAAATAATAAAATAATAACAGGAAGCACGAAAGATGGCAGGAGGTTATACCGTACGGGTCCCGCAAGCAGCACAGGGATCTGGCACGAAAATCGGGGCACAGGAACCGATACGGGCACGCAAACCGAGACGCACACGCATATCGAGATGCGCACGGGAATCGAGATGACTCGAATATCAAGACGAACAGGAGAGAACGTGCACGTAAATCGAGACGTACACGTAGGCCGAGGGATCGCGAATATCAAGATGGTGCACGAATCACACAACACGCAAATCGAGACGTGTACACGAATCGAGACGGCACAAAGACCAATGTGGCACAAAAATCGGAGCGAGCACGCAAATCGAGGCGGTGCGCAAATTAGCACGTGCACACAAATCGAAGCGATACGAAAATCGAGATGGCACAAAGGCCGAGACACGGGAATCGAGACAACGTGCAAACCGAGATAGCACGGTGCCCGAGACAGCGCGGGGCTCGAAGCGTCCCGCTGCCCGAGGCAACACGTGAATCGAGGCGACACGAGAACCGAGGCAGCACGTATACCAAGGTGTACGCGTAACGAGACGGCACATAACCCGAGCAGCGCGGGGCCCAAAGCGTCCCGCTGCTCGAGGCGTGCACGGAGCTCGAGGGCTCGCTTCCCGAGATGTACGTAAAACGAGGGACTCGCACCCTGAGGGTGCGCCGCACGAGGCAGCACGCAAACCGAGGAGAAAGAGAGGGACAGAGGAGCTCACCGGGATCTGTCGGTTCCCGGCGGAGGGGACAGCAGCCGCGGTGGCACGGTGCTCAGAGAAGAGAGAGAGACGAGGCGAGGGGGCTCACCGTCGGTACGAAAGAGAGGGACGGCAGCAGCGGCGCTGCACCACGAAGGGGAGGCGGAGGAGTTGGAGACGGCGGCGTCGGCGGAGGGGGCCGGAGGCCACGGAGGAGACGGCGACGGCGATGATGGTGGAGGCGATGGTGATGGCTGAAGTGGAGGTGGCCGGAGGAGATGGCGGCTGTGGTGGAAGCAGTGGAGGCAGTGGCGGCGGTCGACGGAGGGTGGTGCTGGTGGGTGATGGTGGCAGCGATGGCCGGAGCTGGCCGGGAAAGAGCGGGAGAGGAGAGGGGGAGATCGAGAGGGAGAGGGAAGGGAGTGAGCTCGAGAGAGAGAGCTGAGGGAAAAGGAAAGGAGGGGCTGGTCCAGTGAGGGGCCGGGAGAGAGAGAAAGAGTGAAGAGAGAGGTGAGGGGGTTAGGGTTAGGTAGATATTTTAGAGGGGTAGATTTAGGATCAAGAAAATAAGAGTAGCAATAATAAAAATGAGAAAAATTCACCTCCAATAATTAATAATAAAATTTTAAAAATACCCAATTTCAAAAAAATCCTCCAAATACGAGATACAGTCGAAATACAGTCATATACCTATTTCTAAAATAGGGATATGACATCCTACCCACCTTACAAAAATTTCGTCCTCGAAATTTTGAAATCATGTATATAAGATTTTCAAAACTAGTACATATAGGTACCATGAAAACTCTACCCACCTTACAGAAATCAAGTAATACAATAAGAAACGAACAAAATCTCAATATGAAAACATCAAAGAGAACAAGTCTCGCTAAATAAATCAACTCGCAAGGTAAATCGAAAACATCGAAAGAATCTCGAAAATCAAAGTCTCGCATACACGAAATAACCCCATAAATCAAAACTAGTATAGAATGTCGAAAACAATGTCAGAAAACGTAAAATCCCAACTGCATACAATCCTCACAAATCATAAAATACAGGATATATGTCTCGAACTGATGACCGTAGTTACTAATATCCGAAAAATGTGTGTCATGACCATTCCTTGCCACGCCATCCGGAATGGCTGCAAAAGATGCATCAGGGCACTATAATCGAGCGGCTGCAACTTTCGTTACCACGCCGTCAAGGTATACTAGGGTCACCCGGTACTCTTGACAAATATCCAAAACGAATCAAATCCATAACCCAAATATCCGAATCACTAAAAATCACAAAATCTATAACGATATAACGAGTCCTAGAAAACCATCAAAATCCATAATCCAGGTGAATCGTAACACATATCCAAAAATATCTTCAATAATAACCACAAGATATCTTTTCTAGGAAAATACTCCAAACCAAGGATCCATATCAAAATATAATGTATGGAAAGTATATCAAAAAAATAATACCTGAAACAGATAATCATGAGTGCGGAACTGTCCGGAATCAAGGAAGCCGAATCGATACGAGAATATCCCTCGGATACTCAACAAATGTTAAAATATCCAACCTCAGAGTCCAGATGGAATCTTCATTCCGCAGCAATCCAGCCAACGCTCGAAGAGCGCGATAATGATACTAAGTCAGCACGAAGTCAACGCACGAAAGGGATAACAAGAAATCAACCAAGGTGAAACACCGGTAGAGAGTACAGAACCCAAGACAGATAATCAAGTAACCCAATGATGGAGATAAGATGACATCTCATCGGATAAAACGATCGACATGACCAACTATAGGATCATATCTATCAAACAAGGATCAGGGGTAGATAACAACAAATGAGACAGGGCAAAGCAAAATAGGTCCAGGTAGAGATGAGGACCAATTCACAAGTTCAAGGGAGCGAAGGGCAAGTGTAGCAAGTTAGAATCCCAAGGAATAGTGGACTGAGATCAACAATTATGTGATATCCAACAATATCTCAAAACGAGACCTGCATGGGCCACCACTAAAACCTTGTCACGCCCCAGTACCAAAATACTGGGACGGACTAGGCCAGCTACTCCGTATGAGGTATAAAATGTCATACGGCGATCGTGGCTGTCAATCTTGCTAGGTATCCTAGCATGCAAGCAGTCTATGGCCTAAATCCGATCTCATATCCACAGGCAATAATCAATGAAATAACGACAAGAGAGATAATCATATGAAAAACATGAAATACTCATATGATAATCAGAGAGTCTACAATAAGAAATAATGTAGACAAGAATACCTTCCCACACAGTTCCCTCATGGTCAGAAACTGAAGCACGTCCTCCAAGTCAAGTCTGGAAGATCCACATGGCCGGTCACAGGCAATCTGGGAACAATCCAGGGTTGGTCAGGCCAACCGTAGCAAGTACCAGAAAAGAAGGCTCAAGGACGGGCGAAGAAAACCAACAGGATATAATATGACAAGAATAGCATCTAAAAATAGTAAATAAGGTAAGGGATCATGCGGTACCAACGCACGATTACAGAATATAAGGCAGCAATCCAACTACTAATACGTAAGTAACCAACAATCATCACAGTCATCCTAACATCCACTAATGCTTACATTGCCAACTGGAACTCGTAGTCTGTCATCGGAACAGTAACCCATCCCTACATCAAACAAGAATAAGGGAATGAATTACTGCGCCGGAACAGCGTTACGTGCCAGCCAGCTTAGCAAGCAACAAGCCAAACAATTATATGAATAAGCGGCCACTCAAATGCCTACGGCTGTCTATGTGGAGGTTGGGTTACCCCATCAATGCAATATAGGAATCCTCAGATCGTGCCATATCCCGCAAGGGCTAGCGAGGCCAAATAATGCATAGTAGGTAGGTATGCACGGTCCCTCGGAAGGCCACCGTGCTAAGCAGGAGTACATATAGTAGTCGAATACTGCCATATCCGTGGCGGCCAACCCCGACGTGCCAGGACGAGCCTGTGGCGCCCGGTAATGCACGATCTCGGGATTCCGTTCCCTTCCAATGCTTCTACCATTTTTAGTTGCCTAGATTAACCCTACATTTATCCGGAATCACATGCCGTGGTCACATACTCATCCTCCTAGATGTCGTACCTCAGTACGAGAACGCTAAGTAAGAATCAGCCTCGGCACCTATAGTCCCAGTTGTGATCCATCCTTAGTGTTATGCAACAAACAAGCAAGCAATCCTAACCACGCTAAGACTATAGGCCAACTACCAGATACCCGTGCAGGTAATCATATAATATAGCCAGAATATCAAGATGGCATCGCAATGCCATATAATCATGGAAGTAGCACCTCAAAGTGCCAATAGACAAAGGGCACCGCAGTACAATGTCAGGGCCAGCACCTCACAGGGTAAGCTGGACTTATAGCACGGATACAGGTAGTCAGGTCTGGGACAAGGATAACTCTGTCAGTCACAAGAACTCATCTACCCACATCGTGACATGAATATCAGGTCAAGTACAAGACCAGAACCTCTACTATAATAACATCTCAAGCATATATGGGAGCCTACAGCTCCAATCATCAAGTCGGTCCATCCACCAGATCAATCTAGCAAGAGTCTTCCATCCATGATGGAGTGAATATCACGTCAATAAAGACAACCACCAAATACCAAGCTCATCCCCCTAACAATGCTAGGGCCTCTGACTCACAAGAATCCTCCAAGTCAATGATCACAAGCCACCAGAAAGCAAGCCCCTCAACTACCAAGACACAGCAATCAACCAGGTTCTCTAACTACCGGAATACACGAAGGTACTAGGTTTGGGCGTTTGGGAAGTCGAGTAATAATCATATAATAATACCCTCGATATTCTCTTCATTCTGCGAGACACTCGTACCAGTATCTAAAATCCAAAGTCCTCGAAGACATATCTGATCAAATTAGAACATCACCAAAGAAGTAGCAACACTATCTAAGAATCCACTTAGTCTACCATAACCACTATCTCAATATCATATCTCCTCATAGTCAATCCTCGAATAAGATCATAATCCCAACACATGGGTCAACACTAATCAACGCCGTCGGAAAATGGCAAGGATTGCGTGAACCACTCTGGATCAGATCCACAACCCTTAAACCAAACAAGGACCAGGGTTGCAGACCTTCACCCGAGTAGAACCGCTCTCCTTACACAATCCGACGGACAGGACAGATAATGGGATAACAACTAAACTAGAACACCATCTAAAAAGAAGGGTCACAAGTCGAGAGTCCAATGGGTGATACCGTCGAAAAGGCAAGGATTTTGTGAACCACTCTGGATCAGATCCACAACCCTTAAACCAAACAAGGACCAGGGTTGTAGACCGTCACCCGAGTAGAACCGCTCTCCTTACACAATCCGGCGGATAAGACAGATAAGACGCTAGGCGACTAATCTAGTCGAGAGTCTACCTAGCAGGCAATAGGGTCAGGGATGCCATACCAAGAAGAATATGCATGAGTTCAGTCCAGCAAACCAAAGGAATGGTTCTGCCCAATCCTTCGAACCAAATTCCCAACTGGGAATTCTGGAAAAATCTGGCAGAGTCTTCTTTATAATCTGGACGGGAGCACCCTACGAATAGGGGCTAAAACCACTCTGCGCAACCCGCCGCAGAATCGCAGAATCGCGGACTCGCAGGCTGAGAACACTAAGTCTCAGCTACCAGCAGCACTACGATGCGTACTGGGAACAAGTCGATAGCCGAGAACACTAAGTCTCAGCTACCAGCAGCACTACGATGCGTACTGGAAACCAATCGAACCCGAGACCACTAAGTCCCGGCCTCCAGCAGCGCTACAATGCGTACTAGGCGCCAAGCCAACATGCATAATATAATCAACTAACCGCCTCGCAGGGCGCATCACAGCACATGTCTATAGTTCTAACCCAAGCACAATCACAGCCACATGAGTAGTTCGCCAAGCCGTTACCCGACCGCGAGTCGGACACAGGGCATACGGGGACAATCCATACAAGTGAGTCGTGCTCGTGTCCTCGGAGGTGTGGATGACCCATCCGAGTTGTCCGATACGGTCTATCCCGGCATCGGACCAAGCTATCCTAATTTATCATCATGGCAGTTCTACTACTAGGCTACACTAATCATGGTTATAAAATTACAAGTACAATTTAATTAAATGATATAAAATCCAGGAGAGAGGGCAAGAGCCGTCGATGAGCAAGGGATACTTGCCTAGAGGGCTCGGCTAGGTAAGCAAGTCTTCGGCGATCTGGATTCAAGCTAGCACGTCCATCGAGATCCTCAGAACACACAATAAACAATCATTAGAATTAAATAATAAAATAATAACAGGAAGCACGAAAGATGGCAGGAGGTTATACCGTACGGGTTCTACAAGCAGCACAGGGATCTGGCACGAAAACCGAGGCACGGGGACCGATACGGGCACGCAAACCGAGACGCACACGCATATCGAGATGCGTACGAGAATCGAGACGACTCGAATATCAAGATGAACAGGGGAGAACGTATACGTAAATCGAGACGTACACGTAGGCCGAGGGATCACGAATATCAAGATGGTGTACGAATCACGCAACACGCAAATCGAGATGTGCACGCGAATCGAGACAGCACAAAGACCAATGCGGTACGCAAATCGGAGCGAGCATGTAAATCGAGGCAGTGCGCAAATCAGTGCGCGCACACAAATTGAAGCGATACAAAAATCGAGATGGCACAAAGGCCGAGACACGAGAATGGAGACAACGTACAAACCGAGATAGCATGGTGCCCAAGACAGCGCGGGCTCGAAGCGTCCTGCTGCCCGAGGTAACACGTGAATCGAGGCGACACGAGAACCGAGGCAGCACGTATACCAAGGTGTACGCGTATCGAGACTGCACATAACCCGAGCAGCACGGGGTCCAAAGCGTCCCGCTGCTCGAGGCGTGCACAAAGCTTGAGGGCTTGCTTCCCGAGATGCACGTAAAATGAGGGACTCGTACCCTGAGGGTGTGCCGTACAAGGCAGCATGCAAACCGAGGAGAAAGAGAGGGGCAGAGGAGCTCACCGGGATCTGTCGGTTCCCGACGGAGGGGATAGCAGCCGTGGTAGCGTGGTGCTCAGAGAACAGAGAGAGACGAGACGAGAGGGCTCGCCACCGGCACGGAAGAGAGGGGCGGCAGCAGCGGCGCTGCACCACGAAGGGGAGGCAGAGGAGATGGAGACGGCGGCGTCGGCGGAGGGGGCCGGAGGCCACGGAGGAGACGGCGACAGCGATGATGGTGGGGGCAATGGTGCTGGCTGAAGGGGAGGTGGCCGGAGGAGATGGCGGCGGTGGTGGAAGCAGTGGAGGCAGTGGCGGCGGGCGGCGGTCGGCGGAGGGCGGTGCTGGTGGGTGATGGTGGCAGCGGTGGCCGGAGCTGGCCGGAGAAGAGCGGGAGAGGAGAGGGGGAGATCGAGAGGGAGAGGGAAGGGAGTGCGCTCGAGAGAGAGAGCTGAGGGAAAAGGAAAGGGGGAGGGGGCTGGTCCAGTGAGGGGTCGGGAGAGAGAGAAAGAGTGAAGAGAGAGGTGAGGGGGTTAGGGTTAGGTAGATATTTTAGAGGGGTAGATTTAGGATCAAGAAAATAATAGTAGCAATAATAAAAATAAGAAAAATTCATCTCCAATAATTAATAATAAAATTTTAAAAATACCCAATTTCAAAAAAATCCTCCAAATACGAGATACAGTCGAAATACAGTCATATACCTATTTCTAAAATAGGGATATGACAGAAATCCTGAACAAACCTCCTGTAGTATCCTGCCAATCCCAGAAAGCTCATAATCTCTGCGACTGAACTCGGTACGGTCCATGCCTCAACTGCTCTAATCTTCTTCGGGTCGACTGAGATCCCATCTCCGGTCACCATATGACCTAAGAAATCAACTCGATCCAAGAATAACTCACACTTCGAGAGCTTACCGTAAAGCTGCTCCTTCCTGAGAGTCTCCAAAACCACTCTCAAATGCTCCTCATGCTCCTCTGGGGTCTTCGAATACACCAAAATGTCATCGATGAACACCACCACAAACTTGTCTAAGTACTGGTGGAACACCTTGTTCATCAAGTTCATGAACACCGTCGGGGCGTTAGTTAACCCAAACGGCATCACCATGAACTCAAACTGGCCATATCGAGTCCTGAAAGCTGTCTTCGGAATATCCTCCTTCTTCACCTTCACCTGATGATATCCTGACCTCAGATCAATCTTGGAAAATACCTTCGCTCCGTTCAGCTGATCGAACAGGTCATCGATCCTCGGCAACGGGTACTTGTTCTTGATCGTGAGGCTATTGGGTGCCCTGTAGTCGATACACATCCGTACCGACCCATCCTTCTTCGGTACAAAGAGTACTGGCGCACCCCTTGTTGAAGAACTCGATCGGATGAAGCCCTTGTCCTGCAACTCATCTACCTACTTCTTCAACTCTGCAAGCTCACTGTTGTTCACTCTATAGACATGCTAAGATATCGGCTCAGTGCCGGGTACCAAGTCTATGGAGAACTCCACATTCCTGTCTGGAGGCAACACTGGCAACTCCTCCGAAAACATATCCATAAACTCAGCTATCAGTGGATGTGGCACACTCTGCTCCTCTGCTAAACCTTCGCAGAAAACTCTGCTGCTCTGCTATGACTCTCGCCTGGTGAACTCGAACTCGGGCTCTCCTGGCATGCTGAAAAGTACTCTACTCCCGCGACAATCTATAATGGCATGGTGCCTGCTCAACCAATCCATACCGAGTACAATATCGTAGTTCGGTAGTAGCATCACGAGCAGACTCACATCCAGTTCTCGGCCTCCTAAAACTACTCTTCGATCCTTACAAACATCACTGACGAGGATAATACCACCCACAGTCATGATCTTGCAAGTCCTAGGCAAAGGTTCAGAAGAAAGCTGGTGTCTAATGGTAAAAGATACAGACACGAAGCTATGGGAAGCACCCGAATCAAATAATGTGAATGCGGGAAAAGAGTCGATAAAAATAGAACCTGCTATTAGATCGCCTGATGCCTCGGTATCCTTCGCTGCCATGGCGAAAGCTCGCCCCTGCTTGGCCCCCTCTAGTCTGCTGCTGGTGCTGAACAAACTTCTGCTACTGAGTCGGTAAAGGTCCCCTCTGCTGCTCCACTGGTGCCTTGGTCCCTGCTTCCTGTCCTTTACGCCCGAAAGCCTCAGGACAGTCCCTCAACTGATGCTCTGATGAACCACAGAGTAGGCACTTGCCTAGCCTCTTCCTGTACTCACTCCACCTGTGCCCTGGCTTCTTATAGAAGTCATAAGTGGTGGCCTGCTGCTGTCTCGGTACCTGCTGACCCTGCCTTTGCTGTGCCTGCTAAAATGGCCTCTGCTGCTGGAAAGACCTCTGCTGATGCTGCTGTTGAAAGTGGGGCTTCTTGGCCGGTCCTCCACTGCCACCTGCTGCCTGTGAATCATGGCCTCTCTTCAGCTTCAGCTCTAGATCATCTTTTGCTGCTATGGCTTCCATCAAAATCTCCTCAAATGTAGCATTCCTGTTGCTCTTGGTTAAGGACTTGACTTCCTTGACCAAACCCTTCCTGAATCTCCTAGCCTTCGCTGTCTCGCTAAGGCCCTCCATAAATCTTTCCAGACGGCAGAACTCTTCGGTGTACTCCTCTACAGTCTGGTTCCCCCGAACCAGGTTCTCAAACTTTGTCTCCAATGCGCCAAGTGCAGTATCAGGAAAGAACTTCTCCTTGAAAAGCTTCTTAAAAGCCTCCCAAGTTTGCCCTGTGGTACCAACCCTGGGGTCGATCTGGTACCAAGTACGAATAAGATCCTGCATCATACTGCCTGCTGCTTCTACCTGGAGTCTAGCCGGTATCTCTGCAAGACGGAAAATCTCCTCTAAGTGCTCGATCCATTCATCCGCGTAAAGGATACCCTCCGTACCCTTGAAGTCCCGCAGCCTCATCTTCTGGAACTCTTGAATACCTGGAGTCCTCGACTGGTATGGCTGAATCTGCCCTCCCTGAGGTTGGGCAGTCACCCTCTCTACTGCCACCATCGCTAACTGGTGGGCATTATCAATGTCCTGCCTCATGTCCTCTGACTGACGTCGCTGCGTCTCCATCATCTGCTGAATGAAAGCGAAATACTGCGCCGCATCAATTGTCCCCTGAGGCGGTGGTGGTAGCATCCCCTGCACTCATGGGGTTGTGCTCGAAGCTGGTGGAGGAGCACCCCCAAAAGTAGCAGATGGGCCCACCTGAGCTGTAATAAGAGGCACTGTGGTCCCTGGGGCCTGCTGGGTCGGACGAGAAGTAGCCGACCTCTCAGTGGTATCCCTGAGACCAGAGCGCTGCGATCGTGTCTCCACCATCCTAAAGACAGATCAAACAAGAAATCAATTACTGAAAAAGAAGCAAATTCATCAAAGAAGGACAGTTGTTTTCAAAGGAAGATAATTAACAGCAAGAATTGATAAGAATTTTCCTAATGTGATTGAGTACCTTAACTTATCCTATATCCTATTGCAGCAGGCTGTAATGATACTCTAGTTCGAGTACCACTACGAATCATACTAGTTGTGATTGTGACCTGCATGGGCCACCACTAAAAACGTGTCACGACCCGCACCCAGTGAAAGGGCACGAGAAGTGACGAACACCCAGCCTACGCCACAGTGTCGGCGGTAGAACGCTGTCCTGAGTCACAGTATCTAACACAGTCTAAAATAAACTCTGAATGGAGAGTAAATAATAAGTAACTCAATCACAATACTAAGATGGAATAGAAGAATGAATCTCAAGTGAGTCACAGATAAAAAGTCTAGGTGTTAACCACCAGAATTAATCTCAAGTACAACTCATAAGTCTCAAATAGAAATACAAATAAAGTACTAAATCACAGCTAGACTATGAGCAAGTCCTCAGCGACTGTGGGATCCTCCTGAGGGTCAATGTCGCCAGTGTCATCTAAGCCAATGCCATAATAAGTAGGGCAGTACTCCTCATTAATACCTGTAAAATTTCAACATGCCGAGTCTGGACGAAACGAGTACATATCTCTCACAACAGTTCATAGCAGGAATGGACATATAAAGCAAGCTATAGAAAACTATACATGAATCGCTGTAAAGGAAATCAACAAGAGAGAGAGACTATAAAATAAGATATAATATGATAATAGAGAAATATAACCTTCTACGTGAATCAGAGCATAAATTGGTTATGTAAACGGTCTGGGTTGTACATGGATACAGCTATGGAGTGCACATGGATACCTACTGGGGATAATGATCACATAACCAACTACACTCTTCCTGCCCCCAATCAATACACAAGGATCAATGCATGTCATGTTATTGTACATGGATACCAACTACTGTATACATGGAGCTCATATGGTCATGAGTGTACATGAATAACATATGAGTGCACATGGATAAATATGAATACATGGAGTACATGATGGCCATGATAAAGTACATGAACATGACATATTCGATGTATCCGAGGGGATAACATCGCATGAAAAGATCCATAGGGTAGTAATCCGTGTAAACGTCGTGTCAGCATCAAGTATACCAGTCTATAACAAGAAAACATATCCAAAGAAGTATGAAAGGATCAGAGAATGTACTCGCCTGGCAAATCGAACTGCTGATGATGAGGTGTAACTAAACTGGGGCAATGTAAACCTATTTAAAATATACACATGTCACAACCAAGTCTACAATATCAAGAGAAATAGCTACAATGTAAGACTACATGCTTCTAGGTCCATTTTGGTCAAAGTCAACCCTTGGTCAACTCTGGTCAAACCTGTTCAACACTGGTCAAACCTGGCCAAACCAAACCTGGGTCAACTAGTCCGTCTACTAATTTCTAGGTCATAAACAAAATTCCAGGTCATTTGAAGTTCGTTTGAGTTGAATTAGATCAAGTTTGACTCAAAGTTGACTTTTGTCAACTTGATCAACTTGTCGGCCAATTCGACTAAACTAAGCTCGAAATGACAAACCAAATCTGTCCTAGGGCTCCTATAGTCATATACACCATTACAATCTAATCTAAGAGAATTAACAAGCATAAATATATATATATATATATATATATATATATATATATATATATATATATATATATATATATATTTTTTTATATATATATATATATATATATATATATATATATATATATATATATATATATATATATATATATATATATTTTTATTTTATATATATATATATATATATATATATATATATATAAAATAATATATATATATATATATATATATATATATATATATATATATATATATATATATATATATATATATATATATATATATATATACATATAGGTATATACACACATGTGTATATACAATACAACCAAATCTTATTTCTAACAAAAGATGATGTGTGTGTGTGTGTACTGGTGCTTACTGAAATAGGGTAAATCTGAGAT
Organism: Iris pallida; assembly: GCA_029216955.1. NCBI lineage: Eukaryota > Viridiplantae > Streptophyta > Magnoliopsida > Asparagales > Iridaceae > Iris > Iris pallida. The sequence goes on along the minus strand of JANAVB010019198.1, from coordinate 3,830,661 downwards.
TAAAAACAGTAAAACGCAACCATGGAATTACTCAAATAATATACTATTTATATACATATATACAAAGTAAGAAACTATATATATATATATATATATATATATATATATATATATATATATATATATATATATATATATATATATATATATATACACAAACGTTTAAATGGAAGATACGCAATGGTGCGAGATAAATAAAGAGTCTAAAATCTGGAAATATACATTAGGAATGGGTTTCAACGGAATTTATATATATATATATATATATATATATATATATATATATATATATATATATATATATATATATATATATATAAAATATATATGTATATATAGTTAAATATATGCATAAAGCTATATAGAAACACATATATTCATAAATGATGGAAAAATTATGAAACAAAGCCAAAGCTTGGTTCCCACGAATCCGAAATCTCATATAAGTCCTGTAAACTCAGATTTAGAAGCTAAGAAGCTAAAAAAAATTAGAATATCATATTAATTCAAAAATCGAAAACTAAGGAAAAACAACCCAATTCACACAACGACCCAAAATCCAAAATACACCAAACAAACCCACAAAACTTGGCATACACGCTGGCCTCGACCCACGTGATGCGTACGTATACTCTCGGGTTCGAAATTGTGTCCGTGTCGTGTCCACAGAATGCGTATCGGAATTTCCCGATACCGCGTGGTACGCGTGCGTTCTCGCTCGTTTGAGCACCGCACATACAACGAAACGCCACGTGCTTGTGCACATAGCTGGGGGGGTCCTGGGGTAGGTCTAGGACATGATGACATGGCGACACGATGTGCCAAAGCGGCACAGGCAGCCCCGTACCCGTACGGCCTTCTGTGCGCGCCCGCGCGCCCGCACGTCCTTGTGCGCGTGGTGCCGGCCTCGCTGCTCCCTCGTCGGGCCACGTCGCGAATTGGGGTTCGTCCTACGGGTCGTCTAGGTCTAGGTCAACATGTCCTGGGTCCTGGAAGGTGTCTTCGCTGTGTCGTGTGCGCGCACGAAGTCCGTCTCCACGACAAAAACGATAGGCTGAAAGCACAGTGGCTGAGCGGTGCACGCGCGATATCTCCGCGCTCGCTCAACGAACAGTCGTGAAATTTTACGAGCATGAGGGCAGAGATTGTCCCCACTTGCTCACAAATGTTTACGCAAAAATACGCTCTGTGCATCGCACAATCACACGCGGACAGCAGGACACGCACGGCCTCGTGCACGGGATCCGTACACGTGCGTCCGTTGCCCGAAATGCCGCTGAAACGATGTCAAACCCAAAGTTGTCTTCATGAAAGTTTATCAAAATCATATTATCTATACATCCATGAAGACAGAAACGAAAAACAACAACTTTCTATCCTAAGCGGCATTTCGTCGAACACGTGTCGTAAGGGACCGACACGGGCTCGATACCTCCATCAAACGGAGTCGAAATCCCACCAAATTCCATGGGCAAGGCTAGGGAACCTATATGGATGCAAAAATGAAGAAAAAACCAGATTTGTAATGGTAAATTAGGGTTTTACCTGTTGAGTGTCAAAACTCAAAGATCGGGGCTCCTCGGTTATCGTGTCGCCCAATTTCCCTCCAGCAAAAACCTCCGTCTCCAATCCAGAAATGGTCCAGCAGATCCTCCTCTCCTCAACGAGCGCAACGGAGTTTGTTTGGGAAGAAACGGACTCCGGATGAAGAAACTAGGTGTTTTGGAGAGATGGATCTTTTACGGTTTCTTTGTGGAGGCTCACAATTTTCACAAATAATACAAAGAGGAGGGAGTGCTGCTGTGATGGGCGGCCAAGGGGGGTGTCTAGGGGTTAAGGTTTCACTTGGGCCATCTTCTACTCAATTAGAAATGGGCCCAAGTCAAAAAGCTCAAAGGCCTACATGCAAAAAGGCTAATTAAATAAACAAAAGCCTTAAAAATAATCTAATGCATAAAAATAATTCTAAAAATGAAAATAACAATTCTAATGCATGGTTAGGCCCCTATAAAATACCACTAAGGTTAAACCAGTTGCTAGCACAAACAAGAGTCAACATATTCAGGAAATCACATAAAGGTCAAAATGGCTAAAATGACTAAAATACCCTTCTATGAAAAAGTGGATGCTACAAGCAGAGCGAGTAAATTGCACCCTAGTAACAGAAATAGGCTGTGCTGAAGCCACTGAGGTGGATTGCGCCTTCGTCATTGAGCACTCAAGTTGTGTCTGGGCAACAGCGACTGTGGGAGATTTAGGAGTCCACACAGTCCTGTTCTTGGCGATAGCCATCGTGCGCTTGTTGCTCTTGGTGTTGATCATCTCGTAGGCTATCTGGTTGACTTGAACAACCAGAGTCTTTTGCGTCTTGCCGATCGATGCAATATCATATTAAGTTGTCACTTTCTCGTCGGAGGAGAAAGTTTTCCCCAGCAGAGTCGCCATTTTGTTTGCAAAAACAAAATTTATTTTATTCCAAACTTGTAAAAGAGTACAAAGTACAATAAATTCTGGAGAAGTACAACTTTAGGAATCTGATCAGAAGACGATCACTTTATCCATTGGACTATGTGAACTTGAAGACTATAGCCTCTGGAGAATGCAGCAGCAATTTTGCAAGAGTTTTTGATCTCTGTCTGTGTCTCTCTGATTTTTGTGCCTATATATCTGATGATTTCACAATGATTGGAAACTCTATTTATAGAGTTAAGGAAATAACTGTTTTAGCAGTTATTCTGATGTATTTAGACGTGTGGCATCATGTGATTGAGATGCGCGTGGTCGTGTACAGGATAGTAGACACGTCTTGAGAGATTAGTGGCATTTGTGCCACGTCATCCTACTTTAGAATGTCAGTTGTCTCAACTTCATCAGATTGCACGAGCTTTGGTCAACTGCGCCTAACTGAGCCGTGCCTAGACGCGTGGCAGCTTTTGAGCAGAAGCCATTCAGATTGCGCCAAGGCGCAACTAAAGATTTTGTCTAGATTGCGCCTGGGCGCAACTCACGAAGCGTACATGACAGCTGTCTACAAACTCTCCTTGAGCGGCACAATTTACGGGATTCGAAGAGATTTTCCTCGTTCACTGTTGTGTCCGTCGTCAGTGTTGTCAGGTAATGATGACCATTAAGTGTCAGACGCCATGTAGATTTTGGCACAAAAGGACTGGGCATAGTCTGATATCAGGCGCAATCTGATCAGTGGCGCAGTCTGTTCTCTGAGCTTCATTTCAGTGGCACAACCTGATCTCTGGTGCGCAACCTGGTCACTGATTAGTATATTCAGGATACAACTTGATTTTTAGGCTCTACATCGTTGACATGGTTACGTCTAGTGTTCACCATCTGACTGGAAGGCTGGAAGACCCTCGGGTATTGCTCCGAAATCTGGCCATACAAAGACAGCTGGGTTATACCCCAGAAAGAACAAGTGCCACGAGGAAGGCTTCACTTAAGAACTAAAACCAGCATATTAGCACATAAAGACATAAATGATAATGAAAGACATGAGTTAGAGGAACAAGGCGATAAACGATAAGATAACTAAAGGACCATTCCGTAACCAGGTTACAACCTATAAACTAAACAAGGACCGGGGTTGTAACCCTTCACTTGAACAGAACCTAATCTCTAACCAATTATCGATACAGTAAAGCATAAACAAGCATGTCTTGAGATTGCCATGTGCTGGATCTAGGCAAGACTAGACAAGATAGGACCCAACCAACATTTATGGCCAAACAAAGTGTGCGGCTTGATACTTTAGCTAACTAGGGTTATCACAAGACTAATTACTAGCAAGATGCAACGAGATGTTCTAGCATTCACAAGCCCTACAACTATCCAGGTTATCCAGGTGAGGTTTATTTAAGAGTTATAAAAAATTATTAGGTAACTTAGAGTGCAACACATGACAGTGTGCATATTACTTGTTTCAAGAAGTGCTCCACATGACAGTGGACCGAAAATGTGCCCTACTCGACGGCATGCTACAAGTCCATCAGGTGTGGCCGGGATAACGGAATCGCCTGTAACTAGAAATATCTCTCTATATGAACTACTTTGATCAATCTAGTTATTAACCTAGACATATTCAATATGAATCCCTGATCCTGGTAACCAGGGATGCATGCCCTAGACATGATGTGAGACGAGACTGGTAGCTTATACAAGCACATTCAAGAACGATCACCCACGGTGTCAGAACAAGAATTACTTAGCAAGTCAAGATAGCCGTCGCACAGCATATCAAGATTATTGTGTTAGGTCACTTATCGAGATTACGTATCAAGAGTGCGCCTCAGCGGGCCATTATCAAGTCTATTTATGTCATGTTACTTGTTAAGAGTGCACCACAACATGTCACTATCTAAGATGATCATATCATGTAAATTCACATTTCCATGTCATGTTCATATAAGTGCACCATGACGGGCCACTATCAAGGAGTTGTTAGAGAGTATACGTGCCATATCAAGATTGTGTTTTTAAAGATCGGAGTACATGTGCAACATGGAAAATAATATCATAGGACTAGTCAAGTAAAGAGTACAAACAAAGTCATAATTTACACTAAGGACCATGGGGTGTCATGAAGAGCATGCACCCAAGATGGATGTGCTGAGAGTGGCATGCTCCCAAGGCTACGCGCCTAAGACAGGGGGTATCATGGAGAGAGAAGGGTTTTGGAAAGGCATGCACCTGGAGCTATGCGCCCACATGCATGCGCCCACATGCATGCGCCCAAAGGGTGGAGTCAGGGTGTGAAAGTCAAAAGACTCACTCTATGACAAGTGTGCGCATGACAGGGTCTATATGCCCAAGGAAGGAGACATGGTGCACTTGTGCGCATACAAAACTATGCGTCCAAGCCAGGGAGGGCCTTGGGGCTATGCGCCCACTAGAGGGAGTAAGAAAGACTTGGGCGCATACATATGGCTATGCGCCCAAGGAAGCGTGCAGTGGGCGCATAACAAATCTATGCGCCCAGCACTGTGCTTCTTCCCCAACCTGAGAGCACAAGTTCATCGAACCCATAAACTTCTCAAGATCATAAATCACTCAAAACAAATCGAAATTCAGGTTTTCAAAGGTCTAACTTGAGTAAAATTGAATTCTCTACAACATAGAACAATCAAAACTTGAAAATAATAAAGTTTGAGAGATCAAAACCCAAGAAAATTAAGTTTTACATAAACTTGGATCTACAAAAACTAATCCTTCAAAACCAAAAGAATCTTGTAGGGAAGATAATGGAATAACAAAAATAGAGTTCCTCCATGAAGCAAGCTAGCACTTGCCTTTGGTGGGTGGAGAGAATAAATGGAGGAAGAAGAAGTTAATAAAAAAGTAAAGGAAATAATAAAGAAAGAGAGAGAGAGAGAGAGAGAGAGAGAGAGAGAGAGAGAGAGAGGAGTTGATATTTAAAGGGGAGGGTTTAGTCATAATGAAACTAAGCCCAAATCAAACCAAGCCAAAACAAAATAAACCAAGCCAAGTGATGACCAACCAAGACTAGGCTAGTAAGTCAAGTCCAACTACGGTTCACCTGACAAACGTCAGAGATCTCGTATATGCATATGGAAATACATATAACGGAAAACAGGAGTGACAAACTTAGGGGTCGATTTTGACATATCAAACGATGAAATTAACGGTTGAAACTTGACAGGGGCGAAGGGGTATATACCGAGATTGAGACAGAAGAAACGGATCGACGATCCAACGGTCAAATTTTTCGAAGAACATGCACGAAGTTGCTGTCCCGAAATGAGATTCTGACTTCGCCTTTTCGTGCGTCACGACGGAATCTCGTACCAAAGCACGAATCGCCTAGGTGTGTAAGTCCTCTTCCCAAAAATTTTGAAATATTTTATTATTATTATTTATTTGATTTATAATGGTGATTTTTAGAATTTTTGTAAATAATTAATTGGTTAATTATTACGGTAGATGCCTTTAGTCACGATTAAATTTGGAGTACAAGATGACTAAGAATTTTGGCACGGATAGTGTAGTTTGGTGCCTTGACTAGTGTTTTAGCTATGGTAGGGAAGGCGAAGCCATAAGTGTGTCCTAACTAGAAAAACCAGGCCAAGTTGCGACTTAACCTTTAAAGATATTTTAATTATTTATTTATTATATTATTGACTTGTAGGAGACTCGGTTGTACCGATTTAGCCCGAACTGGACCCAAACCAAACCCGAGCCCATGCAGTCATGTAGTGTGACCAACTACATTCATGTAGATATATAGATGTGTATATATATATATATATATATATATATATATATATATATATATATATATATATATATATATATATATATATATATATATATATATTGGTAGTCCATTTTTATAATTTACTGAGTAATTCCTATAATTTGAATATTAAAAATATAGTATACACATTATTCACTATTTTAATTTATAATTATCTTGGAAAATATGATAAATAATTTTCTTATATATCCTTGTACATTTTTAGAGTTTTAGACTATATATGTATATTTGTATGAGTGCATAGTAAATAATTGCCTATATATTATAAAGGTTGGTAAAATCTATATATAACCTATGAGTGTTTTTTGTTATTAAATGTAGTAATTTATTTTGGAGGGAGGATAATAATTGCTACAAAAGTATGCTTTAGTATTTTTGTACTTATTGGATAAATGTATGGTATATAGAAGTGTATCTATATGTATATATATAATAGTTATATATATAGAAGTTTAGAAAAGTAAATATAAAACAAATGGGCCAAAACCCTCCAATCCTCTTGGAACCTGACCCCAGCATAGTAGCAGCCCCTCCCAACCCTGTTGGAGCCCGACCTCTCTTGCGTTACACAGGCGAAAAAAACCAGCCTAGAGATCGGGGGAGAGAAAGGGATGAAAACCCTAACGCCTTGCTCAACGCAAGCTGCCACCTCCCTCACAACCTCCCGTAGAACCCCTCAGCCATGGCGCGTCATCGCGGCCAGCCGTCGGAGCAGCCCCATGTGCGGCGGACTGCAGCAGCCGCAGCAACAACAGGAGGAAACAACAGCTACAACAACGTCCACGAAGCCACTTTTGCAGCACGTGTTTTCGGCGTGCGCTCGATCATTTAACGATCTACCACTTCAGGTACGAACAAAACATATACGTCTTGGGGTCCCTTCGATTAGTTTTTAGTTAGTAGCCTCTGATCGCTCAAAAAATCGAAACGAAGATGGAGAAAAAGTTGTTTGAAAAACAGAGTTACAACTGTCCCAATGCCCTATTTGGAAGGCTATTTCTGGTCGATCCAGTGCGAAACCTTGGAACCTATTTAAAGGGACCTATAGACAACCTAACCAACATTACAACGGTGCTTGTACTTATGAAAATCATCACAAAATCAATTTTGTAAACAGTTGCAAATATCACAAAAAAAATAGTTTTCAAAACAGTAGAAATTCAAGAAAACCTTCGATACGACGTGCATTCCGCCAATCCGGGCAACATTTTCACAAACGAAAAGCATCAAATGGTGCATATTGACTTCATGGACGTGTGGGCTTTGACGGAATTCAAATTGGTTGCGTGTGCGCGACGAAGTTGATGCGTATCCGTCAAAATTCATCGTATCGACCTCTTTGCAAATTTCCCAATTACTTCGTGCACGTTCATCAGATCGAGAAGAAACTTATGCCAATAGGAACGTATCATTTTTATGGTCCTGCATGCCAAGTTTAGTCCGATTCTGAGACAGTTGATCGGATCGCCGTTTTGCGGGCCCCACGATCCGATTCAACATGCAATTTTGTGCATGGCCTGCCGGAATCCAACATACGGTTGGGTTCGTATCATCAAAACAAATTCATAGACATGTAGTTTGACGAATTTAGATACCATAGACTCTGGCACGCTTTTCGGTACAAAGCGGGTCCAACGATGGATACCGTTTTGACCCAAAATTATCGTTTTGCCCCTGTATCCAGAATTGGACTTAAGAATAGATAATCCTAGCTAATTTAACTATTCTGAGAAAGTTGGCAATGTCTGTTTCAGCTTTCAGAGACAGTTGTGAGATTTGGACTTTATGGCTTACTAGTTGATGGTATATTGTTGGTTCTCTTGAAACCACCAGGCAAGTATACCTTGCCTCACTCTACAGTTTATTTACATGCTTATAGTCCTTCTCTTTATATGTTATCATCGGGATTCTCTGGTTGATTTTTTTATATGATTTTCTTTATACCATGTATATTAGTTTATTTGCCTTGTTCGTATATCATCATCGTTCATGACTTGATACTGTAGTTATACTGGATTCGTGTCATCACATGTATTATGACTGAGTCATATTATGTCGTAGGATGTGTAAGTCATGACTGAAATGCTGTATATTGTTTTGGAATTTCCACCTGCGAGTCCACACTAGGGGCGATGGTGATTTCTTGAAGCTAACCTGCGAGTCCATACTAGGGGTGAGGGTTAGTAGTCATTTGTCCGCACTTGCGAGTACACACTAGGGGCGATGGTGATTCTTGAAGCTAATCTGCGAGTCCACACTAGGGGCGAGGGTTAGTAGTTGTTCAAACCTGCGAGTCCACACTAGGGGCGATGGTTTGAGTTTTCGATTGGTTTCTTGTCATAAGTTCATGTTTTCTTCCAGCAGTTCATTTATGCATAGTATTTCTTGTATCAGTGTTCATAGTCACCTATCGTATTCTGTCTTCCCTGCTTATTTCTTACGCATGATAAAATTTTAGATAGACATGTTTTATGTATTTTGCTATATCCCCTGAGGACCTGATGATCTCTTCAGGTAGCTGATTGGATGGAGTTAGTTAGTGGATCATGATGGTAGTGATTACACCTGCAGGGATACAGGTATTTGCTTGTGATATTTCTTTATTATCCTTTCGTACTTTATATTCTATACCATGATATATTCTGCTTGTTAGCTTATTTTATAGACTCATATTATTCTTGGAGTCTAATCGACAATATGCTAATGGGCTGCAGACCATGACCCATAATTGTTCATTCATATTTCATATTCTTATTATGGATTGAGATATAGTGATGCCGTGCCGTATTTAGACCCATTACATAGTTCAGACAGCGTTTACGTATTAGGATTGGGCTAGAGTCCACTCGATACGTAGCTGACTTATTCACGAGATCGTGCCCGAAAAGTGGGTGCGGGTCATGACAAGGCGGCACGTCGGAGAAGGAGATGCGCGCCAGGGGGTTCGCCAGTGCTCGCCTGGCCGAGGGAAAGGCCGTGGTGGCCGTGCGGTGTGTGTCAAGCCACGATTGTAGCAGCTTTGCTACTGCTGTTGCGCACTGCTGCTACGCGTGCTGCTGCTGCTCGCTCGTATCTGCTGCTATTCACTCTTAGCTACTGCTGTGTGAGGGCACGCACGACGATGCGACAGCGGTGGCTACCCAGCGGCGGTGGCTGCTGATGCAGTCCTCCCGAAAGGAGAAGGAAGAGAAGAAGAAGTTGATGGTGAGGATGGTGAAGATGATGATGGTGATAGGGAAGATAATGGTGTAGGTGTTAATGGTAAGGGTGATGGTGTTGTGAGGATGAAGAAGAGAAGAAGGAGAGGAGAAAGGGGGTATTGGTTGTGATGAGAGAGGGGGTGTGCTGGTATGGTGATGGGGGGTGAGGTGTTTGTGAGTGTTAGAGGAGAGAAAGAGAGAGTGGGATTTATAGAAAAGAGAGAGTGTGTGTGTGTGATTATTAGAAAGAGAAAGAGAAAGTTGAGAGAGAGTGATCGACTGGGGGGGGTTGTATGCTGATAGTGATGGGGGGTGAGTTTGTGTGTGTAAGTAGATATATATATATATATATATATATATATATATATATATATATATATATATATATATATATATATATTAAAAAAAATAAAAAATATATATATATATATATATATATTATTAGAAAGAGAGAGAAAGAGATATTTATTAAAGAGGGAGAGAGATAATGAAATATCTACACAAGTAGAGAGAGAAATTTATGTGGGGTGTTTGGGTAGTCATGAAAGGGGCCTACATATAATTAGTTTCGGTGTTGGGTCAAGTTTGGTAAAATTTGGGCTAGGTTTAGTCATATACAAATTTAAGTCATTTATAATCATGGGTAAAATAGGAGCATGCGGGAGATCAATTGGGTGGCACGCAAGTGACTCAAAATAAATCAGAACCATATATTGGATCGATTAGATTGGACCGACGTCGGGCCCTAAAATTAGATTGAAAGTTGGATCAGGTTTTACGGTAGATATTCAATTGACCTAAATTGACCAAAAAGTTGCACGATACAAAAAGAGCACAAGGAAACAAGTTTGAGTGGGACATGATAGATCAAAATAAAGATAATCTTATCTACTACAAACTCGTAAAGGAAGTTTTTCGAAATTGACATCTCTGACGCTCCAGAAATCAAAGTCACGAAAAAGAGCATTTAATGATCAAAACAATAATTAAATAAAAATGAATTATCAAAAATAATTCATTTAGAAAATTTTAAAAAAAATTCCAAAAATTTAGGGGGCTCACAGTAGGATCCACTTGACCGCACTCCAATGTACCCTTCCAGGATTGGAAAGATACATGTTAACTGTGCCAACTGCGTGAGCGATGTCTGGTCTTGTACACACCATTGCATACATGAAACACCCCACAGCTGAAGCATATGAAACCCGCTCCATATATTTCTTCTCGTCCTCGGTAGATGGACATTGCTCCTCAGTGAACTTAAAGTGAGCCGCAAGGGGGTTACTCACTTTCTTTGACCCGTCCATCACGAAATGCTGAAGAACCCGGTGAATATACTTCTTTTGGGACAAGTGTAGCAGCTTGGACTCTCTTTCTCGACTGATCTCCATCCTAAGAATAGTTTTCACTGTGCCCAAATCCTTTAAAGAGAAGGTCGCGCCCAGTTGGCACTTCAACTCCGCTATCAAAGTGGCATTTCGACCAGTAGCATATCATCAATATAGAGCAGTAAAATGATACAATCATCCTCGGCAAAGTACCTGACGAATACACAGTGATCCGATGTCGTTTGTGTATAACCATGCTCTCCCATAAATGACTCGAACTTCCTGTACCACTGCCTCAGAGCCTGCTTCAGACCATATAAGCTCTTCCTCAACCGGCAAACCAAGTATGACATGCCCTTCTAACAGAATTCCTCTGGTTGCTCCATGTATAATTCCTCCTCAAGATCACCATGGAGGAATGTCGTCTTCAAGTCCATCTGCTCAACCTCTAAGTCAAAACTGGCTGCCAATGCTAGCACCACCCAAATAGACGACTGTTTTATGACTAGCAAAAAAATCTCATCATAATCTACGCCCTTCCGCTGACCGTAGCCTTTAACTACCAACCTCGCTTTGTATCGAAGGCGAGTAGCATCATCTGTCTGCTTCACTCTGAACACCCATCGATTTCTCAAAGCCATCTTACCCTTTGGCAACCGCACCAGATCATAAGTAAAGTTGGCTTGTAAGTGTCACACCCTGATTCGGGAATTGTTCGCCATCTCTTTGATTTACGTCGAATCGTTCGTCCTCGCTTGGATGTGATACCGTACAAGTCTGGTATTGTACTTGTACAAGGCAAAGACGGAAACATAATTGATAATCTCCAAATAGAAACACATTATAGCGGCAAAAGCAGACAAATTAAAGATAATGAGGACGTTCTTACTCATTGAATAGAACACATTATTTGAATTATAGCAGCAAAAATAAGCAGATAACTTGAAGTCGCGTAAAGATATATAGAAATAAGCTGTCTTTATTAATAATTGAAATAGAGTACAAGACTTGCAATAGAATGCAAAATTTATAACACATCTCATTGTACATTTGATAGACACTGAAACACATTTGCCATTAAGGCTTTACAATGGAAACTTGATACATACACTTTGTAGCATACGTTGGAGGATGCACTTTGATACATAGACTTACAACTGGATATGCTGATTTGGCTTACAACTTACGGGTACAACTGATTTCAATGTTCCATACATTTTGCCTTTTATAAGCAGAAGACATCATCTTTTACAAGAAGAGCTTCTGCATGCCCAACAAATCTTCGATGCCGCAGGATCGATCAAGCCAATATTCGTGTACAAAACTTTCTAAGCACGAGCACCTAAAAAGAGTGCCCACAATGTGGGTCAGTACATCATCTATGTACTAGCGAGCAGAACCACCCCACTCGTCTAAACTGACACTAAGTGGTCATTTGAGCAAGCATTTATTAGAGTGATCTTTCTATTTGGGGCCTAGCGCCAGTTTATAGTTCATGAGCAGTATTCATAGTGAAGCATGAAAACATGTTCTAGCAGTATTCGTGACAAGGCAATATTGTAGCATTCTTGGTGTTATCATGATAAGCAACATTGAGGCAACATTAATACTAACATCTTAAACATGTTATAGCAATTCGTATGGAAAGACAACATTTTAGCATACTGTATTTAACATGTTAAGCATGTTATAGAATTTCTCATTGGAAGAGCAACATCATAGCATCATTCATTTAGCATGTTAAGCAGGCAACTTGAACCAACATATATATTCAGTATATCATATTTAAGTAATTTCTTACCGATAGCCGACTCCTCGTACCTGCGTCAAATACAAGTTAGCTGATATACTTACTCTGCCTGTACAAAACATTCACTAGCGTGCATCCTGACTACATGGCCTCTAGTGTTGTTAAACCATACAGACTCTTTTGCCATATAGGACTTCAAGGTATGTGATGACATCATAGTAGGTAGCGAGCCTCTATGATACTGCGCAAGACCCGTGCTCCTACTAGCACGTCAATGTTTTCTCCTAGGCCGGATCGGTCCCCCTAACATCACGGGGTACCGTCCGAGAAAACATATCTCCAAACTTTGTACACAAGTTGTCCATGACTATGCGAATACGTGTCCGACTCGATCATGAACATAAATGAATAGTAAAATAATAGAAGAAAGTAGAGGCAACAGTGCATCATCTCATTTCATCCAAGTCATATTCAATGACATTCATTTCCAACATTACCATCATTTCACTTGGTGATCTCAACGATCCCAAGCCTCATCATTTCTCAAAGCACCTGTAGCATTTTATTGGGATAAATATCATTCATGTCATTGCTTATAGGAAACAGGCAGCATCTTATTTCTTTGCAACGGTTATATAGAATGTACATAATTCTAGTATTTTGTTCAGTCCATTGAGTTAATAACATAGCCAGTTCATTTCTCAAGGTATCTTTCACAAAGCATCACATTATTCAAGTGTTTCATTTGTTCTTGCAGCATTAGGCGTAAGGAACATTATCAATTCATTGTATGGCATCAATTCATATTAGCAGTTCAATGTTCAAGTGTTATTCATCCAGCTATATTTAACATTAGCATCTCCATTATTCAATATTCAAAGTATGGGACATGAGGGACATAATCTAGCAACTCAATAGTACTCATTTTATTAAGTATGAAGGAGTAGAGGAGAAGGGACAGTTCGACACACTTGCATAAAGGGTCTTTTTATTTCGGTCACATCTATTTTCCACTAGACATAGCTCCACCAGCGAGCCACATTCCAATACTCATTCCATCTAGCCAGCTAAGAGAGACTGCATCAGTCTCAATACTCTTGATTTTTAACCCAAGTCACGGTCCAACGTTCTGATCGCATCCAACAAACCAACCTAAAGGTCTCGTACGGAGCGAGACATTACATAATATACCACTCAGAAAAAGTTTCGTCCTTGAAACTTAAGAGAACAACTCATCCTACTAATTCACTTAGTCACAACAAGTTACTCGTTCAGCTTCTATTCAATATCCATTTAGCTCTCTCGACCATCTCAAGATTGTTATCCAACTGTTAATGATTCGTTCTGTTTTTCTATTTTTCAAATTAATTACATTTCTCATTGATTCACCAACATTTTTCCATGCAGCACTATCTTCGTCGCAGTCCACTACTTCATCTGGATTCATACACATATCGTAGGCGTCCCCAAAATACGTGTATTTTAGACAAAGTCTGTGCTAGTGAGATTCGATAAGCTCTTCTGATAATGGTATCTTGGTCGCAACTTATCACTTCAGTTGGATCCATACACATATTTTAGGCGTCCCCAAAAAATATATATTTCAGCCAACTTCCGTGATAGTGCGATTCGATAAGCCATAGGTGCAACTCTCTTCCCCAAATCTAACTTAGCATCCTGTCAATTGACTTAATACTTTGTTTGCTTCGCCACAATCGATATCCTCAAGCCATAAACACTTAACATCAGGGATATCTCGGATAAGTTTCTTATCCAAGCACAATATTTCTAACATTCGGGCTGAGGGTCTAACTTGAAACCAACCATACTAAGAGTTCACAATTCAAGATGCAATTCTAATCCTTCCCAAATTCGACAACATTTTCCACCGAGACAATTCATTTTTTCTAAAAAAATAAAATCCGAAGTCACTCAATTACCAAGCCAATGGTATAATTCTATGCAAGATTCCACTTTTTCAACTTGACATGCGACATTTGATGTTACTAGATCATGCTAACCGACTTTAGATACCTATTCGATATTTCTGTTATGAGCAGTCAATTCCATCTTATGGAATAATTCACTGTTTAATACATACAACTCGTATCTTACCTCACTATTGTCGTTCCCACTATAGGCCGACACATTACTTCATAAGGGTAAAACATCTCTGACACAAGTTGAAGCATATACTTTCTTAGGTCATACTCATTACCACCATCTCTTGTTCAATACCAAAAGGGTCATCCTATGGGTCGCCAACGGTCACCCTATTATTTGGTCAAGTCTCTAAGGCTAGTTATACCGACAGCTAAACCTATTTATTCAAGTGACTCCCTTAGAGTGGACGACTACTAGGGATCATACTAAGTTCTCGTTCTTAGGGCCAACATACAACCGACAGTTCCAAGCTACTGTACCCAAACCTATGGGTATCAACTCAGTCTGAACAACTAATCACCATTGTCGACTGTGCTGACAATTAGTTAAGTAGCCTACGGTCGTTGGAGTCAAGTCTATCTATTCATGGTCATCATCAAGGAACTAATTCCCATAGAGGCACATTCAAGACTTATCCAATGATCGACTAAGATCGATCTAGCAATATTACGGTCTAAGTCCCAATCCGATATATAATTCCCAGCAATCTAATAATCCATCAAGTAAATTCCCAACGATTTGATTTCTATTCCAATTCCTTCGTACCCACATTGATCTATATACCGATGCTAACTATTCAAGGGTCATCGATTCCGATAGTCTCAACAAAAATATAGAATTATACTATTCGGTCTGTATGACAAAGTCTACTACTAAGTTATAAGCCAACAATCTATATCCCAACCGACAGTCGTCCATACCGTCACACCATCTACCGGCACTATCCAACACATTTTTGTGATTCTAAATCTCATTCGTTTTCCAGCCATTAAAATTTTATACGGACATTCATAAGTTCTCGTATCGCAAGGGTCAAGTAATTTATTCTGATCCAATCCGATAATTTATGTATCACTTCACCATTCTCTATGCAACACAAGTATTCAGAGTCACTACCTGTTACCTTTTGTGATACAATTCAATCCCTCAACATACATGTACATATGCAACGACTATCTGTCTCATCAAGCAGAAACTTGTACTTATTGATTCTATCCTTTGGTGGTCAAGATGGGTTAACATCTTTTACACCTTAGGGTCAAGGCACAAATTTCTACATTTACATGAGTCACTGACAACATTTTTCAAACTTTCAACTTTAGCAACCAAGTTGTAGTAGCCACACATGATTTCCATCCAACTACTCGCAACTATCGTTCAATATTGTAAGCCACAACAATCTGTTGCCAAATCCAGTACCCACAGTATAATAATCATCCGACTAGTCTGAGTCATCACTCGACTGCATAAATTCCAACCAAGGCGTCCAGTTATAATTTT
Organism: Iris pallida; assembly: GCA_029216955.1. Classification (NCBI taxonomy): domain Eukaryota; kingdom Viridiplantae; phylum Streptophyta; class Magnoliopsida; order Asparagales; family Iridaceae; genus Iris; species Iris pallida. The sequence continues at coordinate 3,814,653 of JANAVB010019198.1, read as the reverse complement.
CGACAATTCTTGCTACCAAGCATAACATCAATATCAAGAAACACTCGAGTCTCTTAGCAACAAGGTATGGCTCCCAGCTAAGTCTCGGCACTATCCAATGCTCACAGATAGACTCATTGCTATTTGATGGAAAGGGTCACGATATATTTCGTCCTGGAGTGGTAGAGCATATACCACTCAGAAATGAAGCCATCCTTAAACCATACCAAACCCAAGTCTATTCCAGACAATCATGATCTAAACTGGTCACAACACAAAGCCAACATCTCTCAGGGTCTTAATATCTCAAACCAACATTCTTAGGGTCTCAAAAGCACTATCCAACACACATGAGTCAACTCATCAATTATGTTGAACTCATCCATCAATTATTTCATTCACTATTTTTTTCCAACAACACATGCAATTCTTGACATGTTACAGCATACACGGGCACATTTCTCTATTCCCACATTTTAAACATCAATCACAATTAGTATACTATGGCATCGGGTCATTGTTGGGTCATTAGTGTCCAAAACAAAAACAAGCAAACATTCGGGACATCACAATGTATTTAGACTTATTGTATCGAACATCCAGTGAGCAGCCAAGAGGGTCAACAAACTTTCAAACAAAGAACAACTTGGAATGATTATAGAAACAATAACGAAATAATCGCGGAAGCAGTCTTTGATTAAATCGTGAAAGTAACGTTGAGTATTCGCAGAAGCAACTTTGGTTAATCGTTGATGCAACTTTGATTTTGAAATGAATCAAAGTCCAAGGACATAAAGCCGTACTATGATACTAATTTTTTACTCCCCGATTCGGGATCATTCGTCCTCTCATTGATTCACGTCGAATTGCTCGTCCTTGCTTGGGCGTGAGATGCCGTACAAGTCTGGTGTTGCACTTGTCCAAGGCAAAGACGGAAACATAATTGATAATCTCCAAATAGGAACACATTGCAGCGACAGAAGCAGACAAATTGAAGATAATGATGACATTCTTTGAATAGAACATATTATTTGAATTATAGCAGCGGAAATAAGCAGACAACTTGAAGTTTCACAGAGATATAAAGAAATAAGTTGTCTTTATTGATAATTGAAATAGAGTACAAGACTTCAATAGAATGCAAAGTTTACAATACATCCCATTGTACATTTGATAGCCACTGAAACACATTTGCCATTAAGGCTTTACATTGGATACTTGATACATAGACTTTGTACCATACGTTAGAGGATGCACTTTGATATAGACTTTTACAACTGGATATGCTGATTTGGCTTACAACTTACTGGTATAACTGATTTTAATGTTCCATACGTTTTGTCTTTTATAAGCAGAAGAAATTATCTTTTGCAAGGAGAGCTTCTGCATGCCCAACAAATCTTCGATGTTGCGGGACCGATCAAGCCAATCTTCGTGTACAGAACTTTCCAAGTACGAGCACCTAAAAAGAGTGCTCACAACGTGGGTCAGTATACCATCTATGTACTGGCCAGCAGAACCAGCCCACTCGCCTAAACCGGCACTAAGTGGTCATTTGAGCAAGCATTTATTAGAGTGATCTTTCTATTTGAGGCCTAGCATCAGTTTATTGTTTATGAGCAGTATTCATAGTGAAGCATGAAAACATGTTCTAGCAGTGTTCATGGTAAGGCAACATTATAGCATTCTTGGTGTTATCATGATAAGCAACATTGAGGCAATATTAGCAGTAACATCTTAAACATGTTATGGCAATTCGTATGGAAATACGACATTTTAGCATACTGTATTTAACATGTTAAGCATGTTATAGAATTTCTCATTGGAAGAGCAGCATCATAGCATCATTTGTTTAGCATGTTAAGCAGACAACTTGAACCAACATATATATATATATATATATATATATATAAATATATATATATATATATATATATATATATATTCAGTGTATCACATTTAAGTGATTTTTTTACCGATAGCCGACTCCTCGTACCTGCATCAAATACAGGTTAGCTGATATACTTACTCTGCCTGCAAAAACTATTCATTAGTGTACATCTTGACTACATGGCCACTGGTATTGTTAAACCATACTAACTCTTTTGCCATATAGAACTTCAAGGTAATGCGATGACATCATAGTAGGTAGCGAGCCTCTATGATACCTCGCAAGACCTGTGCTCCCACTAGTACGTCAATGTTTTCTTCGAGGCCGGATCGGTCCCCCTAACGTCCATGGGTACCGTCCGAGAAAACATATCTCCAAACCTTGTGCACAAGTTGTCTATGACCATACGAATGCGTGTCCGACTCGATCGTGAATATAAATACATAGTAAAATAATAGAAGAAAGTAGAGGCAACAGCGCATCATCTCATTTCATCTAAGTCATATTTAATAACTTATTCATTTTCAATATTACCATCATTTCACTTTGTGATCACAATGATCCCAAGCCTCATCATTTCTCAAGGGACCTGTAGAATTTCATTTATTTCATTGGGACAACTATCATTCATGTTATTGCTTATAGAAAACAGGCATCATCTCATTTCTTTGCAATAGTTACATAGAATATACATGATTCTAGTATTTTCTTCAGTTTATTGAGTCAATAACATAGCCAGTTAATTTCTTAAGGTATCTTTCACAAAGCATCACATTATTCAAGTGTTTCATTTGTTCTAGCAACATTAAGCGTAAGGGACTTTATCAATTCATTGCATGGCATCAATTCATATTAGCAGTTCAATGTTCAAGTGTTATTCATCCAGCAGTATTCAATATTAGCATCTCCATTATTCAGTATTCAAAGTATGGGATATTAGGGACATAATCTAGCAACTCAATACTCCATTTTATTAAGCTTGAAGGAGTAGGAGAGAAGGGACAGTTTCACTCACTTGCATTAATAGTCTTCTTGTTTCGTTCACATCTATTTTTCACTAGACTTAGCTCTACCAACGAGCCACGTTCCAATACTCATTCAATCTAGCCAGCTAAGAGAGACTTTATCACTCTTAATACTCTTGATTTCCAACCCAAGTCATGATCCAACGTTCTGATCGCATCCAACAAGCCAATCCAAAGGCCTCGTGCAGAACAGGGCATTATAGTAAGGAATCCATCTCCTTATGTATAGTCTCTATCCACTCCTACCTATATTCGTCGTCTATAGCCACTATAAAACTTTCAGGATCTCCTTCGTCAGTCAGCAGCAGATACGCATCCGGTGGGTATCTCGTAGATGGTCGACGCTCTCTGTCGCTCCTCCTCAATGGAACAACTGGTGCTGGTTGTATATCAACAGCCTCCTTTCCCTTCAAGAACTACCTCTCCAGCATGCTCATCCTCCTGAGGGTTACCGTGACCACCATCAGCAGGCTAATGATCAAGGTTGGAATCAACTCCATGTAATGGCTCCCCATAACTTGATCCTCTGCGATGTCCTTTGGAAACTGCTCGAAGCAAAATGACTCTAACTCATGCAATTCATCGGCCTCATAAGGCATCTCGAAATCCTAGGTGTTTGTCATGGTCTGATCCTCGATGAATACCACATCCCTGCTTATGTAGAGCTTTCTTTCCACGGGGTTGTAGAGTCTATAGCCAAACTTATCCCGACCGTAGCCGACAAAGACGCACCGCCTCGTCTTCGACTCAAGTTTGGATCTCTCTTCCTTTGATATATGTACGAAGGCCTTACAATCAAACACTCACAGGTGATTTTATGACGGCTCATTGCAGTACCATACTTTATTAGGTACATCACCCTGCAAAGGAGTATTAGGAGATAAATTAATAGTGTAAGCAGCTGTATAAAGTGTCTCACCCTAATAGTTGTCCGGCAAGTTTGCTTCTAATAGCAAACATCGTACCATCTCTATCAGTATCCTGTTCATGCTCTCCGCTACACCATTGAGTTGAGGTGTCTTGGGCAGAGTCTTCTGGTTTCATATCCCTTGTTCTCTGTAATAAGCATCAAAGGGGATAATGTACTCGTCGCCATTGTCGGACCGAACACATAGTAGCTTCTTGCTTGTCTCCCGTTTAATAGAGGCCTGAAACCCTTTGAAAGTGGACAACACTTGATCCTTGGTATTTAAGGCATAGACACAAACCTTCCTGGAACAATCATCAATAGACGTCATAAAATAAGAAGCACCGCCAATAAATTTTACCTTTATATGACCACAGACATCTGAGTAAATCAACTCGAGCAATGCTGGCTTCCTCGAACTTGGATGACTTTGAAAAGATACCATATTTTGCTTTTCTACCAAACAGTACGTGCATCTCACCAATTTTGTAGACTTTAGCCCTGGAATCACCTTTATATTTACCAAGTAGCTTATCCCTTTCTTGCTGATATGGCTGAGCCGCCTGTACCACAGCTCGGTAGACGCCTCGGTAGCTGCATTCACCTCTTATGCTCCATGGGCGCTCCCTTCCATATAATAGAGTCCGGACTTCTTACTTTCTCTGGCAATCACCATAAAACCTCTGGAAAGCTTCCACTGACTGTTCCCGAAGAGATTGAAGAAACCCTCGTCATTCAACCTTCCAACCGACACCAGGTTGAAACGATATCGAGGACACGACGAACATCTTTGAGAACAAGCTTCATTCTCAAATGCACATCTACAATTGCAAATGCCTTTGGCATATCTCTGTTGCCTATCTTCAATACTCCAAATTCGCCTATCGTGTAAGTAGCAAATAGTGTCCTATTGTGAGATACGTTCGCTGAATCATCTGAGTCCACTAGCCAAGAGTTGTCATCACAGACGAGGTTCATGACAACCTCATCACCTACGACGATCACATCGCCTCCATGTGTCGAGGCGATCATTGTAGTATTTTCAATTTGCTTTCCCTTGTCGCCCTTCTTCTCTCTCTTCCAAGCGAAACAGTTTCGCTTAATGTGACCCTTCTTGCCACAATGGTAACACTCCGAGTCCTCGTATCGACTCTTGGACTTTCTTCTGCTCTTCTCTACCACCGCCTGGACCCCTGCTTTCGTTCATTTCGTGGCTCTCTGAAACTAGCGCCTCTGAGTGGGATGTAGATAAAGTGCTCTGAGAACGTCTCCTCATCTCTTCCTTCAGTACCCTACTTTTGGCAAACTTCAGACTGACTATGCCTTCCGAAGCAGAAGCGATTATAGACACTCGTACGGTTTTCTACGAGTCTGGCAATGTACACAACAACCAAAGTCCTTGAACCTCGTCGTCGAACTTGACTCCCATCGAGGATAGCTGGTTAAGCACGCCATGGAACTCACTGAAGTGATCCGTAATAGACGCACCATCTTTGTACCGCAGACCCATCATCATTCGGATCAAGAACAATTTATTCATCCCGGTATTCTTTGTATACAAAGATTCCATCTTATCCCATAGTGTCCTCGCGTGCTCAATGTTGGCAACGTGGTTGTACACGTTCTCGTCAACGAACTGCCATATGTACTCACACACACTTGTATATGCTTGAAGTTCTAGTCCTCATCGGTTTTGTCACTGGACTTCTCGGACGCAAATACTAGAAGATGTAGCTTCTTGACGAATAACAAATCCATTATCTTGCTCCGCCAATAATGATAGTTGGTACCGTTCAGGTTTACCATGCGCACCGGTTTCGTGTCCATCTCTATTTCTGGTTTGACTGTCAACTTCTGACACCTCTCAGGAACCTGGCTCGGATACCACTCTGTTGGAAACAAATCACGAAAATCATTTCCCCAAACCAGAAAGTCCTATGAGAGAACCGAGCAAAAAAATACACAAATCGAAAACGCCAACACAAATTGCAGACACAGAAATTTTTACGTAGAAAACTTTTACGAGAAAAACCATGGGACGATCGGAGTCCAACTATGATCCACTAATGGAATAAAAAGAATACACCCACTAAAAGCTCCCCCTGTCACTACCATATTTCTAGTTTGAGGGTATTTTTGTCATTTTGAATTTATTTGAAATTAATATATATTTATTGGGATGGTGTGATTTTAATATTATTTAATTAGTTGCCATGTGTTGTGATTAGCCCTAACCTAGATTGGACCTAACCTAGATTAGCCATAGTTAGCCTTAGTTAGCCATGGTTAGTATTAGTTAGTCATGATTAATTTTGGTTAAGTCAGGGTTAGTTAGAGCTAACTAGGTTGCAACTTAGACTAGTGTGTAAACCTAGATTTTGGACCCTTGATTTGACTAGATGATAGGAGAGCCATGGATTGTTTTCCCAAAACCCTAACCCTAGAAAATAGGGCCGGCCGCTAGGGATCCACCCCCCATTTAATGTCTCCCAAAAATTACTTGCCTCTTTTGTTCATTCTTCCATTTCTCAAAAGCAAGGTTTGGTTCTTTCTTCAACCTTTTCTATTTTGATCAATACTCATCCATTTTCATTCAAATTTCTTATATTGTAATCTAAATACTGTTCTCCTACTGTTGGTGGAGGTGAACCTCATATTTGGACTCTATTGGGGCTTTGAGCTAGCTAGAAAGGTTCTCCACTATTAAACTTTCTTGAGAAGGAGCAAGCTATAGGTAACTTCCTATTTAACCATTAGTTCCCTAATTTCCTAGCATGGTTGCATAGCCCTAGGTGTCCTCTAACTGTAGGAATAGATTTCGTGTGGAGTCGTGTCCTTTACGTGTCCGTATCGGACACGTATCAGCCTAGGTTTAGTAGTGTTCGATGAAATGCCACAGTAGGCTTTTCATCATTATTTTCGAAATGTATTTGAATAGGAAATTAGGTTTTTATGTGGCTTATCGATTTCCTTAAGACTGAGCTAGATTCGAGTCTGGTTCGTGTCGTGTTGGACTCGTGGACATGCCCCGCGTATGCGTAGTCGGGCTGTCCTGCAACTCGTGTGTTCGGGCGGCTGTTCTAGGGCACGTGGACACGTGTCCTTGGACACAGAGCTTGGGACAATGTCTGAAATGATACTCCCAAAGTCTCGTGTCCAATGGATACGTGTCGAGCGAGCTAGGACTCATGCACGGGTTCACTGTTGTTGTGTCCAGTTCAGTATGTTGTGTTCGTGTGGTTCTGGACACTTGTGTCCTGTTATTGGACACGATACTACATGTATGACACGTACACATGTTCGACACTAAATACCCAACCATTAACTTAGCATATTAATTGTTATTTCTATGTTGAAATGGAAAACCCCCATTTTTTGATACTGTTAAGTATCAGTGAATTAACTCACTGTTTCCATTTTTGATTTATAATTAGAAGTTAATATCATGTAAATTAATATGTTTTGGTTGCTGTTATGAATGAGAATCATGCTAGGGTTCAATTTTTGATGATTTAGTTGGATGGTTGTGATCGAATCCCCATTTCTGAAACCAAGTCCATGTACTGCATTTCTTTTTCCTGTTAAGTTCAAATTCATATTAACTTATTGTTTTCCATTTGATTTGTAATTAAATATGTTAGGTTGCTGTTACAATTAGATATCATGTTAGGTTTGTGTTAGCATGAATGAGTGTTCGAATTTACATTGGGCTTTGGCAATTGATTTCCAGTTTCCCAAAACTGAGTTCCATTTCAGTATTCCTAATGTCCCTATTATGTCTCAATTTCAGTCTTCATATTGCATTTTCGAATGGGCACATTGATTAGGATTTGCATTAACTGATACTTGAATACACTGTTGTGGACTGAACCTGGGATTAACCCTATGCTAACCTATACACACACTCATGAGTATCACACATGACACACACACACACAAATTTTGAACTGACATTCCTGAAGATACTATGTTGATACACTGTCACACATGGTCCCCTTCTACACACAAATGCACATAGTATGGTACACTAAAACTGAGATTAATATACACAAATGTACACACTGTTTTGCCCTCACTTTTGACACTGAAATCTGGGATTTTTCTGGAAACACAGTTGACATACTGTTAAACATTGCTACACACATTACACATACCCATTTATGTATCCACTTGTCCTTAGAACCACATTGAATGCTAACCCATATACACATGTTTCCATATCCCTGTCACATGTATCCTAGCTACAAGGACACACACACAAAACACTAACTGCCTATTCACTCATTCACACACACAATTATGACACCTAATGACACACACACACACATGCCTATGTTAGACACACATTGGTATGTACATGCCTACTCTATGACACACACATTCACATGCTCTTCCCTCTCTAACTCTCCATGTGTATATATAAAAAATATATATAACTAATGTGATATTGTAATACAATATAGGTGTTACCTATATGTATAGTGTCTATATGAATATATGGATTGTATGTGTATTGCCTATAAGGGCCTATGGCATATAAAGTAGGTAACATAGCATATGGTATCCTTGTGTAGTCTTGGCATATGGTAAATATGCACATGAGTGGTCATATAGACTTGTGTATGGTGTATACTTGCTACGGTAGACAGGTTAGGCCTAGTGAGACTTGATTGGGTCTAGGTTGACCTAGTTGACCTAACTTTGACTATTTAGTTGACTGAAGTTGACCAGGGTTGACTTTGGTCTAGGATTGACCTAATATCATGTAGATTGCATCATAGTAGCTTACTTTATTAGTTGGACATGTTGTGACTTGTACTGTTCTGATTAGGAGCCAGACACCACTCCTCAGGCAGTATTTTCTTTCAGACATTCAGGATACCAGGCGAGTACATTCTCTGACCGTTTCATACTTGATAGGATTTACATTTACGCTCTAGATTATTTTACTTGATGCTGTCACGATGTTTAACATAGATTGGTACTATATGGATCCCTTAATGAGATGTTATCCCCCTCGAGAGCATCGGGTACAGTATGTCATGTGCGTTTCACTTTCATCATGTACCCCGGTGCTTTCACCATTCATGTGCACTCTCGTGATTCATGTACTCTCATATTCATGGAGCCCTCATGTATACAATCATGTGCACCCTATTATGGGCCTTCATGTGATATTATGTGCAATAACATAACCTGTCTGGATCCTTGTGTATTGATTGGGGTACGAGGGAGTATGAATGGTCATATGAACAATTTCAAAGTAGTATACTCATGTGCAAACTCTTAGATTACTCATGTGCAAATTCAAGCCGTTCACATGTTCATCTTGTACTCTAAATCACTAGTTCACTGTTAGTTCTCTATTTATAGTATCTATTTACATTACAGCTCTCTTTTACTTCATGTGTATTCTGCAGCGTTTCATGTATCTTACTCTATTGCATATTTATATATCCTGTCACATTATGAACTGCGTGAGATGTACTGTGCTCGCTCCAGTCCTGACTGGACCTGTTGAAATTTTACAGACAACACTGAGGAGTTCTGTCCCACTTATTATGGAGCAGGCATAGACGACACACTTGAGCTGGACTCCCAGGAGGACCCAGCACTTGCTGATGATACTACCCTTGTTAACTAGGCTAGTTAGCTAGGCTAGTTCTATTTATCTTCATGTTATGTCAGATACACTTGTATATATTGGAGTTTGTACTCTGGATTTATGGAGATATTTATCTTAAATTTTAGCTATCTCTCTCTATCTTGTATTTATCATCTGTGGATTTTGTGTTTCATCTATTCTATCGTATCGTACTTTCTTTCTTAGTTGTGATTGAGTTGTACTTATTTATGTCACCTCCATTCGGAGTGTATAAACTGTACAGGTACCTTATAACTGTTAGATGTATGTGACCTAGGACAGCGTTCTACCGCCGATATTGTGGCGTAGGCTGGACGTATCCACGTCTCGTACCCTTACTCTAGGGTACGGGTCGTGACACATTTTTAGTGGTGGCCCATGCAGTTCAAGTTTATGTAGTGGTATTCGAACTATAGTATCACTACAGCCTGCAATAGGATTAAGATATATTTTGAAGGTACTCAATCATATTAGAAAAAGCTCTTAATCAGATTCCTGTTACCTAAAAATTTGCTGCATTATTTTCTTTCCTTGAAAATAAACCGTCCTCCCTTGATGTTATCGCTTCATTCTCAATGATTGTCCTCTCGTTTGATCTGTCTTTAGGATGGTTATGGAGACGCGATCTCATCGTCTCGATCGGAAAGACATCACTGAGGGATCTACCACTCCTCGTCCTGATCAGCAGGGCCCCGAGACTGCATCTTCTGTTATGCCAGCTCAGGCTGGGATATCTGCAGCTTATGGGAGTGCACCTCTTTCTACTCCGAGACTTTCCCCAATCATCCCAAACGTTCTTCAGCAGCAGTCGCCATCAGGATCAGAGGACGTGGGGTGGAAACTCAGCGGCAACAGTTGTTCAAGAGGGAACATGATACTCATGGAGTTAGCAGCAGTGGAGTTCAGGCTAAGAGGCCTTACGTACAGATTCAGCATCAGTATCAGCAGGGGCCTGTTCAACAGTACCTTCACGGTCAGGGACGTGCATATTTCCACCAGGCATCCAGACAGCAGCAGGACGCTAAGTGCAACTTCTGCAAAAAGACAGGCCATGGGTGGAACGACTGCAGGATAAGGCTTGGCAGGTGTTTACTTTGTGGTTCAGCAGAGCATCGGTGTAGGAAGTGTCCAGAGAGCCAGATAGCAATGACTCAGGTAGAAGCAGGAGCTAGGGCTCCGACAGAGCAGCCGAGGGGACCACCGTTACAGACGCAGCAGACCCCTAGACAACAACATATTACTAGTTGCCCTTTCTGTAGGAAACCAGGGCACGATTAGAGTAAATGCCGAATGAGGTTAGGCAAGTGCCTACTTTACGGAGCATCATATCACCAGTTAAGAGAGTATCCCAAGTTTCCTAGACGGACAGCTCAGGGGGCAGGAGCGAGGGCTCCGGTGAGCCAGCAGAAGGGACTACCCTTACAGACTCAGCAGCAGAGATTCGCGCAACATCAGATTGGAGGAGGCCAGCAGGGGCGAGGTTCCGCTATGGCAACTGAGGGTGCACAGGCAGTAGTAGAGCTTATCGCAGGTTCTATTCATCTCAATTCCGTTCTTTGCCATATTTTAACCATCTCGAAATTCAGTTCCAACAGATCTTGCTTATCGTTCTTGTTCGTAGATAAATCTGATTCTTGGTATTCATTGTCGATTTAAATTTTTCTGCTAAGATAAATTATATAGGCTAGGTCACCTCAGTTATGGGATCTAGAATCTTCAATAGTCATGTTAGCTGGCATAGTGAGGACATATAGTCAGATTTTGGACGTATTTCTCGGGTGTGGGAATTTAAGGTTTTCGCTGTCAAGCATGCGACATTGCAAAAATTTTAAATACCATGATTCTAGAGGTATGTACCCTAGTCAAGGACTCTGTGATTATCGTAGCCTTGCTCACTAGCATGACGAAGACTCTGAGTAACATGATTTTTGACAGACGCATATGATTATCATATTATATCTTGAGAAGTTTTTTCTTTTTAACATATCATCTCTATCATACCCTTCTGTTGTTATAAATTGTATTCCATCATCAAATAACTTAGGAGTAGAGATATTTTAGTTTTGTAGAACTTATTCATATGTAGTTCTTTCATAGTGTAATGATATGTCGACTTGTAGGGTGTCTGTACCCTAGAGATGATAGTTAGCATTGGTATTAGAATAATAACCCATTGTAGATGATTCCCCTGACCAACCAATTTCCATATAGGATGTTAGTATATCTTACAGCCTTGATGATTTATTATTTTTTCCTTACCCTTCCCAGTAAGGCACCCATGACTTTCGTGTCCTACTCGGACATGCCATCTTGTGCTTCATCATTATCACATAACTTTCCTGACACGTTAGACTCAGATACACTATTCACACTTCACTCTCTTGCAACTGACACTTCATTCCCTAGCTACTTAGGCATATAACCTACAAATTTGATCATGTCCTACATATAGATGAACTACCGTACTACCTTAGTATCCTGTATACCTGAAGTGTCCACACAAATTAGCACAGCACCTTAGCACAGGCCCTGTACTTTACATAATATTCCTTGTATATCCTTGATTCACATGCACTCATTCATTCATGTACTTCACATACTTTCACCACTTGCATATCCTGCAGTATATCATAATAACCATTGTATGTCCTGCCCCATTGTTTTGGTTAATTGCTGCTTGTGCTAGTAAACCTCCATGTTAGGATAATGCTATGCATTGTGTATATATATTATAAGGATATATGTGATAAGTAATATGGGTTAAGGGGTTCTGCATATATTATATTGATTAGGCATATGAGATGGTTAGTCTATATGTATGCATAGATGATACACTTAGAATAGTGTGGGTTCTATGGGGTTATATTAGAGATATATAGGTATTAGAGGGTAAGATATATGGGGTTATGTGAGGTATTTTAGAGTATGTGTTAAGGTTAAGGTTAAGGGTTAGAAGTTATGAGTCTAGTTTAATGTAGAGTATACATGTGCATGTTTGAACTTAGGATTTAGTTGGTAGTGATATTTTTAAAAATATACACTATTTAGGTCTAAACCCTAGATTAGCCATTGACCCAATAGTCCAAATTGACTAGTTGTTGACCAGTTTTGACCAAGTACTTGGATGTTGACAAATTGACTAGTTGTTGACCGGTAGTTGACCATTGACTATGTTGACTTAGTTGATTAGAGATAGGATTAGAAGTAGGTTGTTTGTTTGTTTTGTTTGTTTGATCATGTTTGATTATTTAGTAACATGAGACCTTATTTGTGTTTTGGTCGGAGACATGGTTTTTCTGCGGATATCTCCGACTCGTGGTACCATACATTTTGGTGGAGGTGGGAAGCTTAGTCCACGCTTCATCGGACCTTTCGTGATCAGCGGGAGAGTCGGTGATGTGGCATATAGGCTAGACTTGCCACATGCACTAGTGGGGGTCTACAACGTATTCTACGTATCACAGTTGAGACGATACGTGGCTGACCCAAGCTATGTACTCGATCACTCGGAGATTGAGGTGGGGCCTACTCTCAGTTATCCAGAGAAGCCAGTAGAGATTTTGGATCGCCGAGAGAAGGTACTGAGAAACTAAGTGATACCCTTGGTTCGCGTCGCATGGAGGCATCATTCTCCAGGAGTGTCTACCTGGGAGCGGGAGGATGAGATGCGCGAGAGATACCCTTATCTTTTTGGACCGTTAGGTATGATTGTCTATCCTTCTCATCTGTTTAGTTTCGCCTTTCAATTTTGAGGATAAATTTTTTTAAGGAGGGTAGATTTGTCACTACCACATTTTTAGTTTGAGAGTATTTTTATCATTTTGAATTTATTTGAAATTAATATATATTTATTGGGATGGTATGATTTTAATATTATTTAATTAGTTGCCATGTGTTGTGATTAGCCCTAACCTAGATTAGTTATAGTTAGTCTTAGTTAGCCATGGTTAGTATTAGTTAGTCATGATTAATTTTGGTTAAGTCAGGGTTAGTTAGAGCTAACTAGGTTGCAACTTAGACTAGTGTGTAAACCTAGATTTTGGACCCTTGATTTGACTAGATGATAGAAGAGCCATGGATTGTTTTCCCAAAACACTAACCCTAGAAAATAGGGCCGGCCACTAGGGATCCACCCCCCCTATTTAATGTTTTCCAAAAATTACTTGCCTCTTTTGTTCATTCTTCCATTTCTCAAGAGCAAGGTTTGGTTCTTCCTTCAACCTTTTCTATTTTGATCAATACTCATCCATTTTTATTCAAATTTCTTGCATTTTAATCTAAATATAGTTCTCCTACTGTCGGTGGAGGTGAACCTCAGATTTGGACTCTATTGGGGCTTTGAGCTAGCTAGGAAGGATCTCCATTATTGGACTTTCTTGAGAAGGAGCAAGCTATAGGTAACTTCCTATTTAACCATTAGTTCCCTGATTTCTTAGCATGGTTGCATAGCCCTAGGTGTCCTCTAACTGTAGGAATAGATTTCGTGTGGAGTCGTGTCCTTTACGTGCCCGTATCAGACACGTATCAGCCTAGGTTTAGCAGTGTTCGATGAAATGCTATAGTAGGCTTTTTATTATTATTTTCTAAATATATTTGAATAGAAAATTAGGTTTTTATGTGGCTTATCGATTTCCTTGAGACTGAGCTAGATTCGAGTCCAGTTCGTGTCGTGTTGGACTCGTGGACACGCGCCGTGCGCGCGCAGTCGGGATGTCCTGCTATTCGCATGTTCGTGCGGCTGTTCTAGGGCACGTGGATACGTGTCCTTGGACACAGAGCTTGGGACAATGTCTGACACGACACTCCCAAAGTCTCGTGTCCAATGGCTACGTGTCGAGTGAGCTAGGACTCGTGCACGGGTTCACTGTTGTTGTGTCCAATTTAGTGTGTTCGTGTGGTTCTGGATACTTGTGTCCTGTTATTGGACACGATACTACATGTATGACACGTAAACATGTTCGACACTAAATACCAACCATTAACTTAGCATATTAATTGTTATTTCTATATTGAAATAGAAAACCCCAATTTTCTGATACTGTTAAGTATCAGTGAATTAACTCACTATTTCCATTTTTGATTTATAATTATAAGTTAATATCATGTAAATTAATATGGTTTGGTTGTTGTTATGAATGAGAATCATGCTAGGGTTCAGTTTTTGATGATTTAGTTGGATGGTTGTGATCGAATCCCCATTTCTGAAACCAAGTCCATGTACTGTATTTTCTTTTCCTGTTAAGTTCAAATTCATATTAACTCACTGTTTTCTATTTGATTTGTAATTAAATATGTTAGGTTGATGTTACAATTAGATATCATGTTAGGTTTGTGTTAGCATGAATGAGTGTTCGAATTTACACTGGGTTTTGGCAATTGATTTCCAGTTTCCCAAAACTGAGTTCCATTTCAGTATTCCTAATGTCCCTGTTATGTCTCAATTTTAGTCTTCATATTACATTTTCGAATGGGCACATTGATTAGTATTTGCATTAACTGATACTTGAATACACCGTTGTGGACTGAACCTGGGATTAACCCTATGCTAACCTATACACACACTCATGAGTATCACACATGACACACACACACACAAATTCTGAACAGACATTCCTGAAGATACTATGTTGATACACTGTCACACATGGTCCCCTTCTACACACAAATGCACATAGTATGGTACACTAAAACTGAGATTAATAAACACAAATGTACACACTGTTTTGCCCTCACTTTCGACACTGAAATCTAGGATTTTCCTGGGAACACAGTTGACACACTGTTAAATACTGCTACACACATTACACACACCCATTTATGCATCCACTTGTCCTCGGAACCACATTGAATGCTAACCCATACACACATGTTTCCATATCCCTGTCACATGGATCCTAGCTACAAGGACACACACACAAAATATTAACCGCCTATTCACTCATTCACACACACAATTATGACACCTAATGACACACATACACACATGCCTATGTTAGACACACATTGGTATGTACATGCCTGCTCTATGACACACACATTCACATGCTCTTCCCTCTCTAACTCTCCATGTGTATATATAAAAAATATATAAAACTAATGTGATATTGTAATACAATATAGGTGTTACCTATATGTATAGTGTGTATATGAATATATGGATTGTATGTGTATTGCCTATAAGGGCCTATGGCATATAAACTAGGTAATATAGCCTATGGTATCCTTGTATGGTCTTGGCATATGGTAAATATGCACATGAGTGGTCATATAGACTTGTGTATGGTGTATACTTGCTTGGGTAGACAGGTTAGGCCTAGTGAGACTTGAGTTGACCTAACTTTGACTATTTAGTTGACTGAAGTTGACCAGGGTTGACTTTGGTCTAGGATTGACCTAATATCATGTAGACTACATCATAGTAGCTTACTTTATTAGTTGGACATGTTGTGACTTGTATTGTTCTGATTAGGTACAAGATACCACTCCTCAGGCAGTATTTTCTTCCAGACATTCAGGATATCAGGCGAGTACATTCTTTGACCGTTTCATACTTGATAGAATTTACATTTACGCTCTAGATTACTTTACTTGATGCTATCACGATGTTTAACATGGATTGGTACTATATAGATCCCTTCATGAGATGTTATCCCCCTCGGGAGCATCGGGTTACAATATGTCATATGTGTTTCACTTTTATCATGTACTCCGGTGCTTTCACCATTCATGTGCACTCTCGTGATTCATGTACTCTCATGTTTACGGAGCCCTCATGTATACAATCATGTACACCCTATTATGGACTTTAATGTGATATCATGTGCAATAACATAACCTGTCTGGATCCTTGTGTATTGATTGGGGTACGGGGGATTATGAATGGTCATGTGAACAATTCCAAAGTAGTATACTCATGTGCAAACTCTTAGATTACTCATGTGGAAATTCAAGCCGTTCACATGTTCGTCTTGTACTCTAAATCACTAGTTCACTGTTAGTTCTTTATTTATAGTATCTATTTACATTACAGCTCTCTCTCTTTTACTTCATGTATATTCTGCAGCATTTTATGTATCTTACTCTATTGCATATTTATATATCATGTCACATTATGAACTACGTAAGATGTACTGTGCTCGCTCCAGTCCTGACTGGACCTGTTAAAATTTTACAGACGACACTGAGGAGTTCTGTCCCACTTATTACGGAGCAGGCATAGACGACACACTTGAGCTGGACTCCCAGGAGGACCCAGCACTTGCTGATGATACTACCCCTGTAGACTAGGCTAGTTAGCTAGGCTAGTTCTATATATCTTCATGTTATGTTAGATACACTTGTATATATTAGAGTTTGTACTCTGGATTTGTGGAGATGTTTATCTTAGATTTCAGCTATCTCTCTTTATCTCGTATTTATCATCTGTGGATTCCGTGTTTCACCTATTCTATCGTATCGTACTTTCTTTCTTAGTTGTGATTGAGTTGTACTTATTTATGTCACCTCCATTCAGAGTGTATAAACTGTACAGGTACCTTATAACTGTTAGATGTATGTGACCTAGGACAGCGTTCTACCGTCGACACTGCGGCGTAGGCTGGACGTACCCACGTCTCGTGTCCTTACTCTAGGGTGCGGGTCGTGACACCCCCGATCCAAAATGGATCACCACAACTCACTGGAACAGAAAATAGATTACAACCATGAAGATAAAAGACAACAAAAAATACCCAAAATTGATCTCCTTCTCCGAAACGGCATCCAATCATTCTTTCTCCTTCCTAAAGTTGCACAAGCACTCTTACCACCTTTTTTTATTATATTATATTGTTTAACTTGCATGCATCAACCTTTTATAAACCCTTGCATGAATAAGGAAAATTCTAATACATATCAATCATATATAGAAAATTCTAATACATATCAATCATATATTTAATGGAAATCTATTCATAATTGGCTTGCCATAATTGGAAGTCCAATTATATGGAAATTCATTATATGAAAGATCCAATAATAAATATATGGTCAAAGTAAATATGGAAATCCAATCATATATTTGTTTATCATATATGTTCAAAAATAGGGGATCAATGCACTCCTCGAGCTTCTCCGACACACAGATGGCGCTCGTTGCACTTCGGGATATTCTCCAAATAAGTTGGAAACCCCACCCACTCCAACAACCCTAAAACCCTACACCCTAATACTAACTCTAACAATAACCCTACCACATTAACCATAAAACCCTAACATTATAACTTTAAAATCTTAATCCTAACCCCAACCCTAAAATCCTACCCATAAAATATCTAGCAATAGTCATTTTGACAACAATCGTTTTTCATATGAGTGGCTAAAATGACAGATGTATTTCAGGTGGCCCACTACTGATGTAATTATCCAGTAGCGTCAGACCCACATATCTAACGTGATATTTCTTAGATTTGTAAATTTTCAAACTTAATTAGTTATATGATTATATATTTTACACATACCTAGCAATAACGAAATTTATATAGTTATGTAGATTATAGTGACGGTTTGCGATTGCGAGAGCATGACATGTGGCAGTACCAGAAGACCATGGCACATGGGAGCTAACTAGCTCCCAAAAGGCCTTGGTGTAGGCCTTTGACTTTCATTACATTGATGAGCAACATTTTCTATGTCATGATAGAGACTTGATCTTAAGCTTCATTGAGCATTGGTGGCCCCAACTCAATACTTACCGTATTCTTGTTGACTATCAAGCTAGCGGATGTGGCAAATATTTTAGGGTTATCTATTATTTGTGACCCTATATATTTTGATAACCGGTTATCTCCTGGTGATATATTATTGAAGTACCTTGGTGTGGAGCGGATTTAGGCGATACCATCTTAGTAAAGTTCAGTCGGCTCCGCAAAAAAAATCATGGAGCTATAGCGTATTACCGACACTTAGGCTTTTGTGGATGAAAACTGGGTATGTATTTTAGTGTTAATGCCTATGTAACATATAAAATTCTAGTTCGATTTTATGGGTCATATTTTTAGGTCATGTGTTGCACAAAAGCCTACTTATTAGGCTTATATGTTGCATTTTTTCTTTTAGACTCAACAAAAAATTAGATTATCATGCATCTTTTACCATTTTTTGGATAATTTGATAAAACCTAATCGTCATGCATTATATCATTCGCTACCAGAAAGATATAATTAAGAAAATTGGTACTAAGAACTATAACTTGGGTAAAGTTGGATTAGAGTGAGGTTAGACGTCCTAGAAACACCCTAACATAACTACTAAGCACTAATAATTACACACTTCCAAGTACAATAAATGTTCGTCATCTCAAAAATAAATTTACTTTAAAATATTGTATACTATTTTAAAATGGGTTTGTCATGCAAGTATACATTTAAAAACTGAGAAAAAAGATACAAATGACACATGAAATGCACGTATGCGACTTCTAGTAGATATAATTTTATGAATTTTGTTGATGGTATTCATAAAAAGAATTATCAAATTTTGTAATCTCCTGGGTCCGTGAAGAGGAGAAATTATTCAGTGTGATGGGCTCACCATGTGGTAGTGGTCAGGTCCAGAGCTGAGATTCATCAAGGATGCTAGGTTTAGTGCGAAAAATAAATGGAGGCCTATACTCATATAACATTTTTGTAATAAAAAATTTCAGAAATTAAATTATCCAAAATTAACATCAACTAAGAAAAATCATTCAACTATAATATTTTTCAATTGAGATTGAAACTTTCATGTATCCTATAATTATATTTTTATATTTCCTAGAATAGTTGGCCTACGGAATAGTGATTGTAATTACAAAGACTTAACTAATATGGGTACCGAACTCATCTGGCTCTTGTGGTCAGTGAGAAGAGATATAACCTCCTTGATTAGACGGACGGTCTCGGGATCGAACTACGGAAAAGTGTGTGGGTTGCGTGTATAAATTAGGTTAAAATGGAACCAAATGACATGCAATGCACACTAAGTCCCCTGTGTTACGCCGGACTTCGCCCAAAAAACTAAATATGGTCAAAATTTTAATTTTACTTTTTTTTCATATGTAGTTAATATAAATAAATGTAAAATAGATAACATATACATATAAATTTTTTTGGAGGCCTAGTGCAATCGCATCCATTGCACTCCCTCAAAATCTGTCCTGGTATTGGTGAATGGTGAGCCCGTCCAATGGTACAATGACACATGGTAATATCGTACTATTTTTGTTAATCATATCTTAATAATATTTGACAATTGTTTGATTAGTTTCTTTTTTAGCTTTTGATATTATTTTTTCTAGAAATTGCTGAGAAACCCAATTTCGGGGTTGGTTTGTATAAAAAACCCACCCGCAGGATGGCTTTTATGAAATGTCCAGAATTATATAATTCCACGTTAAATATTCTAAGATTCCTTTTAGATGCTATGTATTTACAAAATTGACATTTTTATAGTACCAAAAATACCCCTTCGTGCAAATTTGGTCATATATACATTATTTTGAATTAAAAACTCAGATTTGGATTGCGATTTTCGTCTTCTTTTTCTTCACGAGAGATCTAAATTCCATTGCTCTCAACTTCAGCAGAGATCGCAAAGATCGTTCGTAGTTTACTGTGATTTTTTTAGTCGAACTTTGATCATCACTCACCATCATCGCTCATCATCATCATCATTATCTTCGTGGAGAGATTTGAAGTTTTTCGGCGATTAGGTCAATTGTGGAGAGAAGATCTTCGTTCACTGTGATTTTCTCGAAATTTTTGCACAAAGAATGATCATTCTCCGTGAGTTTTAGACGGAGAATGATCATTCTCATGCATTTTAACACTGGGAATGCCATTCTTCGTATAATTTAAAACGGAGAATGACATTCTCCGTATTAAATTATACGGAGAATGACAATTCTAATGCGTTTTAACACTGGAAATGCCATTCTTCGTATAATTTAAAACAGAGAATGGCATTCTCCGTATAATTTAAAACAGAGTATGGTCATTCTCATGCGTTTTAAAGCATGAGAATACAATTATCCGTGTAATTTAATACGGAGAATGTCATTCTCCGTTTAAATGAAACGGATAATGACATTCTCCGTATAATTTAAAACGGAGAATGACATCCTCCATGTAATTTAAAACGGAGTATGGTCATTCTCATGCATTTTAATGCATGAGAATGCCGTTATCCATGTAATTTAATACGGAGAATATCATTCTCTGTTTTAAATGAAACGGAGAATGGTCATTCTCATGCCTTAAAACATTGGAATGACTATTCTCCGTGTAATTTAACACGAAAAATGGCATTCTCAGTTAGTTTAGACGGATAATGTCACGCCCCAGAACCAGAATACTGGAGAGCGGGGGAATGACTCAGCCAGCTACGTATTACGGGTAGATGAATACCGTATAATACGATCAATGCTGTCTAAAAGACGAGGGGGTGCATACTACATAAAAGTCTCACTATGGTCACTTCACATCTATTGTCTCAATCCTTCAAGCAAGAAACAGTAATAGAGAACATGTGAGATAAGAAGTAAGGCGTCCCAAACGCTCAGTCAAAATGTTCTTGAGATCTGGCTTTACAAAACATAGCCAGAAGATGTAGTAAGTATACACAATTGTTTATCAGCTGCAGCCTGACTTAGTTACAATCATGCAAAAGTAAGTGCAAGACAATCCGACTAACATGTCGGTGTCCAACGGCAAGTATAAAGTAAATAACAAAAACGAGCGGGGAAGTAAGGAACCCACTCGAGTCCTCCTGCGATCATTCCTCTAGTATTGACCATCCTGGAGGTGGAAGTAAGCTGTGCCCTCGGGGACTGGCTCTAAATCTGGCCATGCAAAACCAGAGAGGTTAGACCTCTAATAGCAAGTACCGCAAGGAAGCACGATACGAGAAACTGGAACCAGTAATAAGAAATATGATAAGTAGATCTCTGCTTGCCACTGGAATTCGCATAACATCACGACACTTCGAACCAACCTCCCAACCAAACAAGGACAGAAGTTGGCCCGTCATGCCCTAACATTCTGATCATCTCAGTTAGTTAACAGAGTAGATACAGTGCACAAACAAATCAATTTAAATGGCCATACAACTACTACGGCTTGCTACTGTGAGTTCCAAGTTATCTTCGGAATATACAATAAAGGATTCCTCTGTTCTTACTATGTGCAAGCAAGACTAGTCTATCCAGTCAATCAATTGCGCCAATCATGAACTAGACTAGTCCCAGCAGGACGTCCGTCATCAATATACAATATACAATAAATAATATAAGCAGATACCACTCCCTGCCCGTGTGGCAGATTTGTAATATCTGTGGGAACCAGCCGGCCTGTCGGGCACTTAATAGTCCCAAAGAGGGCTGCCACGTAAGAACTCGGGATCCATTCTCTCCATGCAATCATTATTTTATTTAACTTAGTAGTCTCTACGTTGAGTGAAATCCCATACCGTGGATCATGGTCATTCAGAATGAGTACTTCCGTACAAGTACGATATGCCCAATTCTACAACGATACCCGTGCGGTCAGGTTGTAGGTCTTACATAGCGTAATACAACAATCAAAACTAACCATAGAATAATCATGCCTTGACCATCAAGTACACATGCTGCTTTTGTAGAAAATAAATAAATAAATTGAAGCCTGTATGTGTGCCTGTATGTCAATATTCGGGATCAACCAGTCGATTTGCAATAGTTCATAGTTCATATGAACGTGTCTTATTCATTCATTTCAACAAGACGACTAGCCAGTCTCTTAGTTCCAACTAGGAATGCATGATTAATTTTTAAATCAAGATAACAATCCCTGTTAATTAGTGTCAAGATAACAATTAATGTTAATTAATGTCAAGAAATAGTAAAAAGGCACTATTGAATGGCAGAAGCTGGATATCTATTTATGCGGCTAAATCATGCAACAAGGGCCAAGCGGCCATGAGTGCACTACTAGAGGAAAACAGGACTATGCGGCAACTAGTCGAGGGTCATGCGGCTAATGGCCTATGCGGCTGGATATACGAGGCTCATGCGGTTAAAGGGACTGGGTCCCATACGGCCGGAAAGCATCAAGCTTATACGGCTAGGGTTGAAACAAGACCCATGTGGCTCAATTTATATACAAGTCCATGCGGTTAAAAAGCGCCATGCGGCTGAAAAGCACTATGCGGCTGAACAGTGCCAGGAAGACAGAGTTAAGTCATATGCGGCCAGAAGGACTCGGGTCCTTATGCGGCCAGGATGTAATACTCATGCGGCTAAAATTGGACGGGACATATGCGGCTGGGAATCATCGAGCTTATGCGGCTCAGAATTATATGCGGCCGGACACTACATACGGCCAAAACTCCATGCGGCTGAAACTCTTCATTCGGTCGAACTCTTCATGCGGCCGAAACACTTCATGCGGTCAAACTCTTCATGCGGCCAGCTACCCTTCATGCGGCCGAACTATTCATGCGGCTCAAGAAGACTTGCCGCATGAAAACTTATGCGGTCAAGCATTGCCCTTCTTCTCCACTCTTCTGAGAAGGAGAACCATGGGAAGCCATTGCTTCCGTGCTCCCTAATTCCTTCATTCCAAGCCCAAAACTGGACTTTCATAGGTCAAAATAGGGTAGAAGGAAATTCTCTACAACATGAAACCATCAAAACTTGAAAAATAACAAAGTTACTAGATCAAAACCTAAGAAATCCGAAAATGCATTAAACTTAGATTTACAAGAAATGAGCCATGGAAATTGAAAATGCTAAGTACTAAAGTATCTAAAAATCCTGAGAGGAAGAAAATGGAACAACAAAAATGAAGATTCATCAAGAAGCAAGTTGGCACTTGCCTATGACGCTAGGTAGGTGGGGAGGAGTAATGGAGGAAGAAGAGTAGTAATGGTGAAGGAGAAGTAATGAATGAAGAAAGAGAAAGGGTTTTAAATGAAGGAGTGGTGGTAGGTGGAGAGTTGGGTTCGGTTCATAATGAACCAAGAAAAACCGAAAACAAACCAATCTAGGCCGAATCCAAAAGCAAGGTAAAAGCAGAAAGTAAAATGCAGAAAGTAAAATACAGAAAAATAATTAACGTGAAATTAAAGGAATTAAAATATAGAACAATACATGATAAATATTAAATAAATACATTTAAGCAGTACATGCATTTAAAATACGTATTCTGGGAACGGAAAGTGACAGATAATAATCATTCTCCGTTAGTTTTAGACGGAGAATGATCAGAAATGTGTTGTCCTATTTTGTGATCTCTTATGTTTTTATGTTATCAGGGGGGATTGGATTCAAGTTATTTAGTTAATCTTTGCTTCAAGGGATACCTAGTTTTCTGTCGTGTCACCTATGAAAGTACCGTGGTATTAACACGAAGAATGACCATTCTTCGTCATCCAAAACGGAGAATGGTCATTTTTTTAATACATTTCTTTCTTTTTTAACACATTTCTTACCTTTTTGATATCAATGGTGCTATTTTGAAGTTTGTTATGTCTACTGTTTCTAGTTTTTTGACTGCATAATGGACACTTTTCGTGTTATTTAACACGGAGAATGGCCATTCTCCGTAAAAGAGTGACGGAGAATGGCCATTCTCCGTCATTATTATACGGAGAATGACCATTCTCCGTGATTTTATTATAAAAGACACCGCAAATGTTACAAAAGATATAGACACAGAAAATTAAAATTCAAACAGAAGGTATAGAAAGAAGTTCTTTTATTAATATGTCTACAAAGGATCTATTACAGATTCAAAAAGACTCATACTATTCTTCTATAAAGGATCTATTACAAAGACTCATATTGTTATTCTACAAAGGATCTATTACAGATTCAGAAAGGCCTAAAAAAGTCTAGAATGGGGTTAATCTTCACAGAAGCGCAACCCTTATTCTTCTTGGTGCACATACTAGAAGATTGATCTCCATCGAAGCGTATTCCTCCACAGGGCAGAGCACAACCTGTGGCTTTTTAAGCATAACGGGCTGCTAGACCGTTACTGAGAAGGGCATAGCATGACCCCCAACTTTTCGATAAAGCACGAGGACTACCAAGATGTTGTTCAGGTTCGAACAAGGTGTTCCAATGTATCTCGAGATTCACTACTACGTGTTCTTCTACAAGGACATAACTGCTTTGAACGAAGAGATCCACAGCCAACAGCCAACTGATGCCAGGCCAAGGTCCTCTTAAAGCTAAGTCAGGGTCGTGCATAATAGGAATGCTATGAAGATGATGGAGTTTGCTCCTCAAGAAACCCCTTTTTATAAGCCATATTGGCCAATAAATACAGATGAACCTAATAGTCAGCATCATGAATCTCATTTAATATGTTCGTTACAAGTGGATGCCATGCCACAAACTCTCCAACTTCTCCTAATAAAGAAGGTGACAATTAAGAGTTATTTAAAGACAGTCATTAAGGAAAATGCAAAGTCCCACCTGTAGTGCCCCGCTTCTCGCGGTCCACTATGTAATACCTACGGCTTGTTGACTCAGTCATGAACTGAGTATTTGGTAAAACTTTTGCCAGTATCGTTTGATCACGGATGAAATGCAATGAACCTTTCCAATTGATGGATTGGCTTCTATTGAAATGAATCCAAAAGTTTTGCTGAATGTTTTCTCTCGCTGCTTGGTTTTGATGAATGCATTTTCGTGTTGGTTTTCGATGATTGGTTTTTATTGTTCGCTTTCATCGTATTTCGCATTCATTCCGAATCTTGAGAGAAAGAGACGAAGTATGCTAATCAACTGTTGGTGCCATTGTAGGCCGCATGAATTGTTCGTGAACGGCGCGTGAAGTCCCTCCTTCTCTCTACTAAGATTTATCTCGGTGAGTTGCTTCAACCGAACTAACATTGATCAGTACGCCTAATAAAAATGATCTCTAGTCTACTCTGTTGCCTTGTCCCAATGATCAACGATACCACATCCACAAAAGATAAGAGAAGATAATTAAATTGAATCAAATGCAAGAATATGTATTGCTACTCTGTCTGCTCGATAAGAATGATCATATGCTTGTCACCAGTATGCTTGAAAATATAGACATGTACAGACGAACTTGTACGTGTTGAGATGAACCTGAAGGCACGAAACAAACGTGTCGTATATCTGTGCATAAGTCCAAATGTGTCTCATCTGATAGTACGGCTAGAGCATGCATTTGGTCTCGGACAACTTGTATACAAGGAAATATTTGTCTCCCGGGTGGTATCTGGGGGCACCTGGAACCGCTCGACCTAGGAGAGATTAGGGCCTCCATGTGAAAATGGGAGTCGATCTGAGTCCTTAGCGACGAGCTGAACCAAAGAGTCATAGCGGCTAATCATAAGGATAACCCATGGACCAACATATAGAATAGTCCACCTGCATGACCCGAATGACAACTTCAATATCTTTAAGAATGAATCATGAATTACTCATTATGCAAATTGTGCTAACGTGGTTTTGTGCAGGGATGACTGCCGGCGATGGTAAGTTGCTTATAAAATATTCTACTGTCATGTTCTTATGAATTGTTAAAAAGAACCTAGACAAGTAGAAAGACCGCTAGTAAATGTTAGCTCAACATATTAATTTAGTGCAAAGATTTGCGAGTTCGGCCAAAAGCCGCTCGCCAGTACATGATGTGTGCTGACCCACGTTGTGGGCATCCTTTTCAGAAAGCAAAAGGAGACAGGGGGATATCAAGTGAGGCACCAAAGCTCGTCTAGTCCAGTAGAGCTCGTGGATCGCCTCGAAGTTTACTTTTCATTCCAGTCCAGTTTCAAGTTTCTTTTCCTTCTGAAGGTGTCTTTCAATTCCAACTTGTAATAAAGGGATATCATTTATGGACATTGTGGCTATTTTCAAAAGAGTGTTTCAAAGAAATCATGTAGCCAAATTATAAGGCAAATCTGAGTTCGTAAAGCTTTGTACTTGTATTCCAATCAAGCTATCAATAAAATGAGTATTTCTATTTCAAATCTCTGTGTCCAATATTTGGTTTTCTGCAATGAATGGGTGCGTGCGTGTGTTTTGCTTAACTAATGGGTGCGTGCGTGTATTTTTGCTTGACTAGTTGTTTTTGCGCCGGTACATGGCCTTGTGCAAGCGCAACTTAGGCTTGTACGGCATCACGCCTTAGCGAGGACGATCGATCCCGCAGGGATCCAAGCAAGACGGACGATGTCACGACCCGATCCCAATTAAAGGGGTCGAACCGGATCATGACCAGCCTGCACCGTTGTTGAGACGGCGGCAGTAAGCTGTTCAGTAGCAGGTAACCATACAACAACACTATATTTGTCACAACTCAACATCGAAAAAATTTAAAACTTTATTAAACTTTTACAATGAAATTAAAGATACAACTTAAACCATTTTCTACATACATCAAGAAGGAAAGAAAATATTAGGCAAACAGCTCATCAGTCTCGAAATTCTCATCTTCTAGTTGGGACCTTAGAAATATCGCGGAACAAAGCCTCATCAGTGATACCTAAAAATATTGGGTCTCCAGTCAAGAGGGAGCAAAGTACAATTCATGCTAATTTGACAATTGAAATAATAATAGAATCATGCACTTTTAAACAGTTTTGAAATCCACAATCAAGCAGTTACAGTTTTAAAACAGTTACAGTTCTGTGATGTGAATAGGCAATAAAATATGACCGGCTTGGGTTTGTTACAGTAAGGTACGGCTTATCCCCGTGTGTATGAGGGGTAAGCTAATATAGTTACAGTAGTTACAGTAGTTACAGTAGTTTGGATGTGGTCATACTCATTACACTACTCCCCCAGTCCCCAATAGTTACAGTAGTTACAGTCAGTGCTCTCAGAGAGAGTTTCGTGTTGCATCGTGATTTAAACTTGCATTAAAACGATTACTAAATAATTGTAAACTAACACAAAAGGTACTTGCCTCAGGTTTGACTGGACTAGAAAGGTTGATACGTCGGGATGGAAGTTCAGACTCTTCCTCGAAATCCTACATTCGATAAGCTGTCTCAGAAACCAAGAATCGTCAAAGCTAACTAAGCTAGTTGCAATCTCTAAACTGTTCCCTAGTCAAATTTTAATTCTTTAATTAACCAACACACAAAAACACGGTTATTAAGTGCGTTGATTAAACACGAGGGAAAATATCATTTTAACTTTTGAATTCGGAAAATCATCGTCGATGCCAGATTATTAGGAAAACTTGGTAATTTTTATAAATATAAATATAAAGCTAATTTTTCTTATTTTAGTGAGAAAACACGTGACTTTTAATTATTAACAAACTTGTCAATTTTTAGGTGAGAAAAATAATTAATTTTTATACAAAATACTTTTTAATCATTTTAATCGTTAAATACTAAAAACTCGCAAAACCAGAAAAGACAAGAAATCTAAGCTATTACAGTCACAAACCAGCTAGCTGGGCTTATGCCCATTACAATTTATTTACATAAATTGAAATAAGATAAACCGCCGTTAGTCCTAAATTGAGATATTAAATAAAATATAAAAGAAATAAATAATAAAAATAAAGATAAATTGTAAGTCTCAGATATGGTCCGATCCTCATTTTGGCTAATTGCCTCAACGTCCGGGCGGGGCCGGTATCGTTTGCACTTAGCCGGGTCTTTTGACCGATACGGTCGTCACCCCAAAATCAAATATCGAATAAATTCCGAAAATTATTTTTAATTCATTTTGAAAATAATTTAGGATTTACGGAAAAATCGGGCAGCATCTCCTCTGTTTTTGGTCAACCCAAAAACTGGAAAAATGGCGCCGATAATTCTTGCAAGTCCCAAACCAAGGAAAAACCCGTATTTATATATATAAAATATCCACAGCCAATCCACAGCGTAATCGGGACGACCCGAAATAATTTCGGAAGTCCGATTCCAATTCTACAATTCACTGAACGTTCCCGGAAAATTCCGGAAAACTAAAACACACCAAAAACTATTCCCGAAATATTTCGGGAATCCAAAATAATTCACGGGACCTTTTCGAAAGTCCCAAAAAATTACGACGTTGCTAAAACCAAATTCCCAAAAGGGAATCGGGGACCATTTCATCATCGACAATAATAATAAAATAGCAGAACAGGGGGTTATACCTCGAATTGCTCGGCTAGAGCTCTCAGATGTAAAATAGAAAGAAAATGATGAGATCCAGATCAGCAAACGTTCTCGAAAACCACGCTGAATCCGCAGCGACGTCGAAGAATACCGAAGAAAACAGAAATTAGGGCACGACAGGAGTACCAACAGGGAGAGCTCGGCCAAGGCAGCGAGCTCGGGCAGCGAGCTCGGGAACGCCGACGACAGGGAACAGCGGCTAGGGCGCTGGCGACAGAGGCGCAGAGGGGCACGCCGGAGTTGGGCTTGGCCACGGGGAGAGGGCGGACAGGGGCGCTGCCGAGAAGGGCGCGGGGAGTCGCCGAGGGAGTCGGCGCTTTCAGCACGCGCTGGTCGGGGCGGACGCCGGAGGAGCAGCCGGAGCGGGGCTCGCCGCGAGGGGGCGGTCAAAGGGGGCGCTCGGGTTTGGGGTTGGTGGAGTTGGTGAGTTGGGGAAAAGAGAGGGTTTGGTGCTTCTCTTCTGGTGAGAAGAGGATAGAGATGAGTTAATATTCTCTGGTGAGTATGAGTGTAGAGATGAAGAGAGTTTGAGTGGAGGGAAAAAGGAAATTACTTTCTGTGAGTTCGTGGGAGTGGTGGGAGGAGTAGGAAAGTAATAAAGGGTGGTGATGGGGATTGGTGTGGTCCAGAGACATTTGAGGGAGAAGGAATAGAAGAGTGGAAGACTAAGTTCGTGAGTGTGTGTGAGTTGCTGGTCCTACGGGACCAGCTAGTAATTTAATTTTTTTTTAATAACCAACCAAAGTCCAAAAATCAGATTTAAAAGAAAGGGATTTGGGTTAGGGCTCAGGCCTGGGTCTGGGTTCGGACTCGGGTCTGGGTCTGAACTCAAAAAGCCATGTTGTAAATTATTTTCGAAATCACTTCCACTCAAAAATATTTAATAATAATAATAATTTTAGAAATACTAATAATAATAATAATACTAAAACACTATTTAATAATTAATTAAGAGAATATGGGTTTCACAATCTTCCCTCCTTAGAAAATTTCGTCCTCGAAATTTAAGGTAAGGTAGGAGAATCAAACAGGTACGGGTACTGCGCCCGTAACTCAGGTCCAACAATAAGAATTTCCAAGGCAGTCGTGGATGAGACGGTTTAGGGACAAGTTTCATTTATGATATCATCCATGTAGAAAATACAAAAGCGAACCAAAGTACACGAGGTTGATCAGACCATCATGCACCGGTCCTGATTAGACAATATATTAGTGGGTGCACCCAATAAAATACTGTCATGATCAAGCTTGATAAAGAGATAGCTTGCAAAACTAGGCTGACTTAGCAGCATCAGTTTAGAACGAAAAGATAAGAAGTAGGAGTTTACGTGATGGCTCAAATTCTGATCTTCTTCTCACCTCTGACTACACTTGCAACTGGTTTCTCTGACTCTGAAAGGTTGAGTCCAATCTTCAGCTCTGAATTATCCAAAATGTGACTCGGATCCGAATTTTAGCGTCTGAGCTGTGATACGTAGAAGACGTTACACATTCTCAAGATTAGCTGGTAGAGCTAACCGGTACGCTACTTCCAACTCGTCTTAAAACTTCAAATGGCCTGATGTACCTGGCCTCAATTCCCCAGCTCCGTCAAAACTGATCGTTCCTCTGGTAGGAGAAAGTCTTCACAAAAGACGCTATCTCCTTCTTCAAACTCCACTGATTGACGATGCTAACTTGGTAGTTGTTGTAAGAAAACTCTACCAATTTTAAATGATCTACTCTAAGACCCTCCAATTTCCAACACACAAGATCTAACATATCTTCAAGCGTCTGGATTATCTTCTTTGATTGTCCGCCGGTTTGTACTCCATAAATCCGGTAGGGGTGCCTCTCGTACAATGCTGCCAACTTCTCGGTGAATAACCTAATCTTAAAGGGAATAAAGTGTGCTGACTTAGTCAGTCGGTCCACTATAATCCAATTGGTGCCCTTCCCTCCTTGGGAACAAGGCAATCCTCACTCAAAGTTTATTGTTATATGCTTCTACTTCCACTCCGGATTGTCCAGCAGCTGCAACAAACTTGTTGTTCTCTTGCGAAATTCCTCATGTTGACAAATTCACATCTAATCCCATACCTGGAATTGTCCTTCTTCATTCCATAACACCAATCAATGGAGGCATATTCCGATACATCTTATTAGCTCCTGAATATATGGAATACTGCGACTGGTGCATTTCTTTCATCAACTCGTTCCTCCGTTTGTCAGCCGATATGCAAAGTCTCGTACCATTCTTCAGAGTTCCACTGCTGATCGATTTAGAAACCCTCAAGTGTTCCTGCCAACACTTGATCTCTAAGCCTGCAAAGTGCCTTGTTTTGAAACTACGTCCTCTTGATTTTGTCCATCAGCCTCGAACTTCATCAATACTGAATCAGCATCCAGCTCCGTCCTTCTATCTCCAGGTAGTATAACCTCCAGTCCAAGCTTCTCGGCGTCTTCTAGTAGGTGCCACTCCTTGGTTAAGAATATCGCCACTGGGTATCGACTAAGTGTATCAGCGATCACATTAGCCCTACCCGGGTGGTATAGTAGGTCGATGTTGAAATCCTTCATCAGCTTCAGCCATCTTCTTTGTCTAACATTCAGCTCTTTCTGAGTGAAGACATATTTCAGACTTTTGTAGTCCGTATATATTTTCACTCCCTTTTTCATAAAAATCATGCTTCCATATCTTCAAAGTAAAGATAATTGCAGCAAATTCCAAATTAGGTGTGGGATAATTCTTCTCATGAGTCTGTAGTTGCCTAGATGTGTAAGCAATTACTTTTTCATGTTGTTGAAGAACGCAATCCAGTCCTTTTCCAAAGGCATTACTGTAAATTGAGAAACCACCGGTTCCTGCGGGTAGCGCAAGGATTGATGTAGGGGTAAGTCTCTTCTTCATCTCCTCAATGCCGCCTGGCAAACTTTCGCCCAGATGAACTCTTCATTCTTCCAAGTGAGCTTCGTCATCGGCTCAGCAATCTTGGCGAAATCCTTCACAAACTTTCGATAGTAGCCAGCCAAGTTTAAAAAACTTCCGAATTGAACTTGGGGTATACCACTTTTCAACAGCAGCTATCTTCCAACGAAATTTCTTCTCTTGACAACATGGCCAAAAATCCACCTTGTCAAAGAAAATCCACGTTCAGATAACTTACCATAAAACTTTTTTTTCTTTAAAGTTTCCAGAACTTTCCTCAGATGTTCTTCATGCTCTTCTTCAGTCTTCGAATATATCAGAATGTTATCTATGGAGAAGATAAACTGATTCAAATACTCATGAAAACTCTGTTCATGAGATTCATGAACACAGCAGGAGCATTTGTCAGTCCAACGTCATGACCAAAGAAAACTACCCATACTTGGTGTTTGAACGCCGTCTTGGAAATGTCCTCCTTCCTGACTTTGATTTGATGGTAGTCAGATCTTAAGTCAAACTTCAAAAACACCCTAACTCCACACAAACAGATCAAACAGATCCTCGATCCGGACAGAGGGTACTTGTTCTTTAGTGTCTGGTAATCGATGCACATCCGTTGTTCCATCCTTCTTGGGCACAAACAAGATAGGTGTTCCCTAAGGTAAAGTTCCACCCTGAATAAATCCTAGAGCCTTCATTGATCTGGTCCTTCATTTTTTTGGCCTCCTTCGGGTTGACTCTGTAACATCCTTTAGAAATAAGGAAAGAGCCGGGGACTAGGTCAATGGTGAATCCTATGTCTAGATTTAGGATAATCCGGGAAGACTATCAGGAAAACATCTGCCATAGAGGTGTAACTAAAAATTTTATTCATGTGGAGAATTACAGCAAAAACTCTCATGATTGATCTAAGGACATCCTGTTACAACTTCTTATAAAAATAGAAAATGCTAATCAGCAGTCCTAGGTACTATTCTTCATGGTTCTGGCTCTTGCATGAGCAGTCTCCAACTGGTTCATCTTCTATGAACCTCGAGTCTGCATCATGCCTTATTGTAGGAGGCAAGGTCTACTGGATAGGAAGAGTCCTTAGGTTGTGGCCTAACAGGTGTTGCTGGGATAGTTATTCTGGTATGATGGAAAGATAAGGGGCAATCCTTTACCCGACGTTCAGCAGATCCACATACCCAAATATTTCCCCAATCTCTTACGACAAATATTGGCTTGGTGGCCAGTCCTTTTGCAGTAGTCACAAGTCAAAAGCTTCTTACGACCAGACTGTCGGGAAATATAGTACTTGATAGGACCCAAATATCTTCTAGATTCAGGGGTATCCCTCCCAGGACGAGGTTCCGCTCCAACTTGATTTAAGATAGCTAAGGCTACATCATTGACGTTCTTCATGTCTTCTCTCGTAATATTCATCTGTTCCTGCTGGGCTTCATCTTGAGCTTTCTGGAACTCCAGGATTTCTTGAAATGGGATAACCATTTGGGAGGCGTTTGCTGGTAATGGTGGAGCAACATGAATGGATACTCCACCAAGAAAATGCAACTCAGTTTGAGAAGAGGTAGGAATCGCCAGTGTAGTGAAATCTTCACTGGATGCATTATGGGGACGGTCAATCAGCCGCGAGGGAAAAGACCCTGGACTTGGTTGAGGAGATGGGGTATGATCCGGAGATGACACCTCATCGCCAGCAGGATTGGTCTTGTCAATGGTCATTCTCTGGAAGGTTTAGGATGCAAACATAAGCAAGGTATCCTACCAGTCTATAATCAATCGAAAATATTTATTTATATATAATTCGGACCTATGTTGTGACAAATTAATGTTCTAGTGTTCTAATTGTTTCTAGGTATATTTTCCTAAGTTGTTGTTCTGGCCTGCATGGGCCACCACTGAAAACATGTCACGACCCGATCCCAACTAAAGGGGTCGAACCGGATCATGCCCAGCCTGCACCGTTGTTGAGACGGCGGCAGTAAGCTGTTCAGTAGCAGGTAACCATACAACAACTCTATATTTGTCACAACTCAACATCGAAAAAATTTAAAACTTTATTAAACTTTTACAATGAAATGAAAGATACAACTTAAACCATTTTCTACATACATCAAGAAGGAAAGAAAACACTAGGCAAACAGCTCATCAGTCTCGAAATCCTCATCTTCTTGTTGGGACCTTGGAAATATCGCGGAACAAAGCCTCATCAGTGATACCTAAAAATGTTGGGTCTCCAGTCAGGAGGGAGCAAAGTATAATTCATGCTAATTTGACAATTGAAATAATAATAG
Source organism: Iris pallida (assembly GCA_029216955.1). Classification (NCBI taxonomy): domain Eukaryota; kingdom Viridiplantae; phylum Streptophyta; class Magnoliopsida; order Asparagales; family Iridaceae; genus Iris; species Iris pallida. The sequence goes on along the minus strand of JANAVB010019198.1, from coordinate 3,780,847 downwards.
AATCATGCACTTTTAAACAGTTTTGAAATCCACAATAAAGCAGTTACAGTTTTAAAATAGTTACAGTTCTGTGATGTGAATAGGCAATGAAATATGACCGGCTTGGATTTGTTACAGTAAGGTACGGCTTATCCCTGTGTGTATGAAGGGTAAGCTAATATAGTTACAGTAGTTACAGTAGTTTGGATGTGGTCATACTCATTACACTACTCCCCCAGTCCCCAATAGTTACAGTAGTTACAGTCAGTGCTCTCAGAGAGAGTTCCGTGTTGCATCGTGATTTAAACTTGCATTAAAACGATTAATAAATAATTGTAAACTAACACAAAAGGTACTTGCCTCAGGTTTGACTGGACTAGAAAGGTTGATACGTCGGGATGGAAGTTCAGATTCTTCCTTGAAATCCTACATTCGATAAGCTGTCTCAGAAACCAAGAATCGCCAAAGCTAACTAAGCTAGTTGCAATCTCTAAACTGTTCCCTAGTCAAATTTTAATTCTTTAATTAACCAACACAGAAAAACACGGTTATTAAGTGCGTTGATTAAACACGAGGGAAAATATCATTTTAACTTTTGAATTCGGGAAATCATCGTCGATGCCAGATTATTAGGAAAACTTGGTAATTTTTATAAATATAAATATAAAGCTAATTTTTCTTATTTTAGTGAGAAAACACGTGACTTTTAATTATTAACAAACTTGTCAATTTTTAGGTGAGAAAAATAATTAATTTTTATACAAAATACTTTTTAATCATTTTAATCGTTAAATACTAAAAACTCGCAAAACCAGAAAAGACAAGAAATCTAAGCTATTACAGTCACAGACCAGCCAGCTGGGCTTATGTCCATTACAATTTATTTACATAAATTGAAATAAGATAAACCGCCGTTAGTCCTAAACTGAGATATTAAATAAAATATAAAAGAAATAAATAATAAAAATAAAGATAAATTGTAAGTCTCAGATATGGTCCGATCCTCATTTTGGCTAATTGCCTCAACGTCCGGGCGGGGCCGGTATCGTTTGCACTTAGCCGGGTCCATTGACCGATACGGTCGTCACCCCAAAATTAAATATCGAATAAATTCTGAAAATCATTTTTAATTCATTTTGAAAATAATTCAGGATTTACGGAAAAATCGGGCAGCATCTCCTCTGTTTTTGGTCAACCCAAAAACTGGAAAAATGGCGCCGATAATTCCTGCAAGTCCCAAACCAGGGAAAAACCCGCATTTATATATATAAAATATCCACAGCCAATCCATAGCATAATCGGGACGACCCGAAATAATTTCGGAAGTCCGATTCCAATTCTACAATTCACAGAACGTTCCCGAAAAATTCCGGAAAACTAAAACACACCAAAAACCATTCCCGAAATATTTCGGGAATCCAAAATAATTCACGGGACCTTTCCGAAAGTCCCGGAAAATTACGACGTCGCTAAAACCGAATTCCCAAAAGGGAATCGGGGACCATTTCATCATCGACAATATTAATAAAATAGCAGGACAGGGGGTTATACCTCGAATTGCTCGGCTAGAGCTCTCAGATGTAAAATAGAAAGAAAATGATGAGATCCAGATCAGCAAACGTTTCCAAAAACCACGTTGAATCCGCAGCGACGTCGAAGAATACCGAAGAAAACAGAAATTAGGGCACGACAGGAGTACTAACAGGGAGAGCTCGGCCAAGGCAGCGAGCTCGGGCAGCGAGCTCGGGAACGCCGACGACAGGGAACAGCGGCTAGGGCGCTGGCGACAGAGGCGCAGAGGGGCACGCCAGAGTCGGGCTTGGCCACGGGAAAAGGGCGGACAGGGGCGCTGCCGAGAAGGGCACGGGGAGTCACCGAGGGAGTCGGCGCTGTCAGCACGCGCTGGTCGGGGCGGACGCCGGAGGAGCAGCGGGAGCGGGGCTCGCCGCGAGGGGGCGGTCAAAGGGGGCGCTCGGGTTTGGGGTTGGTGGAGTTGGTGAGTTAGGGAAAAGGGAGGGTTTGGTGCTTCTCTTCTGGTGAGAAGAGGATAGAGATGAGTTAATATTCTCTGGTGAGTATGAGTGTAGAGATGAAGAGAGTTTGAGTGGAGGGAAAAAGGAAATTACTTTCTGTGAGTTCGTGGGAGTGGTGGGAGGAGTAGGAAAGTAATAAAGGGTGGTGATGGGGATTGGTGTGGTCCAGAGACATTTGAGGGAGAAGGAATAGGAGAGTGGAAGACTAAGTTCGTGGGTTAGGGCTCAGGCCTGGGTCTGGGTTCGGACTCGGGTCTGGGTCTGAACTCAAAAAGCCATGTTGTAAATTATTTTCGAAATCACTTCCACTCAAAAATATTTAATAATAATAATAATAATAATAATTTTAGAAATACTAATAATAATAATACTAAAACACTATTTAATAATTAATTAAGAGAATATGGGTTTCACAGACGACCCTAGCGGGATCGGGGCGTGACAAAGTGGTATCAGAGCACAGTTTTACGTCCTTGTCCTCTTGCAAATATCATTTTTGAAAAAGTATATAAAGTGTTTTGATGTCTTTCAAAAGAGTTCCGATTTTTGAGTTATGAAAACCAATGCCCCATACAATAAGTCCATAATATTTTATGAGACTAACAGAAGTTATACTATTTTGTAGAGAAATGGCTCCTCCTCATCCATCTGGCTCGACCGATCCGGTACAACGGATCATGAGAATGTTGGAACTGCAGAGGCAGGATAGTGAGGAAAACAACCAAATACATCAGGCCCGAATAGAGGCCCAACAAAAGCAGTTGGATGCCTTGACCCAGCTTGTCACGACGCTTGCGACAAATCGAGATACCACTGCAGCGACGAAACCAACGGAAACGCCCGAGATCGAGCCCGTAGAGGGTGATGAGCCCCAGCCAGCGCAAAGGCACACTTCCTTTAGGCCAAAGGACTTCTTAGACGCAAAACCTCCAGAATTTGAAGGCAGGACATCACCCGACAAGGTGATGGACTGGATTGATAAAATGGAGAGTCTGTTCGCGTTCATAGGAGTTCCGAGTAACAAAAAGGTAGTTTGTACCGTTATGCTTCTACGACTGCGGGCGAAGGATTGGTGGAAAGCGAAGAAGCCGGCGCTTCTCGCAACGGCTAGGAATGGGAAGATCTCATGGGCCTTGTTCAAGAAGGCGTTTCTGGATCAATATCTGCCTCCAGCCATGAGCAAGAATATGGAGGATGACTTCATCACACTGGAACAGGGGAATATGTCCGTGGAGGACTATGAGTCTAAATTTGCTAAGCTGGCAAATTTTGCCGCTGCTATGCTCCCCACGGAACAGACTCACATAAATTGATTCGTTGGAGGTCTGAATGACGACATCCAGTTAAGTGTGTTGAATCGAGAATGTGGGTCATATTCTCAGGCTTTTGAGGCAGCGCTACAGGTGGAACAGTTCCAGCTGAAGAAGGCGTCCAATAAAGGGCAGTACAGTCGGAATCAACCCGCCAAGAGATATTATGACGGAGAGAAAAAGACTGACGGGGAACAAAACAACAAGCCTGTATGCGGCTTCTGCGGTCGGCGAGGGCATGTCAAAGAAGACTGCCACTATGTGAATGGTCAGAGTTGCAGTCACTATGGCAAGAGTGGGCACATCAAGGAGGACTGCCGTGCCGCTAATCACGCTTGTTTTCGTTGTGGCCAACAGGGCCATTCAGTCAAATATTGCCCGAAAAAGAATAAAACGGATCAGAATAAAGATGACACTTAAGAGCGTGGGCAGCTGCCAGGCCCACCGCCGCTTCGAGACCATCCGCACAACCAGCCGCAGCGGACTAATGCGCGCGTCTATAATCTCTCCACGTTGCTTGATCCAGAATGCAACACAAAGTGGAGGTGAGTTTGTATCTTAAGTTTTGAGGACAAAACTTTTTCTCGGTGGGTTATTATGTAGTGCCCCGCTTCTCGCGGTCCACTATGTAATACCTACGGCTTGTTGACTCAGTCATGAACTGAGTATTTGGTGAAACCTTTGCCGGTATCGTTTGATCACGGATGAAATGCAATGAACCTTTCCAATTGATGGATTGGCTTCTATTGAAATGAATCCAAGAGTTTTGCTGAATGTTTTCTCTCGCTGCTTGGTTTTGATGAATACATTTTCGTGTTGGTTTTCGATGATTGATTTTCATTGTTCGCTTTCATCGTATTTCGCATTCATTCCAAATCTTGAGATAAAGAGACGAAGTATGCTAATCAACTGTTGGTGCCATTGTAGGCCGCGTGAATTGTTCGTGAATGGTGCGTGAAGTCCCTCCTTCTCTCTACTAAGATTCATCTCGGTGAGTTGCTTCAACCGAACAAACATTGATCTGTACGCCTAATAAAAATGATCTCTAGTCTACTCTGTTGCCTTGTCCCAATGATCAACGATACCACATCCACAAAAGATAAGAGAAGATAATTGAATTAAATCAAATGCAAGAATATGTATTGCTACTCTGTCTGCTCGATAAGAATGATCATCTGCTTGTCACCAGTATGCTTGAAAATGTAGACATGTACAGATAAACTTGTACGTGTTGAGATGAACCTGAAGGCACGAAACAAACGTGTCGTATATCTGTGCATAAGTCCAAATGTGTCTCATCTGATAGAACGGCTAGAGCATGCATTTGGTCTCGGACAACTTGTATACAAGAAAACATTTGTCTCTCGGGTGGTATCTGCGGGCACCTGGAACCGCTCGGCCTAGGAGAGATTAGGGCCTCCATGTGAAAATGGGAGTCGATCTGAGTCCTTAGCGATGAGCTGAACCAAAGAGTCACAGCGGCTAATCATGGAGATAACCCATGGACCAACATATAGAATAGTCCACCTGCATGACCCGAATGACAACTTCAATATCTGTAAGAATGAATCATGAATTACTCATTATGCAAATTGTGCTAACGTGATTTTGTGCAGGGATGACTGCCGGCGATGGTAAGTTGCTTATGAAATATTCTACTGTCATGTTCTTATGAATTGTTAAAAAGAACCTAGACAAGTGGAAAGACCACTAGTAAATGTTAGCTCAACATATTGATTTAGTGCAGAGATTTGTAAGTTCGGCCAAAAGCCGCTCGCCAGTACATGATGTGTGCTGACCCACGTTGTGGGCATCCTTTTCAGAAAGCAAAAGAAGACAGGGGGATATCAAGTGAGGCACCGAAGCTCGTCTAGCCCAGTAGAGCTCGTGGATCGCCTCGAAGTTTACTTTTCATTCCAGTCCAGTTTCAAGTTTCTTTTCCTTCTGAAGGTGTCTTTTAATTCTAGCTTGTAATAAAGGGATATCATGTATGGGCATTGTGGCTATTTTCAAAAGAGTGTTTCAAAGAAATCATGTAGCCAAATTATAAGGCAAATCTGAGTTCGCAAAGCTTTGTACTTGTATTCCAATCAAGCTATCAATAAAATGAGTATTTCTATTTCAAATCTCTGTGTCCAATATTTGGTTTTCTGTAATGAATGGGTGCGTGCGTGTGTTTTGCTTAACTAATGGGTGCGTGCGTGTGTTTTTGCTTGACTAGTTATTTTTGTGCAGGTACATGGCCTTGTGCAAGCGCAACTTAGGCTTGCACGGCATCACGCCTTAGCGAGGACGATCGATCCCGCAGGGATCCAAGCAAGATGGACGACCCTAGCGGGATCGGGGCGTGACACCCCCACCCCTCACATACGGAGAATACCATTCTCCGTGTTTTTATACACGAAGAATGCCATTAAACGTGTAATTTAAAACGGAGAATGGTTATTCTCATGCGTTTTAACACTGGAAATGATCATTTTCTGTGTAATTTAAAACGGAGAATGACATTCTCCGTGTTAAATTACACGGAGAATAGTCATTCTTATGCGTTTTATCACGGAGAATATCATTATCCGTGTAATTTAACAAGGAGAATGATATTCTTCGTATTTTTATACATGGAGAATGGCATTCTCTGTGTAATTTAACACGAAGAATGATATTCTCTGTTTTTATACATAATGAATGCCATTAAACGTGTAATTTAAAACGGAGAATGGTCATTCTCATGCGCTCCGTGTAATTTAAAACGGAGAATGACATTCTCCGTGTTAAATTACACGGAGAATAGTCATTCTTATGTGTTTTAACACGGAGAATATCATTATCCGTGTAATTTAACAAGGAGAATGACATTCTCCGTTTTTTTATACACGGAGAATGGCATTCTCCGTATAATTTAACACGGAGAATGACATTCTCCATTTTTATACACGGAGAATAGTCATTCTCATGCGTTTTAACACATAGAATTCCATTATCCGTGTAATTTAACACGGAGAATGGCATCCTCTGTGTAATTTAAAACGGATAATGGTCATTCTCATACGTTTTAACGCATGAGAATGCCATTCTCCGTGTAATTTAATCGAAGGATGCCATTCTCCGTGTAATTTAACACGGAGAATGGCATTCTCCGTGCTATATTACACGAAAAATGGTTTTCTCCATTTAATTTAACACGGATAATGAACATTCTCATGCGTTTTAACACGGAGGATGCCATTCTCCGTGTAATTAAAACGGAGAATGTCATTCTCCGTGTTAATATTACGGAGAATGGTATCTTTCGTGTAAATTAACACGGAGAATGAACATTCTCATGCATTTTAACACTAAGAATGACATCCTCCGTGTAATTTAACACGGAGAATGACATTCTTGATTTAAATTACACGGAGAATGACATTCTCCGTGTAATTTAACACGGAAAATGAATATTCTCATGCGTTTTAACACGGAGAATGCCATTCTCCGTATTTTTATACAGAATCATGAACATAACTTAAAATTATGCCTTCTTTTTGCACTTCTTGTTGCTTAGCATCGTTTCTCTTTTCCTTATGTGCAACTTTCTTAGTTATTCGTTTTCGTGGTTTTCCGTCATCCCCTTTTGGATTTTCTGCAACTGTCTTCATTTTCTCCACAACTGGTATATCTTCTCTAACTGGTGATGCTGCCGGTGATGATGCTACCAGTGATGTCGACATGGTGTGAAGATTGCGAATGGAGAGGAAGGTTTGAAGATTTTGGAGGAAAAAAACCTAGATTCGAAACTGAGCGGCGTATGGAAGAAGATGAAGAATCGAAACGTTTTTTTTAAGAGTAGGGTTCGGGGGTGTTTTCAATAAATTAGAAGAACAAAAAGGTCATTCAGAACCCGAAATGTTATTTTGCGGTGGGTTTTACATAAAATTTTTACAATTTTTGGACATTTCATAAATTTTTTTTTATTTTTTTATTTCATAAATGGTGGGAGTGGGGACAATGGGCCCAAAAGATGTTGTGAAGCATCATGAAAGTCCCAAATGTTTATGCCAGAAAATCAAACAAAATATACTGACGACTACGCATGGAGTCCATATCACAAATTTAAAAGGTAGCTAAATTTTAGAACAACTTTTGACAACAACGCCACATATGCTGTCAAAAGCTGCTTCTATTGTTGCTTTCTCAATATACTTATATTGAATGTCTCAATACCCGTGATTATTTCCTTGGCAACTCAAACAGATATGAGGTTATTGTATTTAAGCCCCCCCTCATGGAGGCCTAAGAGAATCAATAGTAAGGCCGATCCCAATTTCTATATTCTAGATTCAGAATATAGGAGCTAATTTTGTAGAAAAATAGTAAGACTTAATTGGAGTTTCATGCTGGTCAATTTTGTATAATAGTACAGCTCAATTTGGAGTTTCAATTTTTAGATTTTACATTTTTTTTATCACATTAATTTTTGACCACACAACCTTTGTGGCAAAAAGTCATTTTATCATTTTTTTTATCACATTAATTTTTGACCACACAATGTCCATCAAAACATTGAAGCTCCATTTTTCTATACTGCGTATACAACGAAAGTGACAATTCCAATACACTTTCAGCTCAATTGCAGCATATCCAGTGAAACCGATCACGAGAAGATTCCGACACATAAGTGTAACCCCACTGAAACAGCTCTGGAAGCCGAGAGGCTCAACCAAAGAAAAAAGCTATAGATGACAATCGCAATCGCAGTGGCAGATATCTGCAATTATTAAATCATTGTGATTGTAATTCTACTTCTGAAATCAAACGCAAAATATGTTTAAGCAGAGTGTAAACTCTAGTAAGTAGTAATTTTTGGCACTCTTCATAGCCCACGTACGTAACAAAAGTATCCATATTTTCGACAGTGATGAGCACAACAGTCTAATCCCCAACTCCAGAGGAAGTTTTTATTTTCCCGCAATGTGATTTCCGGGAAAATGGATAACAATCAAAACAATGCGCATCATGATCTCCAGGTAACAATTATTCAACAGAGTGCTGCAGATGGATTCCCATAGCAAAAATATTAACCTCCTACAAATGAGGAGTTAACCATGGAAGAATCTGTGGCAATGATCACTTGACGATGCAGATCTTGATGACAGAGGCCGCGCCGATGCGGTGCAGCACGACGACCGCATCCCCCAGCTTGCACAGCCGCCGCGCAACCGCGTGCTTCAGAGCAGCCTCCAGAATCACCTCGGTCGACTCCGACTCGGTTGCCTTGGCAGACCCCTCCGCCAGCAGAGGTATCAGGCCCCTGTAGACGAGGCTGTGCCTCGCCGGGGTCTCGTCGCTCACCGTCCAGTCGAACGAGTCGGTCGTCAGCACGGGGACCACCACCGACAGGATCGGCACGGAAGGCCTGTACTTGGACACGAGCTTGGCCGTCGTCCCGCCCCGGGTCAGGACCACGATCAGGGAGGCGCTGGCCTGGTTCGCCGTCCCGACCGCGGAGGAAGCCAGGCTCTCCAGCGGGCTCATGGGGAGAGGGGTCGACTTGACCCGCTCCTTGAGGATGGCGGCGTAGTCGAGGGAGGACTCGGCCTCGATGCAGATCCGAGCCATGGTTTTCACTGCAATCTCGGGGTAGGCCCCGGCAGCGCTCTCGCCGCTGAGCATGACGCAGTCGGTGCCGTCGAGGACGGCGTTGGCGACGTCCGTGGCCTCGGCCCGGGTCGGACGGGGGGACTTGATCATCGATTCGAGCATCTGGGTGGCGGTCACGACGGGCTTGCCCGCGAGGTTGCACTTGTAGATCATCATCTTCTGGGCAAGAAAGATCTTCTCCACTGGGATCTCCATACCAAGATCACCTCGAGCAACCATGAAAGAATCTGTCTCTTTAAGGATTTCATCGAAGTTCACTACACCCTCCTGGTTCTCGACCTTTAAACAGCAAGAAGAAGGGTTATAAGCAGTAAAACACAAATAAGATGTGCTTATATTTAAATGCAAATTAGAAAATTTCATCGAACATATTTTTCTACAAGCCAAGTTCAGTTTCTCCAGCTTCAGCGTTTTACTGCAGTTCTGTGCGCATATTACTCCAAAAGCTAAGAAAGAGTACTTACAGAGGTTCCAAAAAGTTGAAAGATATTTCAAAATGCACAATAACCTAAGGGAAGGAAAACAAAAGGAATAGATTAGAAGCAAGGCCGGTTGGATTGTCCTAGTCGAAGCTAATTTTGGTTGTCCTTTGACCTTTATTGATGTAAATATAGGTTTAAGTTGAGTTTGGGTTGGGCCGGCCGGACCGGTCCTAAGAAAAAAAAATGGCATGAGGGGTTGCCCTATGAAGGGAGTTGCCTAAGCCCAAAGTCTTGTCAGGTTTATCCCGCTTATCCCTGGTTAGAAGCATGCACTTTGGATTGAGGTTGATGCATGTACAACCACTGCATTGTTGTGTTGATTGATAACAGAGATAGGAAGCAATTTTTACTCAATGCAAGATTGAGAAATTACTATATAATCAGTTCCAGTTCATTTTAAATATGATTATTGCAAATAAGTATTCACTTTATCGATCATCCAATTAGCTATTCAAGCAACATGCAAGAGTATATAAAAAAAACCCCAAAAGAACCGACTTTCTTGAATAATATACAATGCTGAGAATGACATAGTAGTTAAAAAAGAAGGATCTGGCAATGGTCTTCTCGAGGCTCTGTTTGTTTTCGACGAATTGGACCAATTCAAAAATGTTTTCTTAACAAGAACTTTAGGGTCCCCAAATCTACTTAGGACTTGGGAATCTCAACTCTTGACATTTGTAAAAAAATGGAGGAATCAGAATTTACACAATTCATGAGCAAATACTACTTCCAGAATTGAATTCATCAGTGAGGCTCATATATCACAATGATCGCCTCTCAAATGAAAAGGTGATTGTACCACATTTCAATCCTCCAAACATAACAAAGTTGAAATTTGAATACATTGAACTGAGAGGTATCAACCAAAAAGCATGAACTGGAATCTTATGAATCTCAATTCCATGAATGCTAGCAAGTTGTGGAATTCCAATTCATTCCAATGAAATAGGCCCTGAGAATAAATTAAAAGATGTGCTGCTACAACATGAATGAGATGAGCAAGAACTCGGTTCCAAGGTCAGAAAGTGTAACTAGCTTTCAGTTTAGTTCGAGGTGAAGACAAAATGGATAAAATAGAGTAATTTATTCTGATTTAATGTAAATATCGAATCTAGTATGACAGAACGATGAGCAGGAACAATGCACGGTTAACCTAATTTAGTACTGCATCTATTGATTTAAATATCAATATAGAGGTCTAGTATCACAGAACAATGAGAAGGAGTAATGCACAGTTAACCTGATATAGTAGTCCATCTATTGATTTAATATCAACATAGAAGTCCAGTATCACAGAAAGATGAGCAGGAACATTGCACATTTAATTTCAATAAAATAGAAATTTCTGCAAGAGAGGCAATACCAGTACACTAATTACGTATCAAGGCATGAACATACCTTTGACATCAGCTGTATACGTTTTGCATGCTGCCCAAGAACCTGGCGGACATTGACTAAGTCGGACCCCTTGCGGACAAAAGAGAGCGCAATCATATCAATCTTGTTAGGGACCCCCCATTCCAATATGTCTTCCTTGTCCTTTTCGGTTAGAGTGGGAAGATCCACCACGACACCTGGTAGATTGACATTCTTCCTCTCACCCAGAACTGCGGTATTCTCGCAGCGGCATCTAACTGTTCCAGCAGCTGGATCACATGACAGAACAGTCAGCGTTATGGTACCATCAGCGCACAAGATTGTGTTTCCTGGCTTTAGATCTACAGGAAGTTTCTTGTAGCTCATTGTGATCGTCTTTTCATCTCCCTTGAGGCTGTAGTCAGTGCTGATTGTAATTTCTTCGCCCTCCTTAAGTTGGACTGGCTTTGCATCTTTAAGGAATCCAGTGCGAATCTCAGGTCCCTGGCACAATACCAAAAAGGAAGTACATTAGTAATGAAGTGATTGCAAAGACAACTTTACAGATAACCAAGTTATATTTAACATAATTAGATTCAGCTAGTCTAAAAGATAATTAGATTTCCGCATTAGTGACAATAAGAATCTACAGTTATGCATTGATTCAGTGACAGAGAAGATGAGCAAGCATTTGTTTCTATTTGTTTCAAGTACATGAACATAGTTTAAACTGGGGGGGGGATTTAGTACTTCCCCTTCCAACTTTCCAAAACAAGATACACCCCTTGCTCATAAGTCTTTATGTTTAAACCCCCTCCCTCCACCCACTTTATTCTCTAAATTAATCTGTTTTCAAAATAAACTCAAAAGGAGTGTTATGCCCTCTTTTAAAACTTAAGTTCTGGGCCTCCTCATTCTCTCTCTCACACATGCACCTTTTGATTGAATACAGTGAAATTTAGAAGAAGGGAGAAGGAAGCGACGAGATGGGATGAGAAAAACAAGGGAAGAGGGTACATGGACATAAAATCCTAAGTTGCACCTCATGTATATTTATATTAACATTGATGATAAGTACACCCACAACTACTTGACTGTACCCACATAAGAAAATAAGACTTACGACCTAACATCCCCCTCAAGCTGGAGCATAGAGATCCGACATACCCAGCTTGCTACATAAATAAAGAAATGTACTACGAGTAAGTGGTATGGTGATGATATTACCAAACTGACTCTCAGACGGAACTTGTGGAGTGACTATGTTTTTTCACCAACAATCACAAATAAAATGATAATCCCCCTCGAGATGCAGTATGCTCATGAAATACTGGATAACTTACGACAAAAATTGTTGGATATATAGTTACAATACATCTCCATAGGAATAGAAACGCCGCACCCACATCACCTCAGAAGCAAGGTTTAAAGTATCGGGATCGGGATCGGTATCGGACAACTTCTAAGAGTATCGGTATCGGCAGTATCGGCTGTATCGGCGGTATCGGATCAGAGTATCGGATTTTTTGGTATCGGTTGTATCGACGATATTAAATAATTATTAATAAATTAGGGAAAAATAATTTACATATTTAAGCACTATTTAAGTATTTTCTATGTTTTTCAAGTATAATTGAATTAAACATTAAATAGTGTACAATAATAAATATTGTTAAATAGTATATATATCCAATAAAAAAATATTGCAATAATATAAATTGTTAAATGGTATATAATATTGTTAAATAGTATATTATAATCTGAATAATTTTCTGTCTTTAGTGTTGTTAGATGTAATTTGCAAATGATTTTTCATCTATTTATAGAGATTTTATTGCAAATGTTACCAATTTTCATTACTGATTCCTAGATTTGACGTGAAGAATCTTTCTTTACCCTTTTTTTTTTGTTTCGAAATTATGTTTTTGGCAGGGGTAAAATTCGTTTTTGATATTTTTTGGTATTTTGAATTCTTGTATCGGCCAGTATCGGCCAGTATCGGCCTGTATCGGCCAGTATCGGCCCGTATCGGCCAGTATCGGCAAGTATCGGTCCGTATCGGTAAGGATCGGCCCGTATCGGCCCGATACGGGCCGATACCATAATTTTTCCTCCTGGATCGGCCGATACCGATATTTTTGGTCGGTATCGGATCGGCCTAGGCCAAATCCGATCCGATACGGCCGATACGTATCGGTATCGGCCGATACTTTGATCCTTGCTCAGAAGTTGTATGAGCCATACATGATATTTAGCCTTACACTAGAATGAGCCACATCGTTCTACTTCTTACTGCGCCACATTTTAAGACTTATCACCAACAAAGATAAAATATCCAGAAGTATACTTCCTATTACTCTGACTACCTGTCCAATTAGCATCACTGAAGCTTGTCATTCTGAGTCTGTAATAGTTGGTATAACAAATCATTCCGGATGTATTATTTAAGTATCGCAAAATATGAGATATAATCACCTAATGTGGCTGCCGAGGGGCATGTATAAGATGACCAATTATTCCAACTACATAGGTAATTTATGGTCGTGTAACAGTAATATAGATAAGCTTCCTAACCAGCCATCTGTATAGTCCAATATCCTCAAATAAGTACCCACATCAGCATCAAATTTTACATGAGAATCCATAGGAGTATCAACAACTAACATCCCTATCTCTGAAAGCAAGTCCAAGACATATTTGCACTCCAACAGATACACACCTATCTTAGATCGAGCAACCTCGATTCCAAAAAAATAATGAAAAGTTTCTAAATCCTTAGTATGAAACTGACGACTAAGGTAGGCCTTCAAGTTGAAAATAACAACATAGTCACTCATGTATATAGTGATATCATCAACATAAACAATCAACACAATAACACCTATAGAAGATCGACTAAACACTAAATGATTAGACGTGGTGTGCCAAAACCCATGCTAAATGAGAATTTGAACTAACTAAACCAAGCTCGAGGAGATTGTTTTAGCCTATACAAAGGCTTCTTCAACTGACACACAAGATTGTTACTACCATACACAATATATCATGATCGCTGACCCTATAAATCTCCTCTTATAAGTCACCATACAAGAAAGCATTCTTGATGTCCAACTGATATATATGCCACTAACGATTAACCGCCACATAGATAAGAATGCGAATGAAATTCAGTTAAGCCATAGAAGAGAATGTCTCCATATAATCCACAATATATCTACAAATACTCTTTTACACGTTTTGAGGTGCTTAATAAAACCATTGGGTGATACTTATCAGTGTATACCCAACCTACAATCTACTGTTTACTTCCCAACATAAGCGAAGTATGCTTCCAAGTCTAATTTTTATACAAAGCAGATATATCCTCATTCATTGCAAATTTTGAACCAGAAGATGACATAGCTTACTTATAAGTGTTAGGAATTCGAACATAAGATAACGCATCAAAAGCATGCATAAAATGAGAAGCACAATGTAAGAAACGTAATTTGAAATATGATGCATATTGGTACAACTACGATAATCTTTCCTCAGAGTAATAGGAATATTATTTGGAACTGCGGTAGAGGGAGTCGGATCCTCATGCACGAAAGATGATATGGTAGGGACTGAATCATGTAAAAATGTCTGTACTTGGATCTCTAGTAAACATGTAAAGGAGGAGAGGATATAAAAATGGATTCAGAAATGACCGGAAGTGACATGGAAGATAACAAATATGATATGAACGGAAGCGGATAGTCTCTTAAAGGAAAGAAATAAGTGTGACTCAAAGAAGGTAACATCTACACCAACATAATATTTACGCAAGTGACAACTATAACAACGATAACCTTTTCGAGTTCGAGGATAACCAAGGAGATACACTTGAAAGATCTATGAACCAACTTGTCTCGATTAGGTTCCAAGATTTGAACAAAAGCAACATATCCAAACACACAAGGAGAAAAAGGAGAGACATGGATATAATATAGAGAAGGGAAATTGGTTATTCAATATAGATGATGGCATGCGATTAATTAAATAACATACAATATGGACGACATCTGCGTAATACTGTTTAGAGATATGTATATTAAACATAAGAGTCAGAGCTACATCTAAAAGGTTTTGGTGCTTGTGTTCACCTCACCATTTTCCTGAGAGGTATATACGCAACTAGTTTGATGAATAATTCCATGATCAACACAAAAAGAAGTCACAAACGATTGAGTGCATTCCAAAGTATTATCAGAACGTAAAACATTAATGTAATTGCCAAATTTAACAAATATTTTATTATAAAGATGGATAATACACGTGAAAACTCACATTTTTCTTTCATTAAATATAACGAGTCATTTGAGAACTATCATCAACAATGATAACAAAATACATAAATTCAAATTCTTTTAGATTTTTAACTTAGAAGGACCCCAAATGTTAGTATGAACAAGATCAAAGAACTGCAACTGATGACTGTCAACACGACGAGAAAACTGACAAAGATGATGCTTGCCCAATTGACAAGCCTCACATTAGCCTCACATTAAAAACATAAACAAAACTCAAAACAGAAAACAACTTGACACAACTTAACAAAGGCGGATGCCCCAAACGATAACGCTACTAAAACAAAGATGTTGAAAATATAGTGAAAGTCTTTTCAAGTAAATTCAATTAATACAATCCACCTTTTTAATGCACCTTTTTAATGCCCTGAACCAATCATCTTCTTTGTCTCGAGGTCTTGAAAATATAACAATTTAGAGAAAATGTTATGAAATAGTGAAATGATTTGGCTAACTAGCTCACAGATAGCAAATTCAAAAAAAATTTAGGCACATATGATGAATTAGATACCGACAATGATTGGGTAGGATGAATGACACATTTTTCAAGCACAGGACGAGTAGACCCATCAACCAAGAAATATGTTTTATATGACAACGATTATGAAAGATAATTTTTACAAGACAAGTAGGCTTGTTCCAGAGTCGATGACCCGAGAGGTGGATGGTAACTGAGTTGCCACAAAGTCAGGATTACCCATATGTTTCATGGTTGCAATAGGTTGGAAGGAGGTACTATGAAGCACGTTCAACTTTTGCGGATCTTTTCAAGTGAATTAGAGGTATAAGAAGCTGAAGTCGGATTAGTACTAGAAGCTTATGTCCACGGGCAGAAGTTATGACCTCGTACTGCACATTTTCATCGTACACGTGATTTACATACTCGAGTTTACCCTACTTGTTCCAGTAGTACTCTTCAACATAGACGAACATAACACAATAGTTACACTTTCGTGGCGTACCACTATGACCACCATCTCTACCACTACGACCACCTCCTTAACCACCACTATGACCAACATCTCTACCACCATGGCTGCCATTAACACGGCTATCATCACAACCAACAACACTAGTAACCAAGACAAAAGTTATTACTTGCTATCGCAAAACTATGTCCTAGAAATAAATGATTGAGACAAGACAATATTTGACACAGTAGGTAACTGCTCTCCAATAAAGATCTGAGTCAAATAAGGTTCAAGAATAGGATCCAAGTCAGCTAGGATGACCAAAACATAGAACTCCTCCTTCTATCACTGAACTTCCTTCAGATAAGTAATAACTCGATAATACTACAAGAGTTCCTTCCACACAGTCTTCTTTGCAGTTTTCCATTATGCTAAACTGTAACTCGTACAACTCATATATATGTGCCACATTTTGCTTCTGCCGATAAGACTCTTCTAGAGATGCCCAAATTTATTTGAAGGGCTCACACCACTGTGTGCATGGATCCATACGATGCCACGACCATGACATAACATATGCATTTACACTCATTCAATCCTCATAATTAGCCGACGTTTCAGGCATAGGCTCTTCCACCAAAAAACTTCAACTTCTTCACCCTCAATACTTCTTTCATAGACGAACATACAAGGTAGTTTGCACAATTGAGTTTTACCGCAGTAATCACTTTTTCTACGTCATCATTATTGTGAATAATAACAAAAGGATTGTCCGGACCACCACCAACATAGTTACCTCGCTAGAAGATTCGGTCCTCATGATACTTGCAGACACAACAAAAATATGAGATATTAGAAATCCTAGATCTTACAAAGAACCACGACCAACAATAAATAACGAACGAGCCACGACCACATATAGCGTTGATACAAAATGTTATATTGAGTGATTTAATTTATCACTAGTTTCATAAACTATGAAATAGCCCAAAATTTACATCAACAAAAAATTTCCACATAGTTAGAGCTTATTTTAATTGACTATAATTGCTATAAATGGTTAGAGTTAATTTTATTTAGCGATAGTTGCTACAAATGATTATATGTGGTCTTATTTGGCTACATTTAGCTTTAATTGGCTACAATTAGCTATAATTTGTACTAGTATGTTGCAAATATTCTAAATAAGGTATATTGGTTTGAGAGAGAGAGAGAGAGGAGAGAGAGGGAGGACAGAGAATATATATATATATATATATATATAGAGAGAGAGAGAGAGATATACGCAGGAGCGAAACAAAGGAGAAAGAGAGAGAAGCGGAAAGAGAGAGATATGAGAGAGGAGAGACATAAAGAGAGATTTGAGAGAGGGGTGAGAGAGACACGGGAAGAGAGAGAGGGGGAGGGGGGAAGAGAGACACAGACTCCTGTAGCAAAACTTGAACACTATCTATTGCCTCATGGCAGCAGGATTTCTAGAGTCTATTGGCTTTACAAATTACTCTATTGCCTCAGCGAGGCTTATTGGAAATGGTTTTCAAATTCGGCTGATCCACATTCTGCTAGTTTCACCCAATCATTGTTTAAGGACTGTCATTCACTTATTTCCATGTTAGTCATATGTTGAGGGTATCAACAAGGAGGAATTTTTCACTTAAATCATTTTATAAAAGGCAATTTTATATTAAAGCATTGGCGCCTAAGAACTATACTACTCAGCATTGAAGTTGTTCTCACAAAAATTGGAACTCGACTCACAGAGTACAAAACGCATTACATATTCTTGGAAGTATGTTGCACTGACATAGAAAAATGGTGTCTGTATTACATAGGTAATTACTTTAGTACCTAATTTGGAAATGTCCGTATCCCGTATTATATCATGTGGGTATACGTGCAACATAGTCATGGAATCTTAATTAATGGGTTTTCTTTGAAAACCATCCCTGGAATGATATAACAAAACTTCCAAGAAGACTGATATAAAGATTTTCTCTTATTCTGCCATCTTTTGCAACTCATCTGATGACTAAATAATTGTCAGTCACACTACCAGATATAGCATATCTTATGCTATACTAAGCCATATATGCACCATTATCAAAAGTCTCATCTAGATGCCGCCATCCGTGTGCTCCAATATCTAAGGAATACCGAAGACTAGGACTTTTTATGTCACCAGAAAGCAGTAGACAGTTATGAGCAATCTAAGACTCAAATTGAGCAAGTTGCTTGGAGCCATCTGACTAGGAAACATAGATACTTCAAAATTGGTGCTATTCCTATGTCGGACACAACACATCCACTCCAAAATACAGCCGGAAAAGTCTAAGTCAGGTCGAGTGTAGTTTGTCCATATTTTTGTCAAACATATTTGCGGCAGTGCAACGTAGTAATGGGCAACATTCCATTTAGCTGGAAAAGGAGAAACAAAAAATGGTCTCACATTCTTCCACCAGAGCAGAATACAGGCCTAATGGGTCATGCGCTCATTGCATAACCTCAAAACCAGAATTATGATAATTAGTTGCAGTTCACATTGCTTCCAATACAGTTCTTGATGTAAGTATCAAACCCTTGCAAATAACTGTCATCCATGAAGATTAACATGTTATTTACCCATTAATCACCAACTTGATGATGTTTCAATTAACCATTTGAACTTGCCATGTTCTATATGATCATTTACAACTTGTAATTTCTTGACCTTCAATCTCGAAACATGAGAGGGAGCATGACTGATGTAGGATAACTATGCTTCTTCCCCATGGTAAGCCAAAGTTTGATTGATCCCTCACCAACCGAGGGCATTAGCCTCTTTCTAGAATTGGAACTTAATCTAGGAAGCACGGACACTCAAAATTTTAGGCCCTACCGTGTTGGACACATCCTGCACACTCCAAAATACACTTGGACACACCAAAACAGGTGTCGTGTCTATGTCGCCGTGTCCTTACCGTGCCCGTGTGGTATTCGTGTCCGTTCAACATAAAACTTAATTGACTCTCTCAAGCGGAAAAAAACCTTTATCGATCAATGGCACTGTTGAGAGCATTAATGAACTTTTAGTCCCACATCGAGTAGAATAATAGGGAGAGGGGTTAGCCTCTCCTATATATGTGTAGCTCCACCACAATAATAAACAAGCCAAGTATTCTACTAAATTTCTATTTGGCATCAGAGCCTCCACAAAATCCTAACCCTAGCCACTACCATTCTCCAACAAACACTAACCCTACCCCTCTTCCAAACACAACCGCTGACCCCCCACCCCTTCCCCCCCCCCCCCCTTCCACCCCTCCTCCTTCCCTGTCGATCCCTTCTCCCCTTCTCCCGCCGTCGACCCCTCCTCCTGCCGCCGACAGCAGCCCTCTCTCCCTTCGCCATCAACGGCAGTCCCGCCTCCGCTACCGCTCCCACCTCCTTTCCGGCCAGCCGCCTTTCTGCGTCGGACTCGCCCCCCTTTCCGTCGTCGCCAGTGTCGGCTCATGTTCCCCTTCTCCGGTCGCAACCATGCACAGGACATGAGCAGCAGCGCTCGAGGATGCCGCTGTCGCTGAAGGAGGAACAATAGACGTGGAAAGGAAGGTAACCAACGGTGAAGACGGTCTCGAACTACCATCGCCTTGCTGATGGAAGAGAAGAAGATGATGGAGACGATTTACGACAAGCTGACAACCAAAGAGATGAAGGCTTTGGTGGACGATCTCTACTACAGGAGGCTGACCGAGACTAGTTTCCGTCCTGCATATGCAGATGTGGATCCTTCACCATACAAAATGGTGAAGTTGGAGAATCTGGAAGTAAAGTTGGAGGGTACTTCCAACTATTTGAAGTGGTCGCGTCAGGCGATGCGGACTCTGAAGACAAGAGGCTTGGTGGGCTATGTGAATGGCCAAACTAAGGCACCTGAAGATCACTCCTCACGGGAGTTTGCTGTATGGAAAATCGTCAACAATGTTATAGCTGGATGGTTGACAGCCTTCTTGACCGACCAAGTGTCAGACAACGTGGTAGCAATGGAGGGAGCTGGTGATATTTGGATGACGCTGAAAGACATGTACTCAGGGATGGGCAACCCTATGAGGGTCTTCCAACTGCAGGATGAACTTGATAAGGTGGTCCAAGAAGATCACACTATCTCCGAGTATCCGGCTCTGCTGAAGAAGTATTGGTCAGATCTCGACCACTATGATCCTATTGGTATAGAAGATGAGTAAGCTGAACCGGCATTTGCGAAACATTACCAGAAGTTCATGGAGTATATCTCACGAAGAGGATGATGAAGAGCGTTCGAGTAAAGGAGAAATGTGCTACTCGCACAATCCGGACTACCATCACTAGAGGAGGTCATTGCAACTATGGCACAAGAAGAAGCGCGGTTGAAGCTGATACTTAGCACCACTAGCTCTCCGGAAGAGAAATGAGCTCTAGCAGTTTTTAGCCCAAATCCTTCAAGAGGGGGAGGGTGCCACAACTGTGGAGACCCAGGATACTTCATCAGATTATATACGAAGCCTATGAGAGGTCAGTCCAGCGGCCGTGGACACAGCCGTAGAGGGCGTCGGAGTGGCAGAGGAGGCTATGCCGATAGCAGAGGTAATTATTCTGGAGGACACAATACAAACTTGGCAGAAGGGAAAAATGAGAATCAGTCATCAATATAACCCCTAGTGAGAGGGAAATACTGAAAATATGGAGGAACATGAAGCTTAGAACCAGCGACAGTCGAGCCAACACCGCTGGGACATCGACTCCAACCACCTCCGGAAGTAACATCACATACTATGCCAATACAAGCACATGTATACTTGCTCATGCCCTTGCATCTACCCACAAACCAGGAAGTCTAAATTGGATAATTGACTCTGGAGCATCTTGCCATGTCATGGATGCCCGTAATGAATTCCAAGATTACACTCACCTGATGACGCCTGGAAGCATTCAGACTGCTGATGGTACTGCTAGACCTATTATGGGTAAATGCACAGTTGAATGCACCCCTTCTATGAGTCTTACTGATGTCTTGCATGCTCCATCTTTTTCTTTTAATCTATTGTCCATTAGTGCCATTGTTCTTCAACTTAATTGTGTTATTTTCTTTGATATTTCGAAGGTTATTTTTTAGGAGAAGGGACAGAAAGACAGTTGGGGACTGACACTTAGCATAAATGGCTATGGTACTTGGACATGGGGGGGCTAGATACAACACTGACAGCACTGGTGGATGAATCACAACCGGAGGAGCCGCGAAGTACCGTAGAAGAAGAATTATTACTTCAACATCAGCGCATGAGACACTCTTCATTCATTCTACCGAGTCAGATGTTTTCCTCTATGTATCAAAAGGCTAATAAGCAAAAGTTGACTTGTGATGCTTGTGAACTTGTAAAACATACCAGAAGCTCTCATGTGAGTTCTGGAAATAAAAAATTAGCTGTTTTTGATATGATACACTCTGATGTGTGGGGACCTTGTCCTACAACCGTTGTTAATGGTTTTAAGTGGTTTGTCATCTTTATTAACTGCCATACTCGTGTTACCCGGATATACCTAATAAAGAGTAAGAGTGATGTCTTTGCATGCTTTCAAGATTTTTATCGTAGGATTACAACACAGTACGGTGCTAAAGTAAAAAATTTTGAGGTCTGACAATAGGACAAAATACACTAACAAGACTATTAAAGAGTACTTATCAGTCAATGGGATACATCATCAGACTTCATGTACCTATACACTAGCACATAATGGCGTGACGGAGCGGAAGAACAGGCACCTATTGGAAGTGGCAAGGTCACTGATGTTTGCTATGAATGTTCCAAAACACTTGTGGGGGCATGCCGTATTGACTGCTGCATATATCATCAACATGATGCCCTCTCAGGTGTTAGGATGGAAGACACCGTTTGAGATGCTTACAGGTGAGAACAAGTACATTGTTCCCCCAAAGGTATTTGGCTTTGTATGCTTTGTGAAGGATAATAGGCCTGCAATGGGGAAGTTGGACCCTCGGGCAGTGAAGTGTGTCTTCGTTGGCTATTCAGAGACTCGGAAGGAATATTTTTGCTGGAGTCTTCTGGAGCGAAGGCTCTTTGTGAGCATGGATGTTACATTCAGAGAGATGGAACCATACTACCACAATGGTTCAGGTGAAGGCTCCGCATTTGGTAACACACCTAACACATGAGGTGTTAGGAGTGAGGGGGAGATGGTCCCAAGCGTGATTGTCGGGTCAGTTCCATGCCCAATAATGGAAGTTGGTCCAAGGAAGAAGGGGGAGATAGCGAGGGTGAGGAAAGTAATGATGCTGCATATAATCAGGAGGAAGGAAGTAATGCTCCAGTTCAGGAGGAAGAATAGACTACATAACAATTTACATCTACAGAGCTCCAAGTCTACAGAAGAAGAAAGCAGTAATCCACTACTGTGCCTATTGTCCCTACTGTGCCATGTCCCTCGCTTAACCCTGTCCCAACTCCTGAAGATGTACCTTTCGTACCGGATACCTCTGATTCGGATGCGGATACCTCTGATTCAGATGATATGATCTCTCCTTCACTATCTCATATTCCCTTAAGAAGATCTTCTCATAGTAATAGAGGAAGATCTCCTATTCGTTATGATTATGAACATGATATTGCCTATTTTTTATCCTACTTTAATCTATTCCCTACTTATGGAGCATTCATTGCATCGTTAGACACCATTTCTTTGCCTAAGTGTTGGCAAGAAGCGAAAGAAGATCCGAGGTAAAAAGCTGCAATGTTGGAGGAACTTGGGGCACTGGAAAGAAATGAGACATAGAAACTTGTTCCATTACCTGAAGGAAAGAGAGCAGTTGGATGCAAATGGATCTTCACGGTAAAGAAGATGTCAGAAGGAAAGGTAGAGCGATACAAGGCAAGATTGGTTGCAAAGGGATTCACTCAGTCCTATGACATCGACTATGATAAGACGTTTGCTCCTGTAATAAAGATGAGCACTGTGAGAACCCTGGTCTCTATTGCAGCGAACTGTGAGTGTCAACTTCATCAATTAGATATGAAGAATGCCTTTCTTCATGGAGATCTACATGAGGAAGTATATATGGAGATGTCCCCTGAATTTTGTACGAAGCAGTTAACAGGAAATGTGTACAAGCTAAAGAAATTACTGTATGGACTCAAGCAATCTCCTCGGACATGGTTTGAAAGATTCAGGAAAGCTGTTACGGGCATAGGGTACAACCAGACCAATGCAGATCACACAGTTTTCTTCCGACATGCGAGAGGCCACATCACCATACTTGTTGTATACATAGATGATATAGTAATCATAAGTGATGAGAAGAAGGAGATTACCCAGCTGAAGTCGAAACTTGCCAAGGAATTTGAAGTAAAGAACTTGAAAATGATGAGGTATTTTATCAGAATCGAGAAAGAGATGGAATCGTCCTATCTCAGAGGAAGTATATACTAGAACTGCTCACAAAAACTGGTATGCTGGAATGTCGTCCGGCAGTCACTCCAATTGATCAAAAAGATAAGTTATGAGCAAAGGCAGGAGAGCCGGTTGATCGTAAGAGATATCAGAGACTTGTAGGCAGATTGATTTATCTGGACCACACTCGTCCTGATATCTCATTTGTTATGAGTGTAGTAAGTCGCTACATGCATGATCCAAGGAACAGCCACATGGATGAAGGTTTTCATATTCTGAGATATCTGAAGGAGGCTTCTGGAAGAGGGATATGGTGCAAGAACAATGGACACCTTAGTGTTTAAGGATACAGCAATGCAGATTGGGCAAGTTGTATGGATGACAGAAGGTCTACCTCATAGTATTGTGTCTTTGTGGGGGTAACCTAGTCTCATGGAAAAGTAAGAAACAGTCTGTGGTAGCTGGATCGACCGCTGAAGCAGGATATAGAGCTATGGTTCAGGGAGTGTCAGAATTATTGTGGATAAAAACATTGCTGACATAGTTGAAGCTGGACCAGGGAACACCATTGCGTCTTCTGAGTGACAGTCAAGCAGCACTGAGTATAGCTAACAATCCAGTTCAGCATGACAGAACGAAGCACATCGAGATCGATCGGTTCTTCATCAAGGAGAAGCTAGAGAAAGGGATACTAAAGCTCAATCATGTTCGCTCAGAAGAACAAGTCGCAGATTGTCTTATTAAGGGGCTTAATTCATTAAGTCTTTCTAAACTATGTAACAAGATGGGGATGATTGATATTTATCGTCCATTTTGAGGGGGAGTGCTGAGAGCATTAATGGACTTTTAGTCTCACATCGAGTAGAATAATAGGGAGAGGGGTTAGCCTCTCCTATATATGTGTAGCTCCACCACAATAATGAACAAACCAAGTATTCTACTAAATTTATATTGGCACACATATTTGCAAGGATTAGGGCCTCTAACCCATAGTGAAGAAAATTACTAAAAAAGTAAAGCTATTCAAATAAAAACAACACAAATTAAGATTACTAAAAAGTAAATTTACGTAAGTTTAAAAACAACTCAAATTAAGGCCTGGTTTGAGATTGTTGCTACTTTTCAGAAAACGGGAGCAGAACCAAACTTCTTACAGCAGCCTCCAAAGCCCAAACTCTTTCAAAAGCTGCCCAAATTAACTGACTTCCCAAAAGTTTCTTGATAAGCAGCTGCTAACAAACAGCTTTTAGGCTGATCTTCAAATAAATAAGCAGAAGCAGCCATCATAAGCAATGCCAAACCAAGCCTAAGAATGCCTTACCAAAATTTCTTATACTTATTTTAGAAAGCAACAATTAAGTGTACATAAGTTTCTTTGGGAAAAGCATTTTATGTTAATTTCCTTTTAAGTTAATGTTTTGCTTTCATGAATTTCTTTTCAAAGCATGGAGTGGTGCCTTCAGATTTTGCTTTTGCTTATCATGGGTTTCTTAGATATTTACCTTTAGCTTATTATGAAATTCAAGGTATGCAATATCGCCGATATCGATACATATTGGTCGTATTTTACCATTTTGGCTAGTCCCGGTCTATATTTGACCCCAACTATACCAGGTTCTCCTTTCTAGTCAATTCAACAATAAAATAAATTTAAAAAGAATAGAGAAATATGGGAAAGAAACAATGTCAAAACAATGATTCGATTGTATATGTTCACAACATTCGTCCATCTTATCCCATATTAAAAACTTACATTTTGAATATACTTTGTCTTGTCTAAGAGTAAGTAAATAAACAAGACAATCTATTGTGGACGAACAATTCATCAATATTGAATATTATTTCATTCAAAGCTAACAACAAACAACAAATCATACATAAAATTATGCCAAAATTTCTAAAAAAAATTGAATTTTTAAAAAGTATTAATTATTGGCTTTCCGAAATATAGAATTCTAAAAACTTCCGAAATAGTCGACATCCTTATTCATATGAAGGGTCCAAAAGTGATATTGTGAATCTTATGGATTACATTTTGTACCTTACATTTTCATTAAGGTATATATGTCTTGTGAAAAAAAAAAAAATCATACATAACCTGCGATAATTTCATAACTGAAAAAAAAAAAATCACCAAGCACCTTATAGTTCTTGACATCATTTCTTCATTAATTATATTGATGAAAAAAAATATTTTCACCAACAACTTATAGTTCTTGACATCATTTCTTCATTAATTATATTGATGAAATTTTTTTTTCACCAAGCACCTTACATTTTCGTTAATGTAATGTATATACCTTTACAAATCGTACATAACTTGCGATAATTTCATAACTGAAAAAAAAAATCACCAAGCACCTTATAGTTCTTGACATCATTTCTTCATTAATTATATTGATCAACAACTTACGAAAAACAAAATATAAGCTTCAACAATGCCAAACTTGGAGGTTGAATGCAATTCCAAATTTGGCATAATCTGTCATAGAGATGAATGCAATTTCCAATAGAAAATTGTATCATCTTACCTTTTCGTCTATATTTATTATATTCTAGGGGAACTTGGAGGGTGCTTCTTGGTTGTGTGAGCTTAAACTGCAATCCACAAAGTAGGTTTATCTACATGTCGACTAGTCAACTAGGTTTTATCGCACGGCCCTCTTACGCTCTAGGTACCTTGGCTAGGAATTTGGCATCAACATATAGGACTGACGTCATGTTGTCAACCAATCATAATACTTTGTCAAACTTGTATGGAGTTTTCTTATGATCCATACCCGACTACTCTAACAGGAGAATGCTAGGATGACGATGATTCAACGATATCAAACCCACCAAAAAGCAACCACCTACAATAAGCCTGTTAAGTTTTTACCATAAACACTTAAATGCTTCTCAAGAAAATGATAAGCAGAAGCAACTTCGATAGTTTTACCAAAATCTATAGTTCAAAAAGGAGGTTGCCTTTAAAGCCATATGGAAAAAACCTGATAATGTTACCAAATTTGTTTCGATGAGCAACTTGTTAGTCAGTACCGTAGCCAGGAGTTTCATCTAGGGGACACGACGCTTATATTAAAAAAAAAAAAATTATAATAATATATTTATAATTCAAAAAATATCATATATTAGTACTGTAGAATAGAATAATGGGATGATATGTTTATTGATGAGAGACTACATATATATAGGAGAGGCTAGCTTCCTCTCCTATTACTCTAAGCAATGTGGGACTAAAGCCCAATTACTAATAACTCTAATATAACACTTATTTCTAATATAACTCTTAACACCCTCCCTCAAGCTGGAGCATAGATGTCAATCATGCCCAGCTTGTTACATAAAAATTGAACCCGGGGACCCAGGAGAGGCTTTGTGAAGATATCAGCTATCTGGTCGCCGGTCCGCACATGTTGAAACCTTATCACTCCTTTTGTATATTCATCACGAACAAAATGAATATCAATTTCAATATGCTTCGTCCTTTCATGAAATACTGGGTTGGTGGCAATGTGAATAGCAGATTGGTTATCACACCATAGGTCTGCCACTTGAGATCCTGCGTCTTCTCCCAGTTCTTGTAGGAGATGCTTCATATATAATATTTCTGACGTGCCATGAGCAATAGCTCGATATTCTGCTTCTGAGCTTGAGCGTGCTATCACACTTTGTTTCTTGCTTTTCCACGATACAAGATTTCCGCCAACAAATACGGAGTAGCCAGATGTAGACCGTCTATCTGCCAGACTTGCTCCCCAGTCAGCATCAGTAAAACACTCAATGCGAGAATGTCCGTTATTCTCCATTCGAATTCCTTTCCCTGGATTCTTTACTAGATAACACAGAATTCTGAGAACTGCCTGCCAGTGTGGAACTCTTGGAGAAGCCATGAATCTACTCGCGACGCTTACTGCAAAAGAAATATCCGGACGCGTCATGACTGCCAAGTAGTTGAGTTTACCAACTACTCGACGATACTGATCTGGATTGGTCATCAGGACCCCTTCGTCTGGAAGTAACTTCGCCCCTGGATCCATAGGTGAGTTTGCTCCCTTTGCTTGCATCATGCCTGCATCATTTAGTATATCCAGTACATATTTTCTTTGAGACATTACAATGTCCCACTTTCCCCGTGTGACTTCAATACCCAAGAAATAGTTCAAGGATCCCATATCTTTGGTTTGAAATTGTTCTCCAAGAAACTTCTTGAGATTTGCAATACCCTGTCTGTCATCTCCCGTGATTACAATGTCATCAACGTAGACACCAAGCAGTATTCTTCCAGCAGATGTGTGTCGATAGAAGATTGAATGGTCCTTCTTCGACTGACACATTCCAAATTGAGTAACCACCTGTGTAAATCTACCAAACCACGCACGTGGTGATTGTTTCAGGCCATAGAGAGCCTTCCTGAGATGACACACCTTACCCTCCCTTGCAACGAACCCGGGAGGTTGCATCACGTAGACTTCTTCGTCAAGATCCCCGTGGAGGAAAGCATTTTTGATATCTAGCTGAAGTAAAGGCCAGTCATAGCGAACGGCCAACGCCATGAGAACACGAACGGACGTTATTTTGGCCACAGGAGAGAAGGTCTCAAAGTAATCCTCACCATATGTTTGAGAGAATCCTTTGGCCACCAGACGAGCCTTCAATCGATCAAGAGTGCCATCCGGTTTCACCTTAATCGTGAACACCCACTTACAACCGACAGCCTGTTTACCAGTAGGTAAATCGACTAAGTCCCAGGTATGATTCTCCTGGAGAGCCTTTATCTCCTCGTGCATAGCAGCACGCCAACCAGGATGTCGGAGACCCTCCTCAGCGTTCTTGGGGATCTGAATCCCATCAATAGTAGCTACCAGAGACTGAGTATGACAACTAAGACCTTTATAGTTGTCAACATACAAGGGATGATCTCGACATGCACGACGAGGACGTGCTGGAGGCAGAATCCCCGGAGCTGCGGGCGGAACTGGTGGAGCTGCGGGCGGAACTGGTGGAGGCAGCTCATTGGAGCCGGAGCTACTGGTGGAACCAGAGGAGGATGATTCTGTGGTGGACGTCGTTAATGGCTGACTTGGTGTATGTGGACCATCATCCTGGGTGACTGGCTCGGTAAGAGAGGGCACCTGTACTGGAGGTTGTTGTGTTTGAGGAGGAAACAGCAAAAAATCTTCGTCTGGATAAATTAGGGGTGCCGGACCTATTGACTGGGGAAACGGTGGAAAGTTTGATTCGACAAAGGTAACATCCCGAGTGAAAAAATATCTCTTTAATACAGGAGAGAAACACCGATACCCTTTCTGATCTTTAGGATACCCAAGAAAAATACATTGTATTGCCTTAGGATCTAATTTAGAAAGGGTTGGTCGGGTATCCCGAACATAGCATAAGCAACCAAAGATACGGGGAGGCAGAGGAAACGGTTCTTTTCCAGGAAAGAGCCGAGAAAAGGGAGTGCTACCATTGAGCACTGACGACGGCATGCGATTAATAAGAAAACAAGCCGTAAGAACCGCATCCGACCAAAATTTCTTGGGAGTACGTGCTTGAAACATAAGTGCACGTGTTGTTTCCAATAAATGGCGATTCTTGCGTTCGGCGACACCATTTTGTTGGGGTGTATACGCACAAGAGGTTTGGTGGATAATGCCATTGCTGGCCAGATGTTTAGCAAGATCACGAGATAAATACTCACGGCCATTGTCACTTCGAAGGATTTTGATTGGGAGACCAAATTGTGTTGTTATCTCGGCATGAAAGTTGCACCAGATGTTAAATAATTCAGCGCGACTTTTTATCAAATAAAGAAACGTGACACGTGAGTAGTCATCGACAAACGTGACAAAGTACTTAAAACCCATGACAGATTCAGTCGGACAAGGTCCCCAGATATCAGAATGCACCAACTCAAAAGGAGCGGATGCAAGATTATTAGAGCTTACCGGATAAGGAACCCGATGATGCTTAGCCAAACGACATGACTCACAATGAAAAGAAGAGGGAATAACTAAGGACGGGTACAATTTCTGGAGAACTTGGGACGACGGATGACCTAACCGACAATGTAACTCGACCGGATCCAGTTTCATGCCTGCACAAACAACCGGAGAAGTAGCGTCAAACAGGTACAAGCCTCCAGCCACATGCCCCTTACCAATAGTCTTCCCAGTTGTCAGGTCCTGAAAAACACAACCATCAGGAAAGAATGTTACTGAGCAATGAAGTTCACGAGTCAGTTGACTAATAGAAAGTAAACTGAATGGGTTCCCAGGAGTAAGTAGAACAGAGTTGAGTGATAATCCGGAAGAAAGAGTGGCACTTCCACGGCCGCGGACTGTCAGGGAACCGCCATTTGCAACAGTAATGCCAGAAGCACAACGGACAGGTACATAATTATGTATCATACCTGCGTCACCAGTCATGTGAGCGGATGCACCCGAGTCAATTACCCACTGCTTGGGATTGACAATGCATGCTGCAGAGTATCCGGCTGTGGAACCAAACGTTGATGCTTCACCACGACGTTGAGCCTGGAACTCAAGAAATTCCGCGTACGAATCGTCGCTCAATGGAACCGAGCGAATGCTATGATCAGGAGCATCCGAAGTAATATTGGCAACAGGAGCTTTAGGACACTGCCACTGAAAATGTCTTTGTTGGCCACAGTGAAAGCAGGTCCGTAGTCGTCCCCCATCACGACCACCATTGCCTCGTCCGCCATCACGTCCATAAGTCCGACCACCTCGTCGTCCACCACGTCCACCACGAACGCCAGGACGAGCAGCGCTACTAAGAGCAGATCGATCGGCAGGAGCATCCCCCGGAGTGGTCTCAACCACCTTTGCGGCCCTTAGAACACGGAAGTGGGCCTCCATCAAGGATGGAACATCAGATCCAGCAATGATCTGGGAACGAGCCGAGTCCGCATCAGGACGAAGAGATGCAAGATATGCCATAACATGAAGCTGCTCGCGTTGAGTCCGAGCTTCATTGATATCTGACGTCAGAGGAAGAACACGATCAATTTCATCCACCATCGCCTTGAAGGATCGGAAGTGGTCCTTATGAGACTTGTCTCCCTGATTAGCTCGGTAAACGCCAACAACCGAATCATATATGCGGGACAAGTCGCGCTTTCCATCAAACGCCGTTGCTAGGACCTCCCATAGCTCCTCGACTGTGTTCGTGTTTTGAACCATGTCCTCGACGGACGGTTCCATGGAGTTCATCAACTGTGTAAACAGTCGACTATCATCCGTCTCCCACTGTTCAAAAGTGGGATCAGTCATTGCCGGAGGGTTGTCAGTTAAATGTTTAGACAGCCGCATCCCACGTAGTGTTTTCTCAACCTTCTTACGCCATGTTGAGTAACCATCGGGACCGTCCAATCGACGGTCGACAAGTCGAATCGAAGAGACCGTCGTGCCAGTACTTATCATATTGCTGACACCGGTACCATCATCGGTCTTCGGATCTGTCATCGTCGCGAGTTCTTCCAACCCCAAATATCACACCAACTTTACGAATGCGCTATAAACGTGGCCACCGCCGGTGCGCGCATGTAAAGTAAACACGTCAGGACACAGGAGAAAATACGATCATTCTCTGTGTAGATCCTGATGTGATGATCGGGGTAGGATAAACAAAATATAGCATTTGTTAATTTCCGACGGCGTAATCTAGGAACAGAAGGTGCCCAAATAAAGCATTTGGCGACAATCTGTCTTCGAAATACGCCGTTCTCTTCCCTTTTTTCTTTTCTTTTTTTTTTCCAAAAGGAAAGACGGCTAGGGTTAGGGTTTGGATGTGAAATAAGTAACATAATGGCGGCTAGGATTAGAGGGGAGCGGGGGTGGGGGGGGGGCGCCGACGGGGGGGGGGGCAGCAGGTGCCGGATCTCGGGGGTGGGGGCAGTGGCGGGGGCAGGGGGCGCTGGTGGGGGGGGGCAGCAGCAGCAGGGGGCGCGAGGGGGGGGGGCGCTGGGGGGGGGGGGCGCTGGACAGGGGGGAGGCAGCAGCAGCGGGTGGGGGGGGGGGGCGGGTACTGTAGCACGCGGGGGGGGGGGGCGCTGGTGGGGGGGGGGGGGCAGCAGCAGCAGGGGGCGCGAGGGGGGGGGGCGCTGGGGGGGGGGCGCTGGACAGGGGGGGGGAGGCAGCAGCAGCGGGTGTGGGGGGGGGGGTACTGTAGCACGCGGGGGGGGGGGGTGAAAATTTTTTTTTTTTGTGGAGAGAGGGGTGGATGGATTATGGCTCTGATACCATGTAGAATAGAATAATGGGATGATATGTTTATTGATGAGAGACTACATATATATAGGAGAGGCTAGCTTCCTCTCCTATTACTCTAAGCAATGTGGGACTAAAGCCCAATTACTAATAACTCTAATATAACACTTATTTCTAATATAACTCTTAACAAGTACCAAATGTCATAAACTATTACAATCACTAAATAATATTTTTCTTTGACAGTAAAACTCTTCGATACTTCATATTCTGAAAATATTGAATGATATCTTTATTGTCAACGACATCCAATCAATTATTGATCATCTCATCTTCCAATGAGTTACGTAATGTAATCTTGATGATTTTTATTATAGAAAATACTCTCTACTTGTGGTAGTTAGTATCAGGTTGTGCGAAGTCAATGGAAACATATGTGTATTACTAATTATGTAATGAAGCGTAATGAAGCATATATATGTAGTGGTTAGTATTAGGTCGTGATAGGCTATAAATGATATAATACAACCAATACGTGTAGGTATGGATTGATACTGAGAACATTGTTATATATTCCAAAGTGCATCAGGAACAAGAGACAATGAACCCTAAGACCCTAAGTTGAGCCAAATGTGCTTAAGAGAAGATTCGTGGTTCAAGAGAAATCCACCTAGATGTTGTATTATATGGAAATAGTCAAATAGCATATGTAGCTTTTGCTGGAATGCATGAAAATGATGGACTCATCCATGAACGCATAGTTTCCAATTTAAATTATTTCATAAATTAAGCACTAAAACTTACATGGAAATTTGGTGTCGACATAATACAACTGACATATTCAGATTAAAGCTAAATCAGCATAAGCCATTATACATGATTAAACTATTCTTTCAATTAATCCTTCATTTAAAAAAATGGTTTCAAGCCTTCATTAATTGCTTAACCCTATGTCGTCACAAACATCAAATAAGAAATGCATGCGTATTACTAATTACGCAAACACCTCTACCCCATCCCAAACGCTAATGGAAATTACTATATTTAAACAAAAATTAAAATTTTGCCCCCTGCTTGTTACCAAACAGCTTTTGGGCCTACTTTTACAAAAAGAAGAAGCAGTAACAGTCATGATAAACAATCCCCCTCCCATCACACACACCAACTGGTACGTCCCTGGTACAGCCGTATAGGCTTTTCACACGAATGCGTGCGGAACCATGCTGATGTGGCCCTCCTACTAGCACTGGCCCCATCAGACGAATGGGGGGCGCCACGTCAGCACGGTCCCCTTCCG
This sequence comes from Iris pallida, assembly GCA_029216955.1. Classification (NCBI taxonomy): domain Eukaryota; kingdom Viridiplantae; phylum Streptophyta; class Magnoliopsida; order Asparagales; family Iridaceae; genus Iris; species Iris pallida. The sequence continues at coordinate 3,747,852 of JANAVB010019198.1, read as the reverse complement.
TTTGACAAGCAGCGTTGTTTTCCATAATAAGAACCGAGTCAAAATGAATACCGAAGGGCCATTTCCTGGCGTTGACTCAAAATTGATATGAAATGAGTAATAAAATGATTCACAATATCCTCTATGCAGCAAATCACGAGATCTTATTAATTGCGGGACCGATCAAAACAAAACGACCGGCCGGAACTCCGATCAACAATTTAGAACGGTTACTCTAACAAGAATCAACAAGAAACGTAACAAATGATCGAAAGAAAAAAAAAAAGAAAAAAAGATCGTTAGCGGAGGCTGGACCTTGGTGTCGAGCATGACCGCGCAGAGGATCTGGGTGTTGTGCATGGCGGTCCGGAGGTGGTCGAGCGTCTCCTGGTGGTACTCGTGGGTCCCGTGGGAGAAGTTGAACCTGGCCACGTTCATCCCCGCGCGGAGCAGCTTCTCGATCATCTCCACCGACCGCGACGCCGGCCCCAGCGTGCACACGATCTTCGTCTTCGGGATCCGCCCGTCGCTCGGCAGCGCCTTCATGATCCCCTCGATGTCGATGTTCGACATTGCTGCTGCTGCTGCTGCTGCTGAAATTACTGAGATCTGAAGGAAAAAGAAGAAGAGAGGATTTCTTGGAGGGGGCCAACAGAGGAGGAAGTGGTAATTCTCTCCTCTCTTTCGTGACTTGTGCAACAGGATAACTGCTTTCTATTGGTTGCAGTGGGTCCCACCCCCTTCTGAGCAGGTGGATAATTGTGGTACACGTCAGTGTAGCAAATAAGCTCACTGCCATCTAAATAATTGCATTCAGGAATATCCAAATGGTGGAATAGCATATCCATGTAACAAAATAGATCTTACTTTATGAATATAGGTAATTCTATTTATAGAAAGGCTAAATTATAACTTGAAATATAAGTTGAGATATGGTTTTAAATTAATACATATAAAAGTTGAGGGTATCAAGTTGAAAAACAGTAATAGTTGAGTGTATCAAGTTGTAATTTTGCCTAATAGAAAAGTAAACAATTATATCTCTGCTCTAACTCAAACACCGGCTTCGTAGTAATCCGCAAAGGAGATTAAACACAAGGGTCTGTTTGGATTGTGGGTACAGAAAGTTAAGTGAGGGAGAGTTGAGCGAGAAAATAAAAATAAAAATCATGCTTCATTTGAGGATGGAGGTTTACACTGTGTTTGGGAACATTTGGGGGGAGGGAGAGGAAAATTTGAGGGAAAGAAAAATGGAGGGGAAGGAAAATGGAGGAAAGTTAATTTTTCCTTCCTTTGTTTGGATGGACAAAAAGTAGGGGAAGAAAAAGTTTAAAAATAATTTTTTATTTGTTTATGGATATAGGTATAATTACTCTTTCCTCCTTGGTATTCTCAAATGATGATTTAATTTTAACTTTTTGAGGGGTGGTGGAGTAAATTCACTCAAATTCCTCTCATCTCTCTCCATTTTCCTCCCACATTTGGGAGAAAAATTTTTTGGTGGGACCCACCTACTTTTTCCTCTCAAATTTTTCTCTCCCATGTTCTCTCCCCCTTTCCAAACACCATCATTTAAAATTTTCCTCTCACTTTTCCCTCAACTTTTTCTTTCCTCCCATTTTTCACCCTTCCCAAACGGTACCTTAGGAGGAGGGTTATAGAGGGTTAAGTGAGCATTTGTTTAATCCTTTTTTTGTCTATTTTTTAATCCCAAATCGAAGGCTTAACGTGAAGGATTGAGATGTTTTGTTTAAAAAATGATAAATACCTCTTATTTGTCCTATAAAATATTATATCTTTTTTCTTCTTCTATTTTTTTTTGCTTTTAACATGCTGCTCTTTAGCTACCTTATTTGTGAAGATATTGTGACAAGTTCTAATTAAAATTTCAATCAAATTTAATTTATGACATATGTAATAAGGATATTTTGATAACTATTATATTTTTATTAATCATCCTCTCGTTCAAACCTATAATCCAAGTAAGAGTTATTAAATGCACCACACTTAACTCTTCCTCCAATCGAAGCAAGGTTATATGTATTGCCTCTACTTGCCTTTACTTAACTTCCCTTCACTTAATCTCAGTTAACTCTGCTTATTTTTTTCCCCTCAATCCAAGCAGATACTTACTACAATAACTCATCGATGGGTGTTAATACCCTTATTAACCCTCTCACTTAATATTGGGGATAGGCTTTTTGATCCCTCTTTCTCTCATTCAACTAAGCCCAGTAATCTTTAGAGAGGCTTTCAATAGCCGGTCTTCCCATTGCAGGTTAGTTATCGTGAGCCCCTCATCAGCATCATTGGATATGTCCTGAAACAGAGTCACATCCTCTATCTTTTTGGTAGCGGAATATATCATAGCCTTTGAATGAAGCTCCTTCCCTGGAACATGTGGCATGTTGAAGAAGCCATTGTTCCCTCCCTGTATGCTCTGTAGGGACGTTAGGGGGATCCCAATAGACGCACACACCTCGTTCCCAGAGCCTTGCATGATTTCCTCATCTAACGAGACTTGCACATGATTATTCACAACCTTAGTCAGGATGTTGGTATGAATCACAACATGCTCTACCTCAAAAGCAGATGACTCGCCTGCGGGGCCATGACGTACATCGAAGAAAGTCGATTCCGTTGACACTAATGAGGGACTTATATTCAGGATGTTGGATTGAACCCTATTCACCCCGACATTGCATACAATCATCAAAGTTGATTTATGTCTACATTTTATTGTTGTCTTCTTGATCAAGCCCCTCCTTGTTCCTTTGTTCAACTGTCGCCAAGGTTTCTTGCTTCTCCGAGCAATATCCACGCATATGTCCAAAGCTGTGACAATGGGTACATCATAGGAGACCTACTCACGATCCACCACCTGGTTGTTAATCTCTTCACTAGGAAGATGAACCTTAATTACAAAAGGCAACACCTTCTCAGAATCTGCCTCTACAAATATGAGCAAAGGCCAATCGATGGCACCGAGCCTTATGCAACTTTGTTCATAAAAGAATCTCGATCAGATTTACCATCTTATGTAGAAAAATAGAAAAAAAAAATACAAGATAAGAACACGCGTGCCTCTCTCAAATGCATGCTTCCCTTTCAGAAAGCACGTACATAGAAGGCAGCCATGATCACCACGTGTACAAAAGATGTGGGATATAGCATCATCAAAAGACATGCTCTCTGAACGTCCATGCTCAATATACGAAGCACAAATGGCAGTAGCCGAGGTAATTACAGAACAATTATAACTTAAATTCCTCCCTATGAGAAGACGCCATGTGGTAACCCACACGGATGGAAAAGTACGCACAAGCTCACAAAAGCCGACATTGGTAAACGTACCTGCAAAAGGCAGATCGCAGAATCCGAAGCGAAACATCGCATTAATTACAGGATAATTATGACCCTCCTTCAAAAGAGATAAAAAACACGCAAGAGGCCGCTTGCGTTTCTGTAGAAGAACACGTAGATCTTATTTTGACTAATAACGAGTGGTTATAGATTCGAAAATGCACATGCACATTTAATTCTTTGCCATCATGACTGGGGTCTTATCAGCATGGTGCGCACATTTAATGCTTTGGCATCATGACCGAGGTCTTATCAACGTGGCACGCGTATTTAATGTGTTGCCATTATGACCGAGTCTTATCAGCATGGCACACATATTTAATGTTTGCCATCATAACCGAAGTCTTATCAGCATAGCCGAAGTATGCCTCGTATAGGCATGCACACGCGAAGTGACTAACACAGCAAAGATTGCTTATTTTTCATGCGTATTGAAGATACACGCCTCTCTCTGGCCTTATGGGAACTCATATGATGCTTTGCCATCATGACTGAGGTCTTATCAGCATGACAAGTGCATTTAGTGCTTTGCCATCATAATTAAGGTCATATCGCTATGGTGCACGCATTTAATGCTATGCCATCATAGTCAAAGTCTTGTCAGCATGGCCGAAGTCTGCCTCGTATAGGCACGTACGATTAAAGTGACAAACACAATGAAGATTTCTTATTTTTATGCGGATACCAAAAACAGCTATACGCCGAGGTCAAAAAAAGAAGAAGAAAGAAGACAAGTGCTGTTTAGCCAAAGCCTTCATGTTGCCAAGTTCTCTCAGTATCCGAGAGGGATTATCTCTTCATCCTCTTGTCACGTGGTCCAAGGATCAAAGTGATCAACCTTCGATCAGACCTCTACAACTACCCCGATCCCTAGAACTTATTGTACTAAGGAATTCCTTAATTCTTTTTGTACTCTACCGTTGCCTCAATAAAAGTTACAATAATTGTGCTTTTTGAATCGTATGAAAATAAGATGGTGACTCTGCTGGGGACGACCTTCTCCTCTGTAACGCCCCAGTCCCAAAATACGTAGGACTAGGATATGTATACTTGCCAGCTACGCATCGAGAGGACTCCAGCCCAGCTCGAATATGTATAGGCTGTCTGGTTATTCTAGACCAACTATATCTCAATCCATTACGTATCGGTAACAATAACGAATCAAATGCAGTAAGGTTGATCAGACCATAATACACTGATTCTAGAATAGATAAATATGTTAGAGTGGATCCCTAATAACACATTTATCATGAACAAGATAGAAGAAAGTAGAAGCTTGTACAAGACTAGGCTATAATACCTTCATCTAATACTGGATCAGAGATCACCAGGTCCTCAGAGGACTAGCAAGACACATAATATACATGCCTATTGTACAGTAAATAACATGCAAGAAAAATAGGAATAACAAGTAGAGGAAAGGATAACACATAAAGAAACTCTACAGATGGTGACATGTCATGAGAATATAATATTAATCGTGGCTAAAAACTGTAGCCCGGGAAGGCACTAACAGTCCTATAACAGGTTCTCTATCGAAGCCCGGGGAGGCACTAACAATAGAGGTATAGCCACGTCTAATAAAACATTCTCTCCTAAGGTACTAGGATGTCAAAGTCTATATATCTAGTTATATCCAAGTCAAGTATGAGTCAAGCAGGTCAGGGAACCATGGCACATGCATAACAATACTATCACTAGACATGAACAAGATAGAAAAGATAGAACAAGTAATATGGAAAGAAAAAGTAACAATCTACGTGCACGTGAAACTAGAAAGTAACCATAACATGAAGCAAGAGAAATACGTAACCAAGCAAGAAAGAATGGAACTATAGAAAAGATGTAAATACTGTAAGTTTGGCAAGGTGTACTTGCCTGGAGTTTTGTCCAATATGTGCGGAGAGTGCAGAATCAAAATCTACCCGAACCATCCATGAACGAGTAAATCATACTCCGTGCAATATCTACCAACCCAAATCATCAACAAATATGCATTATTTACTAAATACAATTATGACTAACCACTCCTACCTAGAAAGCTTGTGTCGTTCTAATTCGTGTAATACCTACATAAACTTAATCATACCACCTAGAGCTAGGTTATACTAATCTCTATGATAACTATTCGTTAATATTATGGATTACAAAGTCTAGGTTCGAATATTACGTTTACATCTCGTAATTCATACAACAAAACCTATGCCACACGAATTGAGACAAGACCATTAATCACAAGGTTAACAATCTTGTCTTGGTGATCCATACGGTTGCTTTATTAATTTCAGCGATGTGAGATCACTGGAATTGACGGATCTCAGTTTCGACGATCGAATTTTGAAATACGAATATAATATAAATTAATAACTTACTATATATGTACTTACCATATATAGACCTTAATAATATATTTATACCAAAACTAGTCATATTGACTACTCTATTTAATATAACATATATAGTATTAAATCTATATATAAAAATAATATATTATTAACATAAAATATCACTTTTTATTTTGGAAAATATTTATAAATATTATATAATAATAAATAATATATTTTATATATAGAAAAATATTTGTATTGATTCTACAACATTATTTCTAGACTTGGTTTGCGATTTGAGGCCCAAAATAATAAATGTTTAAAAATATTAAATTCTATAAAAATACCAAAAAAAGTTAAAATAGTATTTATGTAAAACCCCTAAATTTTTACTATTTTTTTCTTTATAAATTTGGTACTGTTTATTTTTTGTATTTGTACGTCGGGTAGTTGCATTGTACGTCGTGCGCGAAATTTTGTTTTTCGTAATTGTTCAACGAGTGCGAATATGTGCGAGCGTACATATTTTAGAAAAATATTTTTCTATTTTTATAGTCAAAATAATATATATAATAATTATTTATATTTGTATTTTGCTTAAAGTTGTGAAAAGTATCTATCGAGGTTGGCAAAACTTATTATTTTATTTATTTATAATATGCTATCTTATTTAATAGTGGTAATCTAGAAAACTATTTTATGCAAATATTCCTTGCATATGAGGTACATGAATTTGAATTCATATATATAATTACATTTTTGAAATTTATTAATATTAATATTTTATTATTCAAAAAGATATTTAAAAATATTTATTATTTTCGAAATTATTATTATTAGTATTTTTGGAAAATATATTTTGAAATTATTATGTCAATTTAAATCTTCGATTTGATTTTATGGATTTAATTTAAATAGTTTAAAGATAGAATTTATATTTAATTTGAGTTTAGATTATCTAGATTTAAATTGGAATTGAATTTGAATTTAGATTTGATTTTATTGATTTAACTTGAATTATCTAATTTGGTTCAATAAATCATAATCCTTATCTAAATGGGAATTCCCACCTCCTATATAAGGAGAGATACTCTTCCATGATTTTCTACCATCCATATTGTGCATCGTGTCTGTGCCTTTTCCCATCCACTACGTTATTTTCTCTACAAATACATATTTTCCCGTCCGACAAACCGGACGTCCACCTCGTGTCGGGACACAACCCCGGCACGACACATCCCACCCGACGATCCTATCCCTAATCCGACTCAGAGTCCCCAGCATCCGACCATCGTCCGTCGCCATCGTCATCAACCACCTTCGCCACCTTCAACCGAAAATCCCCACCATCTTCGTCAACATCACCACAGTCGGGTTCCTCCAACCAGCCACTTCTTGGGCCGACGACAGCGCCGCCAACAGCACATCCCCGACAGCCACCACCACCTGCAGGTCACCACCACCCTCAACATTCCTTTCCCGGCCCGTACTCCGGCCTACTCCTAGGCCAACCACCTGCCGCCCCACCGGCGTAACCACCACCATCATCACAACTGAACAAGGAGAAGGAAGAAAACCCCCACCACTTACCCGGCCTCGCCATAGCCAAGACCCTCAGCCTCCCAGTTCGTCGCTCGACCATCTTCTCCGCACGGAGACCTAGATCCGCTCGCCTGCGCCTTTCCCGGCCAGTTCGGTCGAGCGCTGCTACATGACCGCACCGAGCCCCATCCCCGTCCGAGCGTCGCCCTCGACGACTGGTGGCCGCGCCCACCAAAAACCTTATGTTCCACCGCCATCCGTGCGCCAGTCCCGATCGTGCCGACCTTGGCCGAGCCTCTGCGCGCTGGGAGCCGCCGCCCCTTCCTCGGGTGGCCGCGCCGCCCGTTCCTTCCATCCGCCGTGCCGCAGCCGTCCCTTGTCGCAGCACGCGACTGCCGCCGCCTCTCTCGGCCGGCAGCTCCGGCCAGAAACCCCATCGCCGTGCCGCCTGAGCGTCACCGCCCTTACCCCTCCGCCTGCCGAACTCAGCTCCGGCCCCACCGGCACCCTCCGGTAACCCCGTCCACTCTTCCCGCATCCTCCTTCGCGCTTTCTCCCGATCCCGCCGGTATAGCCACTCCGCTCTCCGCCGCAGATCCGCCCCGCCGTGCCGGAGTTTCCCAGTGCCACCGCCTACCTCCGGCGCTGAAGACCCGCCCGGCAGCCGAGCGCCTCGTGCAGCCCTCCAGTAAAAGCTCCTCCCCCTCTCCTTTACTTCTCCTTCTTATTTCCTCTCTCTCTGACTTTACTAAAAGACAGCAGCTTCATCAATTTATATTATTAATATTATTATTATTATTATTGCTATCATTATTATTATTATTATTAGTATCATCATTATTATTACTATTGTTACTATTTTTATTATTACTACTAATTAAGTGTGTAGGAAAATAGTAGTTGAGTTGTTATTTTGTTATTAATATTTTTTTAAATATCAAGTATATAGCTACATGTATATATGTATTATTACAAGCATTAATGTTGCTATTATTTCTATTATTATTATTATTAAAATTATTATTTACTTTGGAAACTATTTATTAGTATTTTCTAAATTATGTTATAACAAAATTTTGTATTGTGCTAATACTTATCTTCCAAATTGGGTTTATGAGCCTTAAAATATTGTTATATTGTCTTCTATTAGTATATGGCTTTTTAGTTTAAAAATTATATTTGACAAAGATTAGTTTTTGTCGTAAATTATTTTCCTATATTTTTCAAGTAACTATTTGCATTTTTGAATACAAGAAAAATATAGTCTTATCTATAATTGATTTTCAAATTTGGTTTTCAAATAAAAATTATTTTATAAAAATAGTTATAACTATTTTATTATACCAAATACTTCGAATATTTATTCTTGTCCATGACTAAATCAATTCCTTCCTACCTTCTTGCAAAGATCGAACCTCCCTATACCATCCTTAGCTAACTTGATTGTCCCAGACCAAATGGAATTGTCCGTGCCACCATTAGAGGTCACCTTGCACAGTTGTTGCATCGAAGTCGCAGTTCGTGCCACCTTAATCATCACAGTACACCAGGCGTCCTCCCAGGCAAGATACCTTGCCTTATTTACTGTTTATAATTATATGCATATTTATTTATTTATTTATTGCATATTTATTATCTGTTCTCAGTTGGATCCATTACTTGCTATTTTTAGTTCACTTTATTTTGCTTTCAGTTATTTTTCCTTCTTGCCTTTTTGTATGCATATGGACCTAGTCTTAGCGAACTACCTTCTGTTAGTGACCTTGGGAGGGAGAAGACAGTTAAATGTATGGGCTACCCCAAATCCAAAAGCTGTAGTAACTGTGTACTACGGTAGTCGAGTCGCGAGGGTCACTAGCCTCGAGCTATATGGACTGATGGATCACATGGGCCGCTAGCCTCGAGTTATGCCGGGTGATAGTATTAGTACTTGACGTGTGCGTGTTGTGAGTTATTACCTTGTCGTGGGAGAGTCAGCCTTCACCTGCCCATACATCGAGATGTCTTCTAAATTGCCTACTAGAAAGGTTAGGAGACCTTAGCAAATTTCATGTTCCAATCATGACATAGAAAAATGTCACATCGCGGAATAGTTTGTTACCCCTTGTCCTTGTCTGGTTGTAGGGGTAGCCTACTGTTTCAATGATGGGATATTGAGCCCTGTTATGGTTTGGACACTTTACTTTATCTTTATTTTATGGTGCATTTATATCCAGTTCATATGGCATGTTCTTTATGTATCTTGTTACGTCCCTCCGAGGACCTGGTTATCTCGCCAGGTGTATGCTCTTGTCTTTCACAGGTGTTCTATCCGTGGCCATGATTATCTCTATTTCCTCGAGGATGATTGCACTTTGATCGTCTTCGCTTCGCTCACCAAAATCTTTCTTTTGTGATGTATTTCTTTTCATAGTTGGTAGTGGATTTGTCTCCGCCCAACTACATGTACCAATGAAAATTCATAGTTGATTATATGATATTCTTTATTCTTTTATTTTGTGTGGATGAGATTAGATTGCTCTTGGTTCACTGTATTTTACAGCTTATGTATTCATACGAGGTTTCCATATATTGGAGTATATTTCGTATGTATACAGCTGGCATGTCTATGTACCTAGTCCTATGTATTTTGGGACTGGGGCGTTACATGTTTTTGTGGTGGCCCATGCAGGTCGAGTTTGTCACTTCGATTACGTAATTGTACCGATGTGAGCTTGCAATATAGGATTAGTGTCTAGGAATCTCATCCACAAGCTTGACCTCCTTCTTTGTTTCAAGTTTTGAACTCTCGTTGTCATCCTTGACTTGCATCCTGCTTGAACTCTTTCTACCATAAATTCGTATCTTTCGTGCTTAGTGACAGTTAGGAAGATGACTACACTATTATATGCTCATAGGTCAAACTCATGGCTAGGAAGATTACATTGACAATTAGTATATATTGTGGTCTTATTCGAGTTATAAGGACATTTTTTTTCTAAAAGTATAATTTTAAGGATTAGTTAATTCCAAGTTGGGTAGTAGCATATTACCGCCTTCAAAGGATAGTTGGAATTTTATTTTGCTATTACGAGGTGGTATACACAAGAGGACAGCTAGATCGAGAAAACAAATTTATGATTTATGATTTTTAAAAATTGCGAAATAGTTTATGATTTATTGGAATATAAAACTGATTTAGAAACATCTTTAAATTGTGACACACGATTTACGGTTAAGTTCAAGTTTGGATTGTAATATGTTAAATTTTATCACGAAATTATTAAAGAGTTTTAAATTATAAATTATGATTTTGTAAACGACTAGAGAATATGGAGGGTTTATGATTTATGGTTTATTCGAGAGCTTACGGTTTTAAATTGAGTCGTACGATTTATAAGTTTATTTAATTTTGAGTTTGAAGAGATGATGATAAATTTTTTTTAAATATTTTGGAAGATATAAAATCGACTCTGAAGGAAAAAAAATTCAAATTTTAAATTGTGTCATATGACCTATGATTTATAAAGTTATTTAGATTTCAAGTTTAAGGCCTTGATTATGGATATTTAAATTTGGTAAAAAAAAGGTATGTTCAATTTGCGATATACATGGACTATTTCGAGATTGATTAGAGATTTAAATTTTGATTAAACTTGACAGCCTAAGATAATTAGAAATTTTGGTGGAGTATCTTGAGAATTTTATTGAGAAACTTTTGAGGAACTTAAAAGTTTTAGATTAGATCATATATTGGTGAAGGACCAAGAAACAAGCAAGGTCGCCCTAATGAGATACAAGTATTCTACAATAAATTGCCATACCACCTATGATTATGATATGACATAAACACAAGTATAGTTAGTCGTCGACCAAACTGTATAACTATATCTTTATCTTTACTCACTCGACCTTTCCTCAAATCTAGATCTTTTATCGTGACCATCTAATTATTTGAAACTTAGAAATGAATTGAATCCTTCCTTTGACCATACCCTTATCCATGAGACTATTTTCTCTCTAGAAACTGTGTCCCTAACTTATTTTAACTTGATCTACGAGATTTCCTAATTATCTTTATTTCGTGCTTTAACTGTATCCTTTTGTGCATTAATTAGTACAACATGAGAACCCACTTTCTATTTTGGTCATTTGGGGTTCCCTATCATGACTTTGATATTTGGAGCACAACAATAGATTTTTTCTTCCAACAAATTCCATATGCAAGATCTAGACAAGCCCACCTTCATGTAGGTATATCATGTCCCACTAAAACACGTCCCCTTGTACTTTATTTTTGTGATACGACTTTCAAGTCAAAATGGCTAACTATAAACCATACCATAATACCATTGTCCTTTTCGACTTCAATTAGAGACCGAATCTGGACTCAATTCTTTCGACCCTATATACGATTGTGACCTACTTAATTCCTTAAACGGTTAATTTGGTGCTTTATCTCAATTGCTTGACCCCCTGTCCCATCACACTACAAGTTTAACTCTTTTAAGTGGGATAGATGCCTCACAACCTAACATTCACTTTGACCTTAACCAAGAAGATAGTAGGACGCCTTTATAGGCACAAACGTCGGGCAAGACTTAGATACTTAGACTATTTGTATTTCTTGCATTATTCTTTCGCATGCTTATATATATATATATATATATATATATATATATATATATATATATATATATATATATATATATATATATATATTGAACTAGCTTGACTTATGCCGCTAGTTTAGCCTAGTTTTACAAGCTTATCCTTTTATCGAGCTTGATCAAGGACAGTCTATTATTGGAGGCCTCCACTAACATATTGTCTAATCAGAGCCGGTGCATGATGGTCTGATCAACCTAGTGCACTTTGGTTCGCTTTTATTTATCGTTCCACGTGGATAGGGACGTAGCTAAACTTGTCCTCTAGAGTCCCATCCGCGACTGCCTTGTCCACTCCTTTTGAATTATTCGGTCGCCTTTGAATCACGTATTCGTATTCGATAACGTCTCCTTGAAACTCTATATTGCTTTCGCCTTCACCTATTTTAGAAGGATGAAGGTGTTATACTAGAACTTCCTCTAACCTCCCTATCGATTATGACCATTATCACCCGATGTTGCTATATCTTCATCCTAAACTACTCGTCCTTTTTTTGACCCTATCATGACCTTCTAATCGCTTAATTTAGGAGTAAATCTAATTCGTTCTCTTAATCATGCCCTCAACCTACTCTCGAGAAACCATAACTTCTAGGTCTCTAATTTATTTTCTCTTGTTACCATAATATTCTTTATTGCCTGTTATCTTGTGTTAACCTTAACCCTTACTCATTTTTCTTCTTGCGCTAACCCATGATTATCCTCGCTATTATTGAAATCACAATTTCCTAATGCATGTTTTGTTGAACGTTGTAAATGATTGTTCCTCACCAATACCCCCTTGTGCCTTCTCACCCCCTACAAATTCTTAATTTCGAGGATAAAATTATTTTAAGTTGGGTAGGATATAAAACTCCTAAATTTTTACTATATTTTTTCTTTATAAATTTGGTACTGATTATTTTTTGTATTTGTACGTCGCGTAGTTGCATTGTACGTCGTGCGCAAAATTTTGTTTTTCGTAATTGCTCGACGAGTGCGAATATGTACTAGCGTACATATTTTAGAAAAATATTTTTCTATTTTTATAGTCAAAATAATATATATAATAATTATTTGTATTTGTATTTTACTTAAAGTTGTGAAAAGTATCTACCGAGGTTGGCAAAACTTATTATTTTATTTATTTATAATATGCTATCTTATTTAATAGTGATAATTTAGAAAACTATTTTTATGCAAATATTCCTTGCATATGAGGTACATGAATTTGAATTCATATATATAATTCCATTTTTGAAATTTATTAATATTAATATTTTATTATTCAAAAAGATATTTAAAAATATTTATTATTTTCGAAATTATTATTATTAGTATTTTTGGAAAATATATTTTAAAATTATTATGGCAATTAAAATCTTCGATTTGATTTTATGGATTTAATTTAAATAGTTTAAAGATAGAATTTATATTTAATTTGAGTTTAGATTATCTAGATTTAAATTGGATTTGAATTTGAATTTAGATTTGATTTTATTGATTTAAATTGAATTATCTAATTGGGTTAAATAAATCCTAATCCTTATCTAAATGAGAATTCCTACCTCCTATATAAGGAGAGGTACTCTTCCATGATTTTCTACAATTCATATTGTGCATCGTGTCTGTGCCTCTTCCCATCTACTATGTTATTTTCTCTACAAATACATATTTTCCCGTCCGACAAACCGGACGTCCACCTCGTGTCGGGACACAACCCCGACACGACACATCCCACCCGAGGATCCTATCCCTAATCTGACTCAGTGTCCCTAGCATCCGACCATCGTCCGTCGCCATCGTCATCAACCACCTTTACCACCTTCAACCGAAAATCCCCACCATCTTCGTCAACATCACCACCAGTCGGGTTCCTCCGACCAGCCACTTCCTGGGCCGACGACAGCGCCGCCAACAGCACATCCCCGACAGCCACCACCACCTGCAGGTCACCACCACCCTCAATATTCCATCCCCGGCCCATACTCTGGCCTACATTTTGGCCAACCACCTGCCGCCCCACCGGCGTAACCACCACCATCATCACAACTGAACAAGGAGAAGGAAGAAAACCCCACCACTTATCCGGCCTCGCCATAGCTAAGACCCTCAGCCTCCCGGTCCACCGTCCGACCATCTCCTCTGCACGGAGACCTAGATCCGCTCGCCTGCACCTTTCCTGGCCAGTTCGGTAGAGCGCTGTTGCGTGACCGCACCGAGCCCCATCCCCGTTCGAGCGTCGCCCTCGGCGACTGGTGGCCGCGCCCACCGAAAACCTTATGTTCTGCCGCCATCCGTGCGCCAGTCCCGATCGTGCCGACCTTGGCCGAGCCTCCGTGCACTGGGAGCCGCCGCCCCTTCCTCGGGTGGCCGTGTCGCCCGTTCCTTCCATCCGTCGTGCCGCAACCGCCCCTCGTCGCAGCACGCGGCCGCCGCCGCCTCTCTCGGCCGGCAGCTCCGGCCGGAAACCCCATCGCCGTACTGCCTGAGCGTCACCGCCATTTCCCCTCCGCCTGCCGAACTCAGCTCTGGCCCGATCGGCACCCTCCGGTAACCCCCTCCACTCTTCCCGTATCCTATAGTGCCCCGCTCCTCGCGGTCCACTATGTAATACCTACGGCTTGACTCAGTCATGAACTGAGTATTTGGTGAAACCTTTGCCGGTATCGATTGATCACGAATGAAATGCAATGAACCTTTCCAATTGATGGATTGGCTTCTATTGAAATGAATCCAAGAGTTTTGCTGAATGTTTTATCTCGCTGCTTGGTTTTGATGAATCCGTTTTCGTGTTGGTTTTCGATTATTGGTTTTCATTGTTCGCTTTCATCGCATTTCGTATTCATTCCGAATCTTGAGAGAAAGAGACGAAGTATGCTAATCACCTGTTGGTGCCATTGTAGGACGCGTAAATTTTTCGTGAACGGCATGGCGTGTTAAGACCCTCCTTCTCTCAACTAAAATTCATCTCGGTGAGTTGCTTCAACCGAACAAACATTGATCTGTACGCCTAAGAAAAATGATCTCTAGTCCATTCTGTTGCCTTGTCCCAATGATCAACGATGCCACATCAACAAAAGATAAGAGAAATAATTGAATTGAATCAAATGTAAGAATATGTATTGCTACTCTATCTGCTCGATAAGAATGATCATCTGTTCGATTACCAAGTATGCTTGAAAATGTAGACATGTACAGACGAACTTGTACGCGTTGAGATAAACTTGAAGGCACAAAATTAACGTGTCGTATATCTGTGCATAAGTCCAAGTGTGTCTCATCTGATAGAATGGCTAGAGCATGCATTTGGTCTCGGACAACTTGTATACAAGGCAATATTTGTCTCTCGGGTGGTATCTGGGGGCACCTGGAACCGCTCGGCCTAGGAGAGATTATGAGCACCCTGGGTAAAAGAAATCCATGTTAAAAGGGTAGCCGACATCTGAGTCCTTAGCGACGAGCTGAACCAAAGAGTCACAGCGGCTAATCATGGGGATAACCCATGGACCAACATGTAGATTAGTCCACCTGCATGACCCGAATTACAACTTCAATATCTGCAAGAATGAACATGAATTACTCGATATGCAAATTGTGCTAACATGTTTTGTGCAGGGATGACTGCCGGCGTTGGTAAGTTGCTTATGATATATTTCTACTATCATGTTCTTATGAATTATTAAAAAGAACCTAGACAAGTAGAAAGATCACTAGTAAATGTTAGCTTCACGTGTTGATTTAGTGCAGAGATTTGCGAGTTCAGCCAAAAGCCGCTCGCCAGTACATGATGTGTGCTGACCCACGTTGTGGGCATCCTTTTTAGAAAGCAAAAGGAGACAGAAGGATTTCAAGTGAGGCACCGAAGCTCGTCTAGCCCAGTAGAGCCGTGGATTGCCTCGAAACCTCATTTTCATTCCAGTCAAGTTTCAAGTTTTTATTTCCTTTGAAGGTGTATTTCAATTCCAGCTTGTAATAAGGGATATGATGTATGGGCATTGCGGATATTTTCAAAAGAGAGTTTAAAAGAGAATCATGTAGCCAATATAAGGCACTCTAAGTTTGCAAAGCTTTGTACTTGTATTCCTATCAAGTTTATCAATAAAAGAAGTATTTCCATTTCAAATCTCTGTGTCCAATATTTGGTTTTCTGTAATGATTGGGTGCGTACGTGAGTTTTGCTTAACTAGTGGGTGCGTGTGTGTGTTTTGCTTGACTAGTTATTTTGTGCAGGTACATGGCCTTGTGCAAGCGCAACTTAGGCTTGCACGGCATCACGCCTTAGCGAGGACGATCGATCCTGCAGGGATCCAGGCAAGACGGACGACCCTAGCGGGATCGGGGCGTGACAAAGTGGTATCAGAGCATGGTTTTACATCCTTGGCCTCTTGAAATATCATTTTCGAAAAAGTATATAAAATATTTTGATGGCTTTCAAAAGTGTCCCGATTTTGAGTTATGAAAACCAATGCCCCATACAATAAGTCCATAATATTTTATGAGACTGACAGAAGTTATACTCTTTTGTAGAGAAATGGCCCCTCCTCGACCAGCTTTCTCGACAGATCCGATAGAACGGATCATGACATTGTTGGAACTGCAGAGGCAGGACAGTGAGGAACGCAATCAAATACAACAGGCCCAAATAGAGGCCCAGCAGAAACAGTTGGAATCCTTGACCCAACTTATAACTGCGCTTGCGGCAAATCGGGATACCACCGCAGCGACCAAACCAACGGGAACGCCCGAGATTGAGCCCGTGGAAGGTGACGAGCCCCAGCCAGCGCAAAGGCACACTTCCTTTAGGCCAAAGGACTTCTTAGACGCGAAACCTCCAGAATTTGAAGGCAGGACATCACTCGATAAGGTGATGGACTGGATTGATAAAATGGAGAGTCTGTTCGCGTTCGTGGGAGTTCCAAGTAGCAAGAAGGTAGTTTGTGTCGTTCTGCTCCTACGGCTGCGGGCAAAGGATTGGTGGAAGGCGAAGAAGTCGGCGCTGCTCGCAACGGCTAGAAATGGGAAGATCTCATGGGCCTCGTTCAAGAAGGCGTTTCTGGATCAATATCTGCCTCCAGCCATGAGCAAGAAGATGGAGGATGACTTCATCACACTGAAACAGGAAGATATGTCCGTGGAGGACTATGAGTCTGAATTTTCTAAGCTGGCAAATTTTGTTGCTGTAATGCTGCCCACAGAGCAGACTCGCATAAATCGATTCGTTGGAGGTCTGAATGATGACATCCAGTTAAGTGTGCTGAATCGAGAATGTGGGTCGTATTCTCAGGCCTTTGTGGCGGCGCTACAGGTGGAATAATTTTGTCTGAAGAAAGTGTCAACTAAGGTACAGTACGGTCGGAATCAGCCCGCCAAGAGATATCATGACGGAGAGAAAAAGGCCGATGGAGAACCACAAAATGAAATAATCTGCACCCACTGCGGTCGACGAAGACATACGAATGAAGACTGTCGCTATACGAAAGGTTTGGTATACAGTCACTTTGGAAAGCATGGACACACCAAGGAAGTTTGTCGTGTCGTAAATCACGCTTATTTTAGTTGTGGCCAACATGGTCACTCCATTAGAAATTGCCCGAAGAGAAATCAAAATAGAGATGATAATGAAGAGCATGGGCAGCTGCCAGGCCCACCGCCGCTCCGAGATAATCTGCACAATCAGCAATTGCGGAATGCCAATACCGTGACAGCGTGCGTCTACAATCTCTCCACCTTACTTGATCCAGAAAGTGGAGGTAAGTTTGTATCTTAAGTTTTGAGGACAAAACTTTTTTTCAGTGGGTTATTATGTAGTGCTCCGCTCCTCGCGGTCCACTATGTAATACCTACGGCTTGTTGACTCAGTCATGAACTGAGTATTTAGTGAAACCTTTGCCGGTATCGATTGATTACGGATGAAATGCAATGAACCTTTCCAATTGATGGATTGGCTTCTATTGAAATGAATCCAAGAGTTTTGCTGAATGTTTTCTCTCGCTGCTTGGTTTTGATAAATGCATTTTCGTATTGATTTTCGATGATTGGTTTTCATTGTTCGCTTTCATTGCATTTCGCATTCATTCCGAATCTTGAGAGAAAGAGACGAAGTATGCTAATCAACTGTTGGTGCCATCGTAGGGCGCGTGAATTGTTCGTGAACGGCGCATAAAGACCCTCCTTCTCTCAACTAAGATTCATCTCGGTGAGTTAATTCAACCAAACAAACATTGATCTGTACACCTAAGAAAAAAGATCTCTAGTCCACTCTGTTGCCTTGTCCCAATGATCAACGATACCACATCAACAAAAGATAAGAGAATATAATTGAATTGAATCAAATGCAAGAATATGTATTGCTACTCTATCTGCTCGATAAGAATGATCATCTGTTCGATTACCAAGTATGCTTGAAAATGTAGACATGTACAGACGAACTTGTACGTGTTGAGATAAACTTGAAGGCATAAAATTAACGTATCGTATATCTGTGCATATGTCCAAGTGTGTCTCATCTGATAGAACGGCTAGAGCATGCATTTGGTCTCGGACAACTTGTATACAAGGTAATATTTGTCTCTCGGGTGGTATCTGGGGGCACCTGGAACCGTTCGGCCTAGGAGAGATTATGAGCACCCTGGGTAAAAGAAACCCATGTTAAAAGGGTAGCCGACATCTGAGTCCTTAGCGACGAGCTGAACCAAAGAGTCACAACGGCTAATCATGGGGATAACCCATGGACCAACATGTAGATTAGTCCACCTGCATGACCCGAATTACAACTTCAATATCTGCAAGAATGAACATGAATTACTCGATATGTAAATTGTGCTAACATGTTTTGTGCAGGGATGACTGCCGGCGTTGGTAAGTTGCTTATGATATATTTCTACTATCATGTTCTTATGAATTGTTAAAAAGAACCTAGACAAGTAGAAAGATCACTAGTAAATGTTAGCTTCACATGTTGATTTAGTGTAGAGATTTGCGAGTTCGGCCAAAAGCCGCTCGCCAGTACATGATGTGTGCTGACCCACGTTGTGGGCATCCTTTTCAGAAAGCAAAAGGAGACAGGAGGATTTCAAGTGAGGCACCGAAGCTCGTCTAGCCCAGTCTCGAAGCCTCATTTTTGTTCCAGTCAAGTTTCAAGTTTTCATTTCCTTTGAAGGTGTCTTTCAATTCCAGCTTGTAATAAGGGATATGATGTATGGGCATTGCAGCTATTTTCAAAAGAGAGTTTCAAAGAGAATTATGTAGCCAATATAAGGCACTCTAAGTTTGCAAAGCTTTGTACTTGTATTCCTATCAAGTTTATCAATAAAAGAAGTATTTTTATTTCAAATCTCTGTGTCCAATATTTGGTTTTCTACAATGAATGGGTGCGTGCGTGAGTTTTGCTTAACTAGTGGGTGCGTACGTGTGTTTTGCTTGACTAGTTGTTTTGTGCAGGTACATGGCCTTGTGCAAGCGCAACTTAGGCTTGTACGACATCACGTCTTAGCGAGGACGATCGATCCCGTAGGGATCCAGGCAAGACGGACGACCCTAGCAGGATCGGGGCGTGACACATCCTCCTCCGCGCTTCCTCCCGATCCCGCTGGTACAGCCACTCCGCTCTCCGCCGCGGATCCGTCCCGCCGTGTCGGAGTTTTCCAGCGCCATCGCCTATCTCCGGCGCCGAAGACCCGTCCGGCAGCCGAGCGCCTCGTGCAGCCCTCCAATAAAAGCTCATCCCCCTCTCCTTTTACTTCTCCTTCTTATTTCCTCTCTCTCTCTCTCTGACTTTACTAAAAGACAGCAGCTTCATCAATTTATATTATTAATATTAATATTATTATTACTATTATTATTATTATTAGTATCATTATTATTGTTATTGTTACTATTTTTATTATTACTACTAATTAAGTGTGTGTATGAAAATAGTAGTTGAGTTGTTATTTTGTTATTAATATTTTTTTTAAATATCAAGTATATAGCTACATGTAT
This sequence comes from Iris pallida, assembly GCA_029216955.1. Taxonomy (NCBI): domain Eukaryota; kingdom Viridiplantae; phylum Streptophyta; class Magnoliopsida; order Asparagales; family Iridaceae; genus Iris; species Iris pallida. The sequence continues at coordinate 3,728,033 of JANAVB010019198.1, read as the reverse complement.
ATATGTATTATTACAAGCATTAATGTTTCTATTATTTCTATTATTATTATTATTAAAATTATTATTTACTTTGGAAACTATTTATTAGTATTTTCTAAATTATGTTATAACAAAATTTTGTATTGTGCTAATACTTATTTTTCAAATTGGGTTTATGAGCCCTAAAATATTGTTATATTGTCTTCTATAAGTATATGGCTTTTTAGTTTAAAAATTATATTTGATAAAGATTAGTTTTTGTCGTAAATTGTTTTCCTATATTTTTCAAGTAACTATTTGCATTTTTGAATACAAGAAAAATATAGTCTTATCTATAATTGATTTTCAAATTTGGTTTTCAAATAAAAAGTATTTTATAAAAATTGTTATAGCTATTTTATTATACCAAATTCTTCGAATATTTATTCTTGTCCATGACTAAATAAATTCCTTCCTACCTTCTTACAAATCTCGAACCTTCCTATACCCTCCTTAGCTAACTTGACTGTCCTGGACCAAATGGAACTGTCCGTGCCACCATCAGAGGTCACCTTGCACAGTTGTTGCACCAAAGTCACAGTTCGTGCCACCTTAATCATCGCAGTACACCAGGAGTCCTACCAGGCAAGATACCTTGCCTTATTTACTGTTTATAATTATATGCATCTTTATTTATTTATTTATTGCATATTTATTATCTGTTCTCAGTTGGATCCATTACTTGCTATTTTTGGTTCACTTTATTTTGCTTTCAGTTATTTTTCCTTCTTGCCTTTTTGTATGCATATGGACCTAGTCTTAGCGAACTACCTTCTGTTAGTGACCTTGGGAGGGAGAAGACAGTTAAATGTATGGGCTACCCCAAATCCAAAAGCTGTAGTAACTGCGTACTACGGTAATCGAGTCGCGAGGGTCACTAGCCTCGAGCTATGTGGACTGATGGGTCACGTGGGCCGCTAGCCTCGAATTATGCTGGCTGATAGTATTGGTACTTGACGTGTGCGTGTTGTGACTTATTACCTTGTCCTGGGGGAGTCAGCCTTCACCTGCCCATACATCGAGATGCCTTCTAAATTGTCTACTAGAAAGGTTAGGAGACCTTAGCAAATTTTATGTTCTAATCATGACATGGAAAAATGTCACATCGCGGAATAATATGTTATCTCTTGTCCTTGTCTGGTTGTAGGGGTAGCCTACTGTTTCGATGATGGGATATTGAGCCGTGTTATGGTTTGGACACTTTACTTTATCTTTATTTTACGGTACATTTATATCCAGTTCATATGGCATGTTCTTTATGTATCTTGTTACGTCCCTCTGAGGACCTGGTTATCTCGCCAGGTGTGTGCTCTTGTCTTTCGCAGGTGTTCTAGCCATGGCCATGATCATCTCTATTTTCTTGAGGATGATTGCACTTTGGTCGTCTTCGCTTCGCTCGCCAAAATATTTCTTTTGTGATGTATTTCATTTCATAGTTGGTAGTTGATTTGTCTCCGCCCAACTACATGTACCAATGAAAATTCATAGTTGATTATATGATATTCTTTATTCTTTAATTTTATGTGGATGAGATTAGATTGCTCTTGGTTCACTGCATTTTACAGTTTATGTATTCATACAAGGTTTTCATATATTGGAGTATACTTCGTATGTATACAGCTGGCATGTCTATGTACCTAGTCCTACGTATTTTGGGACTGGGGTGTTACAATTTATAATGTTAAACCTTGCACAACATAAAGTTCAATATGGTTTCATGGAGTTTTGACACTTTTGGGCACAAGGAAAGCAGAAGTTTTCGGAGTTCGGTGACACTGCAAATGTCATAAATTTTTAAAAATAGCAAACAGATGCGAAACCTATGCTATAGATATGCATCAGAAAGGTATCGACGTCTAGATTCTGAATAAAAATACAAAAAGGTTAAAAACTGACCTTAGATAGGTAAAAAATGGCTCGCAACCAGATTCATTAGTTCTGGACACCCTGTCGTAGAATCGATGCCACGGACAAACCGCTTGGAACTGTGGGATCCGACGATCTGGGGTTGGAGTAGACACACAAAGGTAACTCTTAGATTTGGTTTGAAGTAAAATGGATGCGAAAAAGTTGATAAAATCTCGTCTACAAGTTGACTAACCTGCTGTGACAAATTCAGCACTAATTCGGTCGACTTCGGGTGCCTTCCGCGCCTCGTATCGATCAAATTAGGGATTGAGCCTCCTTTGAAAGGTGTCGGGGTGTTAGGGAGTGTCTTAAGGTCGAGATGAAGGTGGTAGGAGGGTTGGAAGAGGTCGGGGTGATGAGTTTCTGTGGGGTGGAAAGAAAAGTACGAAATAGAAAAAAATTGGAGGGTTTTAATAGAGAAATATATAAAAAGTGTACGTACATCCTAGATGGGAGAGATTTATGTGAGGGTAAAGAAGTTGGGGTAGAGTAGGATTTTATTTGGTGGGATTTGATTGCATATTCTAAAAGATACACAAATTCTATCTCCTAGGATTTAAATTGGTTCCAAAATCGGAAAGTTGTTATAGGATTTGATTTAAATTAGATTTGATTAATGTGGCTGCATATTAATCCAAAAAAATTAATCTAAGATATGTCTAATAGGTTAGGATACCCTAAGATAGGCTCCACGGGTCTCTAGTTGGACTAGTTTTGGGTCGGTATAATTTTTGTGATCGATTTGAGTCCAATATGTCTATAGTTTCGACTTGTATGCCACTTAAGATAAACTAGCACATGGGAACTCAATTGAGTGGCACACCAATGACGTATGCGTAGTAGGCTCGAAATGGGTCAAAATTATATATTGGGTCAAATGATTTGGATCGAAGTTTGACCTTAATTGCTAATTGGAAAGCTAGTCAAATTTTACGGTAGAGACTAAAATTACTATTTTACCCCTAAAGTTGCATATGAAAAAATATAGCACAAGGGAACACGTTTGGATGGGACATGATATATCAAACTGAAGGTGGACTCGTCTAGAATATAATGATGGGGATAGATTTGAGAAATTGATAATTATTGTGCTTCAAAAATCAAAAACTACGAAAAAGTATATCTATAGTCATAATTAAAAATAAAAATCTAATTTAATAAATAGAAAATATATAAATAGTAATTCTAAAAAAATTAGGGTCCTTACAATCTGTCCATCTTAAAAGAATTTCGTCCTCGAAATTCAACAACTCAATAATGATACAGGAGAAGACGATTTTCAACCACCGAACAATGATTGGTCTGGTCTTCAAATATTTAAGAAACATAGTCTAAATGATTGCCACTCTAGCCTAAAAGAAATACCTGGCAAGCTAATACTAATTCAACAATCGGTAATTATTCTTCTACCATCCATGGCCACTAACTTCTTCCTAAATTTGAAAGGTTGCCAACTTATTTATCTACTAGGGATTCTCATATGTTATTGTAATTATCTAGGTTGAGCTTATGAAACTTCTAAATTGTACAACTAATCTAAACATCTAGTTATATCCTCATAACCATAATATTATCACTTTTGTATAAGTCTTTTTTTACCTGACCAAGCTAAGCGATACCTACCATTCTGTCTAATCCTAACTTCATGACTGATATGGCATAATAGTAAATAGGTTGGGTTAGGCTATGATTGGGTTCTTCTTATAGAGGGCCAATCTCTACACTAAAACTATCACTCTATTCTTGATCAAGAGACTACCATAAGGACGTAACCTATATGACCATATATTTATTTCTATACTGAGGATGTCTACCCACCTTTGGTCACACTACCCCCATCAAACACATGATGGCTTAAAATTTTATAACTATTGCATACTAGTTGCAAAAAATCCATACCACTAGATACCTATGGCACATGGCATCTCTAATCCCTCCTATCTATCGAGCAATCAAAATACAATAAGCAAACTAACTTACACTATAACTAAAGAATTTTCTGATAAATACTATATAGTACGATCATTCGTCACTTCAAAATAAGAAAAGACGAGAAGCAATGACATGAGAAAGCAAGGAAAGAATAGTCAAGAGCAAATACGAAGTTCAAGGACGATAAAGAAATTTCTAAAGAATTGCCAAGGCTATTGTGGATTGAGATTCCTAAGGGTTTAGTTATGTTCACAGGCCCGATCGGTACAGTAACGTAACCGAAATGGCTAACTCGACCTGCATGGGCCACCAAAAAAATATGTAACGCCCCAGTCCCAAATACGTAGGACTAGGATACGTATACATGCCAGCTACGCATCGAGAGGACTTCAGCCCAGCTCGAATATGTGTAAGCTGTCTGGTTATTCTAGACCAATTATATCTCAATCCATTAAGTATCGATAACAATAACGAATCAAGTATAGTAAGGCTGATCAGACTATAATACACTGATTCTAGAATAGATAAATATGTTAGAGTGGATCCCCAATAACATATTTATCATGAACATGCTAGAAGAAAGTAGAAGCTTGTACAAAAGTAGGCTATAATGCAACAAGAATCAAATATAGGACAAAATCTAATTACAAAAGAGAAAATATACCTACAGTCTTGGTGTAGCAATCATCCTCCATCAGTGTACCATACCTTCATCTAATACCTGGAGAGATCACCAGGTCTTCAGAGGACTAGCAAGACACATAACATACATGCCTACTGTACAGTAAATAACATGTAAGAAAAATAGGAATAACAAGTAGAGGAAAGGATAACACATAAAGGAACTCTACAGATGGTGACATGTCATAAGAATATAATATTAATCGTGGCTAAAAACTATAGCCCGGGGAGGCACTAACAGTCCTGTAACAGGTTCTCTATCGTAGCCCGGGGAGGCACTAACAATAGAGGTATAGCCATGGCTAATAAAATATTCTCTCCTAAGGTACTAGAAAGTCAAGTCTATCTAGTCATGTCCAAGTCAAGTACGAGTCAAGCAGGTCAGGGAACCATGGCACATCAAAGCAATACTATCACTAGACATAAACAAGATAGAAAAGATAGAACAAGTAAAATGGAAAGAAAAAGTAATAATCTACGTACACGTGAAACTAGAAAGTAACCATAACGTGAAGCAAAAGAAATACATAACCAAGCAAGAAAGAATGGAACTTGTCACTCCCCGTTCTCGAAATACAATTTTTTTGTTTTTTTCTGTATATGGTATCTAGCACCTGTATCTTTATTGCATGTATCATGTATTTGCATCTGGCCATGGCATGGAACAGTATCTCATCGCGGAATAGTGTACCATCCCTTGTCTTTGTTTGGTTGTAGGCGTGGTTCACTACTTCGATGATAGGATTTCTGGACCGTATTGTGGTTAGGATTTTATTTATTTAATTAATTTGATTACTTGTATCATGTAGCATTTAACATGTCATTAGTCATATGGTTAGGTCATGTTAAGATTAGGGTTTTTATGAGTCAACCCAACCCCTATATATAATCTCTTCCACACACTCTCTCCTTATTCACTCTTTCCTCAAACCAACTTTTTAGGCAAGTACATCTTGTACAAATGAGAGACCACTTGTATTTTTTATTTTTTGTTATTTCTTTGATATTATTAATTAGTCTAGATTGTTCATCTCTTCATTCTCTACAAGTTCAGTTCTTGGTGTTTTTGATTTTAATGGCTATTTTTGTGTAGATCTAAGTTTCTAAAAATAGGGTTTAATAGATTTTTGTGGTTTTGATCTGTCAAACTTTTGTGTAGATGCCAATAACCCTCTGATGATATGCAATAGTTCCTAAATCCAGTAGAGCATGGACCAGTTGGAGATCAGCAAGGGGTAGCCCCTCTACCTGGACAGATTCATATCAAGAATGTTACCGAACATGAGCCAGTTGAGCCGCAGAGGCCAGAGGTTCCCGTACCTCCAGTGATTCCGATAGTACAGTAGCACTAGATGCACATGTACTATTACAGATCATCAGAGGGTTATTGGCATCCCAGCAGCGTCAACAGGAACATAATCTTTTGCTCAACGGGAGACTTCAATTAGCTTTAGAAAGAGAGATGCGAATCCAACAAGGACTTCACTTGGAGATGATGCGGCTTGTAGGGAGGCATGATCGTTGTGGCTCTGATACAATGATAATGGCACAAGCTCTATAGCAGCAACCGGGGCATCAACAACGGTACCGGAGGGCGCCAACTGGTTATTCTTATTGTGGCAAGAGAGGACACTCTAGTGATGTGTATCGGGTAGCAAATGGCCTGTGCATGAGGTACAACAGTTCAGACCATAGACTAGCTGCCTGCCCATTGATGTGGAGGCTAGGAGGGCCGGTTCGACAGTTCTCATCACCCCCATCCCCTGTGGCAACACCTTATGGAAGACCAATGTCGACAGTAAGGCCATTAGCCCAGCATCCATTACCGACGCAGGCTCAGATGTACCGACAAGTGCAGCATCAGGTAGGACAGCAGAGGCAGCAGCAGCAGGGCTAGGGAAGACAGTAGCAGGGAGTCCAGCAGGGGAAAATATAGATAGAATTTGGAGTATTAGAGTAGGGTTGGCCGAAGGTGATCAGATTGTGGGTAAGTTTTGAGTATTATTTAATATAATTCCTTGAGTTCTATATTCGAAGAGTGAAGGCGGCTTTCTTGCCTCACTCATCTGCTCTCGTATCACGTGATACGTGATATTCATCATGTGTCCTGACTGCAAGAGTACGTCCTGTGCAGAGTCTTGTTCTTGATTTATTGGTACCGACTTATCTCAAGCGTTGACCCTTGTCTACTTTGAGAGTCAGCGTAGGACCGCGAGGACGAATTCCTGCCCAACTGACTGGGACGACATATTTTACTCGTATGCCTCTGATCACTTTTCTTCTAGAGTATGATTATTGTTTGTGCTTTTACTTAATTGTTCTTTCTTTCGTAATCTGTTCATGTGCCATGTGTTGTTTGATAATTGTGCATGCTATATGTCCTGAGTGTATGGTATCGAGCACCTGTATATGGTATCGAGCACCTGTATCTTTATTGCATGTATCCTGTATTTGCATCTGGCCATGGCACGGAACAATATCTCGTCGCGAAATAGTGTACCACCCCTTGTCCTTGTTTGGTTGTAGGCGTGGTTCACTACTTCGATGATAGGATTTCTGGACTGTGTTGTGGTTAGGATTTTATTTATTTAATTAATTTGATTACTTGTATCATGTACCATTTAACATGTCATTAGTCATATGGTTAGGTCATGTTAAAATTAGGATTTTTATGAGTCAACCCAACCCCTATATATAATCTCTTCTACACTCTCTCTCCTCATTCACCCTTTCCTTAAACCAACTTTTTAGGCAAGTACATCTTGCACAAATGAGAGACCACTTGCATTTTTCATTTCTTGTTATTTTTTTGATATTATTAGTCGAGATTGTTCATCTCATTCTCTACAAGTTTAGTTTTTGGTATTTTTTTTATTTTAATAGCTACTTTTGTGTAGATCCAAGTTTCTAAAAATAGGGTTTAATAGATTTTTGTGGTTTTGATCTATCAAACTTGGTTGTTTTCTAAAACTAATTATTCTATGTTGTAGAAAATTTGATTTCATGCAATTTTGGCTTCTATTTCTCTTGATTTCGAGTTCGGATGAGGAACTTATGGCCATGGCAAGTTTTTAGAACTTTCATGGCTGAACTTGCTGTTTGGGGATGACGACCCCCATGCGCCGGGATTGTCCATACGCTAAAATTTTCATGTGCCCTGGAGGCCATTCGTCGAAAGGCCATGTGTCATGAACTCCCGGCAATGCATCCGTTTGACTCCGTGCGTGTCATGTGCGTAGGTTCCCTATGCGCATGAACTGAAGACGTAATGCGAATTTTATCCATGCGCTGTAATTCTCATGCGCTGGAATTATCGTGCACTGGAATTTTCATGTGCTGGAATTCTCATATGCTGAAATTCTCCAGATTTACTATTTTTGCCTGTTTGAGCTATTTTGTAGCTATAATCTTATAAAACTCAAAACATGAAAGTTGTAGATCTTTGTCTTGGCTTCAAGAATATTTATGTCTCACTTTAATTGGATGACCTTTGTAATGCCCCGCTACTCGCAGTCCACTATGTAATACCCACGACTTGCTGACTCAGTCTTGAACTGAGTATTTGGGGAAACCTTTGCCGGTATCGATTGATCACGGATGAAATGCAATGAACCTCTCCAATTAATGGATTGGCTTCTATTGAAATGAATCCAAGAGTTTTGTTGGATGCCTTCTTTAGCTGCTTGGTTTTGATGAATGCGTTTTCGTGTTGGTTTTCGATGATTGGTTTTCATTGTTCACTTTTATTGCATTTTGCATTCATTTCGAATCTTGAGAGAAAGAGATTGAAGTATGCTAATCAACTGTTGGTGCCAATGTAGGTCATGTGAACTGTTCGTGAATGGCGCATGAAGTCTCTCATTCTCTCAACTAAGATTCATCTTGGTGAGTTGCTTCAATCGGACAAACATTGATCTGTACGTCTAATAAAAATGATCTCTAGTCCACTCTTTTGTTGCGTTCCACTGATCAAGCGATACCAAACCAACAAAAGATAAAAAATAAAGAATTGACTCAGATGCTAATCAAAGAACAGTTGCCTTACTCGTGTTTGATATGAATGATTAAAGCTTATTATGCTTGTCACAACCCGTACCCGCTTTCCGGATACGAGGCGTGTCTAAGTCCAGCCGACGTCGTAGTGTCGGCGGTAGAGCACTGTCTAGAATACAACAGTCACAGTAGTCTAGAACAATCAAGGTGATCTATATCTCATCCAAAATAATCAACTAACTCAATGAGACTAGAAAATAAATGATAATATAAAATGAAGGATACTGCTTATCAAGAATTCAAGTTACGTCCGGTGGACACAAATTCACTACCAGTAGATGGATATAAAATAAAGACATGAAAATAAGATAACTGAGTCCAACTGCTAATCATCAGGATACCTTCAGCTGCGGTGGTACTGTGGTCCAATGCTGACTCAAACCTGCTCGTGTGCACCTGGCTCAATACTTGGCTAAACCTGAAGAGATCATCAGATCCTCAGAGGACTAGCAAGATACATAAAAATATGCCTACTAATATAACAGTAAATGACATGTACAGAAGATAAGGACGATACAAGAAAGGATATCTAAGACACGACAAGCAATATGGAATGTAATACTAGACTTGGCTATCACTCAAATGATTAACCCCTATAGCTTGTAGTATAATGCAAGATACTCCAAATCTATAGTAGGTTTCGACTGCAGTACAATGCAAGATACTCCCAGTCAAGAATAGCCAATTCTAGTATCGATTTCCTCTCCTAGAAGAATACAAGGTCAAGTAGACACCTATAAACCGTAGTACAATGCAAGATACTCCCAATCTATAGTATGTCACAAGTCAAGTCAATCAAAATCAAGATCAAGGAATCTGCTATAGGTCGTAGTACAATGTAAGATACTCCCAATCTATAGTATATGCAAGATACTCCTAGTCAATAATGGTCAAGTCAAGAACAAGGGGTAGAACTGGCAACTCTATCACAAGACACAATAACATGAAGAAGACCAATAGACAAGCAAAAGAATTGAATAATATCCTATACATGCACGTAAATCTAGAAAACAAGTAAAGCAGTCGATGACAAACCAATCACAATATGAGAAGCATGTAACCATGTGGAAAAAAATACAACAAGAAAGGAAATATGTAAATACTGTATAAGTTCGGCAAGGTATACTTGCCTGGGGTCCTGAGCTGCTGGCACAGGTCAAAATCCGTGTCAATGTCCAAGTAACCTGTTTTTAGAGTTTACAGTGTCAATACGTTAATAAAAGAAATTAGCAATCTATCTATCCTTAGACTTCTAGCCCCTTTCTTATCTCTATTTGTTAATAGGTCTTATGCCTTCTTACTTCTATGGGTTGCTTGGTTTCCTAGATCACACTTTCCACTATCTTATAATGGCACCTACATATATGTTCTGGCTTCATTAACACTTACCTCTTGGATGCCTTTTTGTATATAGCTGTTCATATGATACCTTATATGACTATCTAGGACCTTATCTCTACTTATAGGTTGCTACTGGTTAGGGTATATCCTGTCCTACCTTGGGTACCTGAGCCTTAGAAGGATACATAATCTTGAATTAAGATACATAGTCTTGTAACCATACTTGGGTACCTTGGGTACTTGGGTACCTACTAGCTAGGGTACACATAGCTACGGTCCTACCTTTCCTATCACCCTTACTTCCTATGTCTGACACTCAACTCTAGTACCCTCTACCAGTCATAAATGTATGGAACAATGGTTTTCAATCTATGGGCCTGTGCTAGGAAGGCTAGGACTGGTGTCCCCTTCTAATACTCCCTGTGTACTGGGTCAATCTCACTTCTACTAACCTATGGGTGGTCCAAGACTTACTATCTGTACTTTCTATTACCCATGGTACTCAGGTATCTGTGTGGATACAATATTTCTACTAACATCAATTTGTGCTACGTTATTTAACAGTCCAATGTATCAGGAATTTACCATGGGGAGGTCTGCTACTGCTGCTCTCTCTATTCTGCACAGTCTACCTGCAGCCACAGTTCATGAGCCTAATTCCTGGCATACCTCGTGCCCTCTACTCACTTGCTTCTTTTGAGTACTAAATATTGCATTTAAGAGCCCCCTTGCCACAATTTCGAACTACTGATGTATATTGTCTTGCCCCAAATCCTGGGACCCTTAATTGTTCCCACATGGTACCATATATTATCTAACTTAGTTCTTGTCACTAGGAAAGAGCATACCCCCTCTTCCTCTAATACATTACTGTTATCCACACTCCAAAGTAACCTCTGCTATACCTATACAGGGACACCCTTTTACCTTCTACTTGACACTAGCACTCAACTGGTACTATCCTTGCATCTAAGGACACTCAACTCAGTACTGTAACTCCAAATGTGGACTATTAGTATTCATAATGCTCTCTATTTACTACCTAAGGCACTCCTATCTGTGCCTTGTCACTAGGGCTTGACTGACCTTATACCACCTATAACAGAGCAAATGTCCTACCGCACTCCATTCATTTCTCCTACCCTATTCTGATACTCCAAATATCATCAGGGTCACCCCTGTCCTGATACATGTGTACTAGGCTAAAAGCTATATTTAAGGGTCTTCTCCCTATCTACTTGTTATACCTGTATCTGACCCAGGTTTTCTAAACTGAACGAGAGAAACATATATTGAAAACTCAAACTATAACCCCTATAAAGTATCATCAGGTATCCCCAACCATTCGTGCCTATGGTCCTACTTGCCATTTACCTTGACAACTGAGATAGGCCTTGAACTTCACCAGTCTCGATACACCCATCTGTACAGTCCTTGCCAAACCCAGTACAGGCCAGGACTGAACATCTCTTCTCTAATCACCTTTAACTCCTGCACCACAACCCCTTTTTATCTACTGGTACACTCACCCGACCATGTCTTCATGTGTGTTCACATCATCCTATACTTTTAGCTATCCTCTGGAATAGGTATTACCTGCTTCCTAAATGTATCATGTGAAACCTAAATATCAGATAATTTGGCATGTAATCCTGCACATATGTAGGAATGAACCACACAGTGAAGAAGGACAGGCAATACTGGTTTTAATAATCCAAATTACTTAACTTCCCTTATGTGTAGTCCTGCCTATGCAGGGGTTCCCCTGCATCTCCTGTCACTCTCTACCACACACCCCACTTCTCCTTCATATGTTCTACATCACTCTATGGTTCATATGTACCCACATTGGTACCAAGTCGAATATAATTCCAGGTGTCATTTATAGGGGTGGATATGGTACTCTAATTTTCTAGTGTCTGTTCTGTAACCAGGCTAACCTGTGGTGTTCTGATGCACCTACTTTGAAATCCTATGTACAAGTCTTAGGTCTACCTATGCACAGCCATATATACAATAGTAGGTACCATACACAGGTATTCGTAATCCCAAATATCTCAACTGCCTACACAGGGCTGTTAGGCCATTAACCATTAGATACTTAGGATACCATGTTCATTTTTCTCAAACTTTTGAATTTCACATCTTATTCCTTAACTATTTAGTGGCAGGCCCCATATCTTCAAGTCACATCTGTCTGTCCTGCATACAGCATGTACTATTGTTCCTTATCAATAGGTGTGTCGATTGATACAAGAACGTGTACCGTGTGTTAACTTACACTCGAGTGATCCCTCATCTCTAATTCATGGGTTATCATCTATTTTCCCTAGGATTCCCCTTCTAGGTACTCGAGACCCTAACATACTGCTTCACAAGCTAGCCCATGCTACACTTGGTATACCTATATATACATAGGTCTTCTTGCCTGGGTAGGGGTCGGTTGCTTGTCATCTTGGTTTATGTGCCTGCATACAACATGTACCACATGTACTCCTATAACTGGACTCCTATACCTACTCCTAGCCTTCTTCATGAGTCTGCACAGGTTCAAGTCTCCTAACCTTTACTATAGGATACCCATTCTAATGCTATACTGTTGATATCTATGTCAAGTATTCATAGAGTTAGGCCACATGGATATGGATTCAGTGGTGAACACCTTCACGTATTCTCTGTTTCCTGGTCTCTAGGTTACTTGCTTACCTATAGATATAATACACAACCAATGTTAATATCTAGTGTTCAAGTATCCAATCTAATATTAATTGCCGAATCCTGATACCAAATACCCAACCTCATACCAATGATGGAATAAGATACCACATACCCTCTGATTTCAGTATTTGGGTTTGATATCTGTACCGACTTAATATTCAAAGTGGTATCATGGGTACTCTCGTGCCCGATACTTGGTTTCCTCATTGATCCCTCCCTTCTCAACATTAAACCAAACACCTAAAACTTATCCCTTAACGTTTGATAAAATTAGCAAGTTTAGGGGTAGGTGAAATACCTCTGTTGGCTCTGCAGCACTCGACTGATCCCGACTCCTCTTTGCTTCTTATGACAGGAGAAGATGTGGGATTTCTAGGGTTAAAAAGGAGAGGAGCGGCTGTCTCTTCTTCTCTGCATATATAGCTAGGTTTGGATTGATCAAGAGTAAGAATTGATAGAGGCAATTTGGGTTTAAACTCAGATTTGAGTTTATCTCCTGATGTTGAGAACAGTTCGAATCTCTAACAGGAGCTAGAGTGCGGATCCCTGGGTTTTAAGTGGCTGGTTCAATGAGAATTTGAATTTCGAAAAATAGCAATAAGGCCCCTTGAGAAAAATCATTTTGCACAACAGCTTACATATTTATATATATATATATATATATATATATATTTATATATATATATATATATATATATATATATATATATATATATATATATATATATATATATATATAAACAATATATATATATATAAAAACAATATATATATATGTTTCTCTGTAATGAACTATATGTATAAGGTTATAAGGTTCTTTGGTTTAAAGTGTCTATAAAATCTGAAATCACTATTTGGGTCACATAATTTTTATATATAAAAAAATATAATTACTTTCAAAATTCAGGACGGGGGTTTACAATGCTGCAAGAGATTTCTATAAATGTTGCTAAAGTTACATGACAGAGATGATACGGCTTGCCGTATAGAGAACAAAGAGTAAGACGAAGACACTGAAAGTTGCATATGTTGTCATAATAGAAATTTATTTGATAGATTGCATCCATGCATTTGGTCTCGGACAACTTATGCACAAGGGCAATCCTCACGACCAGTTTGGGGGCGCCTGGACTGCTCGACCTAGGGGGATTAGAGTAACACCCTGAGGTAAAGAAACCTAGGGGTGTATAGAGTGTCTATTAGCGACAAGCTGAACCAAAGAGTCACAGCGGCTAATCATGGAAAATAACCCGTGGACCAACAAGTAGTTAGGTGCATTCGTGAAATCAGAGTGCATTGCAAACCTAACAAAAGATGCAGAGTTAAACAATATGCCTTTATATCATATGCAAATTGTGCTAACCTGTCTTGTGCAAGGATGACTGTCGACGATGGTAAGATTTATTATGCGAGTGCTTTCTACTACTATGTTTCTTATGAATTGTTAAAAAGAACCTAGACAAGTAGAAAGATCACTAGCAAAAATATTAGCTCGATATGTTGACTTAGTGCAGAGATTTGCGAGTTCGGCCAAAAGCCGCTCGCCAGTACATGATGTGTGCTGACCCACATTGTGGGCATCCTTTTCAGAAGCAAAAGAGACGGAAGGATTTCAAGTGAGGCACTGAAGCTCCTCTAGACCAGTAGAGCTCGTGGATTGCCTCAAGCTTCTTTTCATTTCCAATCAAGTTGTAAGTTTTCTTTTCCTTTGAAGGCGACTTTACATTTTCAGCATGTAATAAAGGGATATGATGTATGGGTATTGCAACTATTTTCAAAAGAGAGTTTTAAAGAGAATCATGTAGCCAAGTTAAGGCAATCTGAGTTTGCAAAGCTTTGTACTTGTATTCCTATCAAGTTTATCAACAAAAGAAATATTTTCATTTAAAAGCTTTCGTGTTCAATGTTGGTTTATATATGCTGTGTGCGTGTGTTTTGCTTTGTCTAGTTGTTTTGTACAGGTACTGGCCTTGTGCAAGCGCAACTTAGGCTTGCACGCGGGATCGGGGCGTGACAACCTTGACTTCCTATCCTAACCTTAGTGTGCTATGAATGTCTGAGACTTGCGTATTCTATGTGACTTTTATGTTACGAGGGGTCCATGTGACTTCCTGACTTGATCGTGTTCCTGACTTGATTACCTGTATATGTGCTGGTACCTTTTCTAAGTATTTATTGAGATACAATATTAGTATGCACTGCGGTGCTATTTGATGAGTGCACTGAGGTATGATTCTGCGTACTAAGTGATCATTCGTATTATATGTCAATACATGTGTACCTTCCAGCACAGTCATAGTAATTAGTCAGTAATAGAGTCGTGTATATTGATTGTTGTTTGATGCATTACACTAAGCATGGATCTAGATTTGGGACTCCTTGAGCTGATGTGGATTCATACTTAGGGTACACGTACTATGATACGACATATAGGAGGATGACCATGTGACCACGACACGTGATTCCAAGATCAAGATAGGGTTAATCTAAGCAACTTAAAATTGGTAAAAGCATTGGGAGGGAACAAAATCCCGAGATCGTACGTTACCAGCCACCCTAGGCCCTGTCATAACATGTCAGGTTGGCCGTCTCAGATACTGTATAGTCATCCGCACTAGTGGAGTGCAGTATCTGATTTGTGAATGCTAAGCTAGCTCTCCTATAGGAGGGCTGGAACCGTTATTGCTTATTCTGGCGCGGTGGCCTTTCGAGGGACTGGTGCATTTCGTGCATGCGTGTATATAATGGATTGGCTGTCCTTGCTTGAATACGGCACGATCTGAGGATTCCTATATTATACGTATTACTGTTATAACCCAGACAAATCATAGAAAGCCGTAGGATTGATTGGCCGCTTGTAAACTGACTTGCTTGTGATATGTTTCTTCTGTAGTTCTGTTAGTAACTGAGGAACATAGACTATCTTGGTGCGTGGTCCAACCCATGTCCTTGTTTGGTTGTTGGGTTGGGCTATTGTGCTGCGATAGGCTATGGACCGAAGTTGTGACCAGAAGCCCTTAACTTGACCATGATTATAGGTCGTGTCTCATCTCGAGTCAATATTGGCACCATTTGTCCTTGTTTGGTTATAAGGGTACCGTATAGACTCGATGATACTTCTGTTTGCAAAAACAAAAAGTTTTTTTTTCCAAACTTGAAAAGAATAGTACAAAGTACAATGAATTCTGGGGAAGTACAACTGTAGAAAATCGATCAGAAGATGATCGCTTTATCCCTTGGACTATGTGAACTTGAAGACTGTAGCCTTTGAAGAATGTAGCAGCAATTTTTCAAGAGTTCTTGATCTCTGTGCATATGTATCTGATGGTCTTACAATGATTGGAAACTCTATTTATAGAGTTCAATAAATAAATGTTTTAGCAGTTATTTGATGTGCACGAGGCTGGATTGTGCCACATTGGATTGCGCCAACCTCCTGTTGTGCCAACTTTTATTCAGTTCTTAAGTCGTGTACTAACTGTATTTAGACGCGTGGCATCATGTGATTGAGATGCGCGTGGTCGCATACAAGATAGTAGACACGTCTTGAGAGATTAGTGGCATGTGCGCCACGTCATCCTGCTTTAGAATGTAAGTTGTCTCAACTTTATCAGGTTGCACGACCTTCAGTCAACGAGTCAAACTGTGCTTGATTTGGGCTGCGCCTAAACACGTAGCAGTCTTTGAGCAGATGTCATTCAGATTGCGCCTAGGCCCAACTAAGGATTTTGTCTAGATTGTGCCTAGGTGCAACTTACGAAGCGTACATGACAGCTGTCAACCAACTCCCCTTGAGCGGCATAATTCACGGGACTCGAAGAGATTTTCCTCGTTCACTGTGGTGTCGGTTGTCAGCGTTGTCAGGTAATGATAGCCATTAAGTGTAAGACGCCACGTAGATTTTGGCGCAACAAGACTGGACGCAGTCTGATATATGGCGCAACCTATTCAGGGCACAGTCTGTTCTCTGAGCTTCATATCAGTGGCACAACCTGATTTTTTGGGGCGCAATTTGATCACTGAATAGCAGATACATGATGCAACTTGATTTTTAGGCCCTACAAGACCCCCTTCAAAGTTTTTAAAACTTAAAACATTTCAAAGTTTTTGAAATACTTTAAATTTAGAAAAGTTTTGACTGAGTCAAGTTGCGCCAGTCTCCCGCAATCTGTTATGGCCAATTGCGATTCATCATGCACGATTCATGATGACTGTTAGGATTTTGACTTTCTGGCTATAAATAATTCCCATTTACTCCACTGTGTTTCTTTACTTTCACTCTTAATCTTCTGAGAAAATTTCTATAACTTTTGTAACCCTCTTTTCCGACCATCTTCTTGACGACATGGCCCCCAAAAGGACTGCTGCTGACAAAGGAAAGGCCATCGCCACCCCTTCAACTCATGTTCTGCCTGCCCATGTGCCACAATATGCGTCGCCTTATTCTCGTCGAGAGACAGCCAACCCAGCAATGGAAGGTGATTAAGGGCGAGCCGATTCGATTTATGAGCGATGATTTCATCAATGATTGATTTGCGCCCCTCTTTTTAGAGTGTAGAGTATCACAAACTTTGCGCCACCCCTTCTTAGGGTGTGGTCGCCCGTTTTCTTGAACACTGTTCATTTTTATGAACCGTATTGCGCATATTGCTGCGTACCGTAAAAAAAAATTACTGAACGACTTAATTTTGAGGCACAACTCAGTATGCGGCGCAACCTGAGGTGTTGTACAACTTGAGTTTCGCGCAACGTGGCATGTGGCACAACCTGGGTTGTTGTGCAACCTAAGTTTTCGTGCAACACATCTCGTGGTGCAACTCAGAGAGTCTATATAACTCAAGAAGTCATACACCTTTGTTTTGCTTCTAATTTTTTTGTTCATATATCTCTTTACAGTTAATCTCAGGGAAGACCCGAATACAGAAAGGTTTGCTTCAACATTTAACGTCCCAGAGTATGGAGAGAATTTGTCCCATGTCACTTTCCCTCAATATGATGGCCCTGAAGCACGAAGAACTCTGCTCATAGATCAAGATAATCAAACTCTTTTGAACTTGATGAATGGTGAACCCCTTCAGAGCTTGGATACTACAATCCACAAAAAACCTACCTTTTTATTCGGGGATGCTATCAAGAAAACCTCCCAACCTAAGGCAAGAAAATAGACGAGATATTTCTTAAAGGGAAACAATGCCATACATCTAACAGAAATATCAAGGTCTATGGCATTATCCCAGTATGCTTTTGCTAGTTATCCTAGAAGGATGTCATAGGATTTGACACCCCTCCAACAAGCAAGAGTCGGTCGGATCTGTTATAAAGTGGATCCGCAGAACAAAGACCTTTTTTACAGCACTTCTGAAAAATATAGCACACACTTAAGAGGTTTAAGGCCGAGCTGCATCACTTCCGAGGATTCTTTCCTGCTTCTTCCAGTCAGAATACCTATTTTTGCAAATACATTTGCAAAAGCTGAAGGAAGATATCCAGACCGCGCTATGCGCATGATAGGCCTGGTAAACCCTGGAATGAAGCGCTGGAGTAGGTTGTCCATATGGATTTTGGAGGAATTCAAAGATAAGCTCATTGATCTGGGCCTCTATAATCCCATCTATACTACGGTATATGGCATTCATCCAAACCCTCACATGTTCTTGGCTTTAGTAGAGAGATATAACAAAAGCACTGGGACCTTCATGACGCCTCCTGGAGAGATGGGATTTGCTCTTAACGAGATGGAATATATCTCTCGTCTACCGATGGGTGATAACCCATATGAAGAATATGTACCCACAAATGATGAATTAGATGCTTTAGCAAAGGGGAATCCCCAGATGATCACAATTTTCCAAGAGCTGCTGTGTCACTATAAAATCTGCTCACTCTACTACGAAAGTGCCACTGCGGGTACTTGCTACATCACAAAATGGATGCCATATCTGTTCCTGGGTCATGTGTGGGAGGACAAGCCACTGGACAGTCAAGCATGTATGCCTCGTTTCTTTGAACCTTTTGATAGACGTGATGTGCAATTATTGATGGAAAAACATAATCATGGGGATGTCACCTTGACTGAGGACTCGGGTCTGTTCAAGGCTGGCGATGTTCTTCAAAGTTATCTTAGACAGGGTTACAGACCTATGTCTCCAGAAGCCCAGCTGACAGACTTTCTATCTTTATAGTTACGGCATTTTGTAGTTCCGGGAGCCAGTGCGGTTGACAGATTCCATCGGGTATTTTGTTTGCTGCAATACGTCTTGTATTTGGATACACGATGGATCTTCTATCAGCCATGACCTGCCACCTGAACGCTGGATTGCGTTCTTTTGTGGACACTATGCTGCAAGATAAGGATAGTCGGTCGGATTTTCCCTGTACTGAAATGCCATATACTTATTTGTTTGGATGGTTATTGCTACACCATCCCTATTTAATGAACCCGGATATGGGACCTGCTGATGGAGACTTCATCGGGCGTTTTGCTAATGCTCATTGGAATATACTGTTCTTTCAGAGTGTCGACTTGCCTTGAAACGTGGATCAGGATGGTATTTCCAGTGTGTTGGCCCCCTTCAGGTATGATACTATGCCTCCACAGATGATGGACTTACCTGAAGAAACACTTCGTTTAAGTCCAAACATCTTTTCATGGCTTAAGATAATCCGGTCCTCTCACTTGGTCTATAGATTTGAAGAAGAATGCTATTTGGAACCGTATTTGCCGAGTCGATTTGTACGGCAGTTCGGGTATGATCAGCTTCATGTAGAAAATGCAACCACTTGCCTACAGGCCAAGGGTTATCTTATTGATGGGGCTAGGGCTCGGAATTATTACAATGCCCGGGGCACAAAAGCTATTTTTTTCTATGCCTTATAAACTTTCCCAAGGTCCGCATATGTTATATTCATATGCAAACTTCTATACTTCAGCGAACACATTCACTGAAAGCTTTCATCCTGTACATAGCTTCGCAACTGAAAGGAGAATTAAACAAGAAAAACGTACTCTTCAGTCTTTCCAGGATGTAGAGGACAGAGATCTTGCCGATTTACCTCTAGAGGCATCAATTTTAATAAATTTTGCTGACCCAGTTCAAGATCCTTTAGTATATCCATAAAGATGCGGAAAGAAAAATCCCCTATTAAAGGTTTGAAGAAGAGAAAGACTAAGGAAATGACAGCCTCTCCTCAACGGGATAGTCCTCTTAATTATCCAAGGGCTCCAGAGAAGAAGAAAAGAACATCACTGGTTATCAATGAACCAATGACTACGAGAACAACTCGTTCTCAATCAAAATAGTTGCTTTTCAGTTCTTCTTCTGGAGAGAAGGACATTACCCCTTTTTCTATTCATAAACAGGGGAAGATTACAGAAGGAGGAGCTTCTGCTTCCTTGATCGATCCAGAAGGTAATCGTACCGAAGCTGTTGCAGGGCCAAACGCACCGATACTCAAAGAAGTTAGAAGAAGATTGGACATTATTGAAGAAGAACCATCTCAAGAAGGTAATATCAAAGCTGTGAAATATCCTCATATGTTAACTTTTATCAGAGATATATATCTAAATTGCTTTTCCTTGTATTGATTACTTTAACAGATGTCCGTCCTCCTTCCATCATCATGACAGTAAATGTTCCTGCTAATGTACTTGCTGCAGCAGGGATAACAATTCCCTCTCCAACTCCCGTGAGTCCAAAAGCTTCCTTTCCAAAACAGGATTTACCTCCACAAGATACTTCGCAAGCTCAAATATCTACTCATTCAGGAGAGGCAGTGATTGATGCATTGAACGGTTGTGATTTTGATGATGAAACTTATGATGAAGATTGGGACAACATTGCTAAAGAAAAAAAACTTTAGCGAATGCATCATCATCACAAGAAATCCCAGTTGATGAAGATCCTTCGCTTGCTGAAGAAGAGGAAAATGTGGTTCATGATAAGGAACCTGTCAATCTTTCTGAAGTTAATGAACCCACGACCACTGAGCCGCCCGAAGTGTCTAAGGTGGCAACTGAATTAGTAAATGAAACTCCAGTAACTCTACCACCTCCGACTAAATCAGGAGCAGGGAGTAGTCAGGCCACCAAGTGTACAGAGACTCTGTCCAAACTTCAGTCCGAGACAATTAAAGCTATTGAGACTCCTCATAATGTACTCAGCTCAAGTAAGTTTCCCCACTATGAACGATTTGTTATTGCATCTTCAGCATTATATGTTATAACATATGTGATTTGCAGCAGCGTCCACTGGGACTATAGCCGGGGAAGGAAGCTCTTCTCATATTAGTACTCCAGATGAAGTACCCCCACCTGCTAAAGCTGTGAAGACTTCTACAAACATAGTAGCTACTCCAGGAGCCCTGGCAACTAACAAATTTGTGGTGACCTCTTTACGAGAGTTTTCTTTACATCTCTGGAACGCCTAGTTCATAGAATCATGGAGAGAGAGGATGTCCCTTTCAGTACTGTTAGAACTCCCACTACATTCTTGATCGAAGGCATAAGTAGTCAAGGAGACGAAGCTCAAGCTTCATTTTTGGAACATATTTTGGACGAGCTAGAGAGGTCGATCAAGGCTTTCAATGAGCTGAAAATAGGAGATATCGAACCACTAATAAACATGGAATATAAAACCATGGTTCGAAAAGCAGAAATTAGTAAAGCTGATTTTGAAACATTCCTGCTGGCTTTCACTCGACAATCCTCTGAGCTAGACATTCAAATCTCTGATGTAGCTGTTATTGCTGAGAGTCATAAAACCAAGGCTACCGAGGAAGGAAAAAAAGCTGCTGATCTAGAAGCCAGAATTTCTCAACTTCAGGCAGAACTCTAAACTGCTAAGCAGAACATAGAACAAGAAAATCAATTGTACCAAACTGCCATTGATCGGGTGGATATTTTGAAGGACCAGAAGAAGGAATTTGAACGTCTTCAGAATGAAGAGCTAACACGTCGAACTGCTGCTCTACAACCTTTTGATCCTGAATCAGGACGAGTTGAAGCTAGACAGAGAGTGCTAGATTCTCGTGATGAAAGAATTCAAGTTATGAAGAAACAAATTGCAGAACTTATCATCTATCCTTCGGAGTAAAAAATGGGCAAATTTTGTTGCTTCTTTCTACAATGTACTCTTTTTCTTCTTTTGCAGAAAGAAAATAATAAAGACATTTTATGTGGTTCCATTACTTGTTGCATATCTTGTTATAGATATAAGTAATAGAATAGAAAATACATTCAGAGGTACTGGACATGATATATTTATGATTTAGAAAATAATAATATTTATTATATCTACTCAGAGGTAATGTAGACGTGACAGAATATAAAGTTTAGCAATACTGTTATTTCAATATACAACTTTATCAGAGGTAATAAGGACGTGACAAGTTGCTGATATAAATAATCGAAATTCAGAGGTGTAGAGGACGCGAATTCATATTATTTAAGATAAGAGACAATAAATGTTCAATGAATGATAAGTCAAATAAAGTGAATGAACTAACAGTCACTTCAATTTTTAAAGAAAAAGGTGCTGACGTACTAGATTGAAGATAGTTCTTAAATCTTGAATGTGATCTTCCTTGAGACGACTTTTAACAGCAATATCGTCAACATAACGTTCGACAGCCTTTCACAGATGATCTCGAAAGATAGTACTTATAGCCCGCTGGTAAGTTGCACCTGCATTCTTAAGACCAAACGGCATGACCGTATAACAGTACACTCCCCGAGGAGTACGAAATGAAGTATGTTTTTCATCTTCAGGATTCATCCAGATTTGATTATATCCAGAAAACCCATCCATGAAAGAAATTCATTCGAATCCACATATATTGTCGATCATGACATCAGTAATTGGGAGATGGAACTCGTCTTTAGGGCAAGCATCATTGAGATCCCGAAAGTCTATGCAAACTCGAACCTTTTTGGTCTTCTTCAGAACTGGTACAACGTTGGCTACCCAGTCAGGATGCTGTTCTTTTTGATAAAACTACAAGCTATAAGCTTTTTGACTTTATCATCAATTGCATCCATCATTTCAGGCTTGAATCGCCGTTGTTGTTGTTTGACCGGCTTGGCATTCGGCAAAATGTTAAGCTTGTGAGTTATAATTTGAGGACCTAATCCTGGCATATCTTCGTAACTCCAAGCGAAGACATCAATATATTCACGAATAAGATGAATTAATTCTTGTTTATCATCATCTGGAAGATTTTTGCTAATAAAGATTGGTCGTGATACACCCTCCTCTCCAATAACGATCTGGACTAGTTGATCCTCGGTAGGTGGCTCTCGTTGTTCAAAACGAAGTTCCCACTGATTGTCCATCCTTTGTGCCGAAGGATCCATTTCAGGAGCTTCTTTAATGTCATTTTCATAGGCCTCTTCTGAGAATTTGGCAGACACCATGTTAGAAGATACTATCACCCTATGAACATGACCAATGCTGGTATCAGAATCCCATAAGATAGAATCAGAAGAGTTTGAACATTCTTCTTCATCAGATTCAGAAGGTTCTGGAGTTGGAAGTGGTGACATATAACCTAGTCCTCGTTTTGTTTTACTGTGGTATTGTTGTGATTTTTCTTTTGGAACAGCAATACGAAGAGGAGTTCGCCTTCCTTTACCATTGTTGAGGCCTGTTCTGAAATCATAGCCCATTTTACGGATGATGGCTTTGGATTGTGGACTATAGAATCATAATTGTAGCCTTTCTGTATCGTCTCTATTATCATTATAGAGCATGAATTTTGGTTTCTCTCTTTTGTTGAAGAGTATAGGCTTTTCATCTTTCTTTTGAGACGGTACTAAGAAGTACGACTCTTGTATTGAATCCAGTAATACCACATTTCGTAGAGATGATACGACTTCTATTGTAAGTGGTTTAAAGTTATCTAGCATATCCAAATAACACTGAGTATAGTAAAAGATATCAGTATACTGCAAAGGAGATGCTTTATTAATTTTTACATCATCATTTACAACAGGGACTTTAGCCTTAGCAGGCTTAGTCAGATTGATAACAAGAGGGGGAGAAAAAGAACGGGAAGGAGGAGGGAGCTTCTTGCGATGAAGATCGATTACAAGCGGCTCAGAAGAGGTGAGCTCCTTTTGTTCTTGACTATCACCCTTAGGCTGCTTCTCATGGAAAGGAAGATAGGTGGTTTGGAAGATTGAGGACATGAGGTGCGTCCTTTGACGGGAATCACCAGAGTATCATTTGGCACACTCTTTTGTTCTTCATCTGTGTCCATTGCTAGTACCACCTTCATGAATTCCTCCTTGTACATACGAGAATCGTTGTAATATACTTCAACTCCTTTGAAAGGATTCAGATCTGCAACCTCTTTTTGGAATTCTCCATTATCATCCATATATTTGAAACATTGGTGGAGCATAGAGGGTACAATATTGTGTTCATGGAGGAATGGCCTTCCCAACAAAGCGTTGTATGAGACATGATTGTCAATAACATAGAAAGTTACCTTTGTACGAAGATTGCCAATTTGAAGTTTTAGGCGTATCTTCTCCAAAGGTTTACTTCTTCCTTGATTAAACCCCAGGATGGTAGTGATTGTCGTAGAAAGATTATGCACTGGGATCTTCAAAGCATCCAATAAAGACTTCGGCATAATGCTAAGTGCAGACCCGGGGTTAATCAGAATGCGATCGAATTTCATGGTGTCTGCATACCCCGTGAAATAAAGAGGACGATCATGACGATTATCTTCTAACAACATGTCATCTTGTATAAAAGTAATATTGGGCATTAATTCAAATACACTATGACAATGTGCACAGTTGACTGGCTCATTTTCAGGTTTCTTGAGAAGAGTAAGACAAGCGTCAGCCTGCATCAAGGCTTCACTTAACGTCTCTCGAGTCTCTTTTGAGTGACGTAAGAGTTCAAAGATTAACAATCTTGCTGGAGTATTGGCCAATTGAGCCAATATATCAAAATTGTAAGGCTTTTTAAGTCCAAGAGATAAGGACTTCTTTAGTGCTTTGTCAAAGCGAACAGGCTGCTTCCCCTTATCTGCTGACGTTGGTTTAGGAGAAGATGGTTCGACCACTGACAAGGATGTGGATGGTGTATTCTCAGCAGCAGAAGATGATGAAGGAGGAACATCAGGAGACGGAGCAGAGTTCTCTTGATTTTTGGAATACTCCCGAAGATAGGATTTCCCTGATCTAGTGCCCATTAGAATTTCTTCTTCTATTACTGGTTCAAAGGATACCATATTGCAGTTCTTGAATTTAGATTTGGAATGCTTCTTTTGCTTAGAAAAGGAAGGCATTTCAAATTTTGCTACCAGATCTGGATGAATCCACATAATCTCTCCTCTGTCAGTTGACAGCGGAACAAGACCTTCATTTTGAGGAGGTGAAAGATTCACAATTTCAAGAGTAGTCCTTGGAATGGGGACAACACCATCTTGCACAAGTTGTGGTGGAAAATTACCGAATTATAGAGAAACCATATTAGCAGTCACCGTTTTCTCGTCCTGTTGCAGAGTAATTGCTCCAGAGTTGACCAACTCCTAGATTTTACCCTTGAGCACATAACATGCTCTGGTTGGATGCCCTATAAAACTGTGATAAATACAGTATTTAGGGTGATCAGTTTTACCCACTTCTTCTGGCCGTTTTGCTTCTGGAAGCTGAAGCTTATTGCTTTTGATCAAGCAATCGAAGATGCTTAAAGTATCATCTTCATCAAAAGAATACTCTTCTTTTGGACGAGTTGTCTTCTGCGGTGGTGCTGATGGAGTGGATGCCGTCTGAGTAACATTGACAGCCAAAGACTCCTTGCCTTTAAGATTGATGGCCAGTGTTTCTTTACTCTTACGGTTATTCTGGCGATTACTACCCCCGGGTGTAGAATGTTTATCTTGGTTAGAATGAGTCATTTGGACTCCTAACTGCTTGAACTTTTCAGTACTGACCTCAGCTACTTTGGCATTGAGAATAAAAGAAGGCCAATCCTGGAATTGTGTAGATCATGTCCACATACTGATAATAGGCAACAAGTTTGATTTGCAAGTATCTATTGTTACAGCAGATGGAGTTCCTAAAGGCATTTTGAGTGCGTCTCGACAGAATCTTTCAATGAAACTCTCTGTGGATTCATTGTGCCTCTGTTTAATCTTAATGAGGGCAGACATCGTCATGTCGTTGACTCCTTCGTAAAACCGTTCCAAGAACATTTGCTTGAAACCAGTAAAAGAAGTAATGCAGCCATCAGGCAGGCTACGATACCAGTCATAGGCCGCGCCGGCTAAACAACCGACGAACACTCTGGTAAGGAGAGCATCATTTGGCTGTAATTGATCAGTCATCACCTCAAAATGATTGATGTACTGACTTGGAGAAGTGCTGCCATCAAACAGCATAATGGTTGGAAGCTTGTACTTAGGAGAAAATGGAACTTCCTTCTACTCTGTAGGATATGGTTGCTTTATGCCCAGTCTTTGTAGGCCATCCTTTTGCTTAAAGGCCTCAAACTGAGTGCGTAAGAGTTTCACAGCCTCATTAGCATCTCCTGATGTTTGGGAATTGGTAGGCTGGTTAGAAGTGTTAGGAGGAGGAACAGCATGGTAATTACCACCCCCAGCACCAGACTGACTGGGATCAGCTTGAATTGACACGGAAGCAACCTGAGGAGTTGGTACCCCCAGACTAACAGGTACAGAAGATTCTATAAGCTCAGGATTTGTAGCAGGGTTTATAATCGGGGGTACTGTATGTTGAGCCACAATTATGGTGTGCATGCTTGCCACGGTCTTTAATTTGTCCTCTGATGCAACAATTCGTTGCTCTTGACTGGTTGAAGTAGAGGCATCTTGATCTTCCGTAATGGTATATGCCGTCACTTCTCTTGCAGCTATTGATGAGATAGTTTGTTCAGAACTTTCACTATCTACATCAAACTCTGAGAAAGAGTCCTCTCCTACATGGACAATGGGGAGATCTTCTTGATTAAAGACACTTCGATTCAAATGTCGATTTCTCGATCTAGTGCATTGAAAGACACCTTCACTGGATGCATGGATCCAATCTAAGTATTGCTGACTAGGATTACGGAATGCATTACGTCTTGGATGTTTTCCACCCCAGTGCCTTAAGAAGTCATATTGACAGAAGCATATAATAGCTCATCTTCATCTTCTATTATATGTTCAGGAGTTGAAGCATAGTTCAGACGATCGAAGACAGATCATCGAATCGATTGGCAACAACAGTTGATGACGACTTCATGAAGGCAGTGGCAATCTGAGGTACGATTTGGAGGTGAGGGAGACATCCCTGTAATCTTTCGTCTTTGTGTAAGATATTGCCGCAGATCAGTTACAACTACAGGACGAGAAGGAGTCGGAGGAACATATTCCTTATTGATGTTAAGAACGTGTCTCCTATTCTTCAGATGTTTAGTTCCCTGAGTGTACAAAGATGTACTCAACTCATTAGCATAGGTGGTTGGGTCTTTCTTTTCAAACTTTGGCTTTTAGTACAGATTGGCCTTTGGCATAGGGTTCTTACGTTTCATCAAAGTTGATACTGGTTGACGCCTATTGAGATAAGCTCATAAATCAGAAAATTCTGCTCCAGGTGTCTCTGTTTTTGATACCCTCAATTTTTCTTGCTTGGATCTTGAAATTTGCAAGGTGGGAAGGTCTTGACCAAACCCCATAGGGGTAGGTAAGATACCTCTTTAGTCAATATTCTTTCCAATATCAGAGATCCGAAGACCTCTGTTTAAAGGAATATAATCTGATATATCTTCCTCTGAGGCATAGACCAGGGAAGTTTGAGAAAAGACCAAAGGGTGCTTTCCTTTATTTTGTGGAAGGTCAGCTAAGAAGCGTTTCCCTTTGTTCTGTTGTGAGACCATTTTAGGCACAGATTGCGCCAATTGAGGACGTGTCAAAGGACTCTTCCCTTTGTTCTGTCTAGTGTTAGCACTCGAACATTGATTCTCCAAGTTCAGAACTTGAGAATTAGAAGAGGGAATAGCTAAAAGACTAGTTTCCTTGAGTTGCGCCAGAGTAGAAGACTGCGCCTGAGGTGTTGATTGCTTGGGTTGCGCCATAGTCCTACGGGCTACTGATGGTGCTTTAGCAGCAACATGGATAGACTGCACCTCAACAATGGCTTGAACAGGCTGCGCCTTGGCAGCAAAGAGTGTGCGTGGGTAACCGGATGAATAGGTTGCGTACGGGCAACAGAAGCAAGCTGTGCCAGAGCCGCCGAGATAGATTGTGTCTTGACCACTGAACACTCAGGTTGCTCCTGGGAAACATTGACCATGGGAGATTTAAGAGCCCACACAGTCCTGTTCTTGGCGATAGCAGCTGTACGCTTGTTGATCTTGGTGCTAATCATATCCTCATAGGCTGTCTGGTTGACTTGAACAACCAGAGTCTTTTGCATCTTGCCGATCGACGCAATGTCACATTGAGTTGTCACCTTCTCGTCGGAGGAGAAAGTCGTCCCCAGCAGAGTCACCATTTTGTTTGCAAAAACAAAAAGATTTTTTTCCAAACTTGAAAAAAATAGTACAAAGTACAATGAATTCTGGGGAAGTACAACTGTAGGAATCCGATCAAAAGACGATCGCTTTATCCCTTGGACTATGTAAACTTGAAGGCTGTAGCCTCTGGAGAATACAACAGCAATTTTTCAAGAGTTCTTGATCTCTGTGTGTATGTATCTGATGATCTCACAATGATTGGAAACTCTATTTATAGAGTTCAAGAAATAACTGTTTTAGTAGTTATTCTGATGTGCACGAGGCTGGATTGCACCACATTGGGTTACGCCAACCTCCTGTTGTGCCAACTTTCATTCAGTTGTTAAGTCGTGTACTAACCGTATTTAGACGCGTGGCATCATGTGATTGAGATGTACGTGGTCATGTACAGGATAGTAGACATGTCTTGAGAGATTAGTGGCATGTGCTCCATGTCACCCTGCTTTAGAATGTAAGTATTCTCAACTTCATCAGGTTGCGCGACCTTCAGTCAACGAGTCAAACTGTGCTTGCTTTGGGCTGCGCCTAAACACGTGGCAGTCTTTGAGCAGAAGTCATTCAGATTGCGCCTAGGCACAACTAAGGATTTTGTCTGGATTGCGCCTAGGCGCAACTTACGAAGCATATAGGACAGCTGTCAACCAACTCCCCTTGAGCGGCACAATTCACAGGATTCGAAAAGATTTTCTTCGTTCACTATGGTGTCGATTGTCAGCATTGTCAGGTAATGATGGCCATTAAGTGTCAAATGCCACATAGATTTTGGCGCAACAAGACTGGGCACAGTCTGATATATGGCGCAACCTATTCAGGGCACAGTCTGTTCTTTGAGCTTCATATCAGTTGCGCAACCTAATTTTTTGGGGGCACAATTTGATCACTGAATAGCAGATACATGGTGCAACTTGATTTTTAGGCCCTACAACTTCATCACCTTATAACTCATACGCCAAGCGTTATTATTTATTTATGCTTGGGTTTTATCTCATCCTTTATGTGCTCCCTTATGGTACTTGCTATTCGGGGCCTGACCCAGCTAGTTTTGTTTGGCCAGATCTCGTAGCAGCGCCTGAGGATCCAGCCTTCTACCCGAACAATGGCGTACACCAGGAGCATGGGCGCCAGGGACCATGAGTGGATTTCTTTCTCACCGCTCTGATATCTTCTATTTTGTACTTGGTATTTAGCTACCGGTACCTGTTTAGCCGGCTGTTCTGGATATTAGTTTCCTTTTACTTAATTATAATTAAATCAGATTGCAGCTGACTACGATTATGTACCTATAACTCTCGACACTAGCTTATTATTTTGTATAACTAGGCTCATGAATCATTTTGATGAAGCGTCGGGGATGCCTTATGGCTTTATCTTGTATGATCATGATTACTACTTCTTGGTTGATTGATTGAGACATAGATGCTCTGTGGACCATAGGAACTTGATTGTAGCATGCACCCTCTTATCTCTTGACAACCACGATCGTCGTATGATGTTTGCACACCTCATATGGTGTAGCTGGCCTAGTTACCCTCAGTATTCCGGTACTGGGTGTGACAAGGTTTTATTGGTGGCCCATACAGGTTTGTTTTTCAGACTTGTGGGGTGTTGCAATTATAGGAGTCTCAATCAAAATATGTTCCCCTTGATCTCCTGATTCATCTTCTCTTTCTCCCACCTTGATTGCTAACTTGGTTATCATCCTCGATTCTTTCCCGTCCTGTCTTTTGATACCTTGTATCCTTTTCTTTAGAGGCACATCGTTCTCAGCTATTGGAGAATCCGGCATGGGAGAGAATCCAGTAGAGCATGGACCAGTTGGAGATCAGCAAGGGGTAGCCCCTCTACCTGGACAGATTCATATCAAGAATGTTATCGAATATGAGCCAGTTGAGCCGCAGAGGCCAGAGGTTCCCGTACCTCTAGTGATGCCGGTAGTACCAGTAGCACTAGACGCACAGGCACTATTGTAGATCATCAGAGGGTTATTGGCATCCCAACAGCGTCAGCAGGAACATAATCTTTTGTTCAACCGGAGACTTCAGTTAGCTTTAGAAAGAGAGATGCGAATCCAACAAGGACTTCACTTAGAGATGATGCGGCTTATGAGGAGGCGTGATCGTTGTGGCTCTGATACAATGATAATGGCACAAGCTCTACAGCAGCAACCAGGGCATCAGCAACGGTGTCGGAGGGTGCCAACTGGTTGTTCTTATTATGGCAAGAAAGGACACTCTAGGGATGTGTGTCGGGTAGCGAATGGCCTGTGCATGAGGTGCAGTAGTTCAAACCATAGACGAGCTACCTGCCCGTTGATGAGGAGGCCAGGAGGGCCGGTTCGACAGTTCTCATCACCACCATCCCCTGTAGCAATACCTTATGGAAGACCAATGTCGACAGTAAGGCCATTAGCCCAGCGTCTATTACCGATGTAGGCTCAGATGTACCGACAAGTGCAGCATCAGGTAGGGCAGCAGAGGCAGCAGCAGCAGGGCCAGGGAAGGCAGTAGCAGGGAGTCCAGATAGAATTTGGAGTATTAGAGCAGAGGTTGTCCGAAGGCGATCAGATTGTGGGTAAGTTTTGAGTATTATTCAATATAATTTCTTGAGTTCTATATTCGAAGAGTGAATGCGACTTTCTCGCCTCACTCATTTGCTCTCGTATCACATGATACGTGATATTCATCATGTATCCTGACTGCGAGAGTACGTCCTGGGCAGAGTCTCGTTCTTGATTAAGTCATTGGTATCGACTTATCTCAAGCGTTGACCACTTGTCTACTTTGAGAGTCAGCGTAGGACCGCGAGGGCGAATTCCTACCCAACTGACTAGGGAGGCATATTTTACTCGTATGCCTCCGATCATTTTTCTTCTAGAGTATGATTATTGTTTGTGCTCACTACAACAAAAATACCTTTTAATGACGGCTAAAAAGCGTCATTAATTGCAAACCATGACGCTTTTTTTTCAGTCCAAGCGTTATGCAATCGGGTGTTATAAATGTTTTTAAAAGCGTTATAGATAATTCATCCAAAACCATCATTAATAGGTTGAATTTCTGCTACGTTTTATTTTCAAAGCATTATGGATAGTTATGAAAAACTGCTGTATATGGTCGTTGTATTACATTTATAACGCTCTATACTGCATGTTATACATTCCAAACGCTGCTCAATTCAATTCGAAAACAACCACTTTGAACCATATTCACAACAAAGCATTGAAATGTAATATAAAGTACCATTCTCCATTTTATTGTCTCAAAATAGAGTATTTTAGCTACCATTCTACATTTCTCCATTTCATTATATACATCTTCTCAAAATATATAGAGTATCCAATATAGAGTACACTTTAGCTACATCAAAACTATCGACATCAAAAATCTCACAAATACTGTAGCGAAGAAGCACACATATAACGCTTCAACTTGGTCACATGAAGACTGTCCATAGCACATGTACGTATAGCAAAACCCTGAAAAAGAAAGCAAAACCCTCACTTTTAGAGTCTGTCAATTATAGAGTCTATGATTTATATCGAAAAACCGAGAGTATCAGAGTACTCTAATAAAAACCAAAACCGACAAATAAAGTAAAACATCTAGGCATGGCATAGTGGACGTAGTCCCAAAATCAACGATGCGGGCATGCTAATGGAGATGTCATTCCCGAAATAGAAATACTCCCAACTAATATATACCCGCATGTGATTTATATCGAAAAGCTCCCAACAAAAACATCCACAGTACCAAGTTAAACCCATCATGCATAATAGATACCCAACCAACAATTTTAATCCAAATAGCAAAACATCTCCTACAGCAAAGAAATCTTTTCCAACCCAACATGTATAATAGGGAAAACCTAAACCAACATCCCACAACAAGTATAGGAAAGAGACCCCAAGCAACAATTTATACAAGAAACCCAAACCAACAATGCATGCATCACAAATCATTCCAACAGCAGCTAGGTAACCCAAAACCGAAAATGATTCAACAGCAAATAAAGAACCGAACATGATCTAAAGATCATTCCCGCTTCACAAACAAAGACAATCGTAGGATCGTCAAGCCAAAATCGAACCCAACACGTATCAGTCGATCGAAACCCTTTTTATGTAGGGATCGAGATCCAACAACATCATCGACAAACAAAATAAACCCAAAAACTAAAATCAATCAAGAGTTTAGAATTTATATCCCAAAATTTGGTGTCGGAATCCGAAGGGAGCCTTCAGACTCGGCTCGCAGGCACGCACAGCGCCTCGCCGGGTCGCGGCTGCAACTGTGGAGATGCTACATCATCGACGCGAAGGTATCCTCACATCCATGTCTAGTATCGACTCGTACAAACACGAGTGTAACTGCACCCAGAATGAACAACCCAACAGTACCAACATACAAACTACGACAACGACAAAAAACGAAATGAGATATATAAGATGTCTCAGATAAGGATCAATCATCATCTGCTGTACTAGCGTGCCATAACACGTATAGGACACGTCCCGACACGGAGCTAGTGTATCCGATACGATCTGCAACACTTTGGTTCATTTAGTCGAACGACCAACACCAAGAATATCAGAGTACTCTAATAAAAATCAAAACCGACAAATAAAGTAAAACATCCTGGCATGGCATAGTGGACGTAGTCCCAAAATCAACGAAGCATGCATGCTAATGGAGATGTCAATCCCGAAATAGAAATACTCCCAACTAATATATACCCGCATGTGATTTATATCGAAAAGCTCCCAACAAAACACCCACAGTACCAAGTTAAACCCATCATGTATAATAGATACCCAACCAATAATTTTAATCCAAATAGCAAAACATCTCCTACAGTAAAAAAATCTTTCCCAACCCAACATGTATAATAAGGAAAACCTAAACCACCATCCCATAGCAAGTATAGGAAGGAAAACCCAAGCAACAATTTATACAGGAAACCCAAACCAACAATACATGCATCACAAATAATTCCAACAGCAGCTAGGTAACCCGAAACCGGAAATAATCCAACAGCAAGTAAAGAACCGAACATGATCTAAAGATCATTCCCGCTTCACAAATAAAGACAATCGTAGGATCATCAAGCCAAAATCGAACCCAACACGTATCAGTCGATCAAAACTCTTTTTATGTAGGGATCGAGATCCAACAACATCATCGACAAACAAAATAAACCCAAAAACTAAAATCAATCAAGAGTTTAGAATTTATACCCCAGAATTTGGTGTCGAAATCCGAAGGAAGCCTTTGGACTCGGCTCGCAAGCACGCACAATGCCTCACCGGGTCGCGGCTACAACTGTGGAGAGGCTACATCATCGATACGAAGGTATCCTCACATCCGTGTCCAGTATCGACTCGTACAAATACGAGCGCATCTGCACCCAGAATGAACAACCCAACAGTACCAACATATAAAATACGACCAACGACAAGAAACGGAATAAAATATATAAGATGTATCAGATAAGGATCAATCATCATCTGCTGTACTAGTATGCCATAACACGTATAGGACACTTCCCGATACGGAGCCAGTGTATCCGATACGATTTGCAACGTTTTGGTTCATTTGGTCGAACGACCATTGTCACGACTCGCACCCTGTATAGGGGCACGAGAAGTGGTTACGTCCAGCCTACGCCGCAGTGTCGGCGGTAGTAAGCTGTTCTAGGTTGCTAACTAATCTCATGCAGTGAATATAAAAAGTACTTGTCCAGATATCAGCTCCGAATGGAGGGCAAGTAAAGGGTATGATCTACTCAAACACAGTCTAAGCACGAAAAGATAACACAGAAGTTATACCTAAGGAATTTAAAGACAACAACAACTAACTACTAAAATAATACTCCAATATCTCAAACCAACTTAATACATACTCAATATCTTAACTTTAATACAACAAGCCAAAACATGAAAGCTAAAGTAGTCTACTAGCTAATCTCCTGAATCACTCCTGAGAGTCGGGGCCAAAGGTAGCTAATCCCTCGCCAGGTCCATGGTAAGCAGGGCATGTGTCCTCAGGATTATCATCTGTAATATTTTCAACAGGTCCAATCAGGACGGGAACGAGTACAACTCATCTAGAAAAACCCAAGTAAATGACAAAGAACTATAAAGCAGTTTATAGACAGTTTTATTGATGAGCATGGTAGTTTATACAGGTAATGATGGCATAGAGACACAGTGATATACAAGAAAAGAAAGGTAACTAAAACAAGAGAAGAATCATGGCAATGAAGACTGTAATAAAAGCTAACTGAACTAGAATATCATGTGTGAGTCCAGTCCATATAATCTGATACCAGATAATTTCCAGTACAAGATGAGTCCAACAGTGATCAATGAATCCAGGGTGAGTCCAACTATGATCTAACAGTGTGTTTTAAAATACCGAGATCGACATGCAAACGGCTATAGGTATCAGGCACATCTCTTACGGATCAGGCAAGAGATGGCTATGCTTCCAGAAGATTCCAGTTGGAGATTCCAGATTTGGGGTATGTCTACATGTCTTACTTAATATTTCCCCGCCCAGCAAGTGAATCCAAAATCGACAAAAAGAATCGAGATGAGTCTGGCCAATACATGATGATTCCAGAAATGATTCCAGAATGATACTAATGACTCCAGTAATAGAGGCCAGCAAGTAAGGTATGTATCGATACATGAATCCAGAAATATCCATACGTGTTGATACAGAGAATCACATAAAACTAACTAGAACTGAAATACAGTAATCGACAAATAAATGAGAGAATTATCAGAGAATGTACTCGCCTGTTACTCTGGAAAGAGTAGTGTAATATCAGATGTCTGTACCAGGGTCACAATGTCCTAAAATAGAGTAATACAGTTATGACATGTCCAAAATGAAGGTAAATGAAATCTACAATGCAATCTATATGAATTCTAAGCCAATCTAGGTCAAAGTCAAACTTGGTCAACACTACAGTCAAACTAAGTCAATTTAAGTCATACTAGGTCACAAGAAGTTAAACTAAGTCATACAAGGTCAAACAAAGTTAAACAAGTCTAATCTAGGTTAAAGTTAACTCTATAAGGCTAACTCAAAACCAAACATAGGCTAACATGTCTTAGGTTACCTAAGATACCATAATACAAAGCTAAGGTATAACCAACTCCCTATACAAGTACATCACATATAAATATATATAGTACAACACCAAACTTAATCTTATAATCAAGCTAAACCATAGTCTAACTCAATCAAGACTCAACTCTAAGTATCCTACTTAACCCCATACATATCTTCACTCTACATAGGGCTATCTATATAACCAAGTCATAAATAATACCCTTATATAGGTCAAAGTCTAAACCAACTAGTCAATAGTCTAGGGTTTAGTCAAACTTAGGTCACCAAGTCATTTAGAGTCCATCCAAACTATTTCTAGGTCAATTTGGTTAAGGTTTGACCTATAGTTGACTTTGGTCAACCATGGTCAAACTTGTAGTCAAACTAGGCCCAATAGGCCTAAGGTCAAGTCTAGACTCATGGGTCATGGGCCATAGGCTAACTCTATGCCCATAGGCTAGTAACCTAGGTCAATGGTCATAGGGTTCATAGGTTTATACCTACAATAGAATCTATACAAATATATATATAACCTATATATAAAGGGTCACTATGTAATATACCCATAACCCCACATATATATATAAACATATATATACACTAATATATATCTATAACATATATATATACATACAAAATGTATATGTATATTACCTAATACATATATACAATATATATATAGAGAGAGAGAGAGGGAAAGAGAGTGTAGAGAGAGGGAATCTTAGAGAGAGAGAGAGTGAGACAGTGAGAGAGAGGGGATGAGAGTACACAGGAAGGGGAGGGGAGACTGTTCTCAGTTTCCTGAGAACAGGACAGCCCCCAAACCAATACTAAAAACACACACACACACCACATACATACATATATATATGCACATCCCTAACTACCTATACACACAACCAAATAACCTCAAAATTCACCCACACACACACATACATATATACTACATATATACATACTAAAATACCCTAATGCAAAGTATAAAACAGATCAAAATAGGTTTTGAAATTCGATTTACAAATCTGGAAAAAAAACAGGAAATGGGCTGATACACAGTTTTTCGAATAATAGGGAAAATGGAAATTGATCTAGAAAATTAAGCTAAAATGGTCAATTAATGGTTGGTAACATATCTACATATTGCATACGTGTCACACAAGAGTTTGTGTCCACTCAAGTGGACACAAACGTGTCCAATCACAGGAAATGCAAAAACAGTGCACAACTAGACTGCTCCTCGTGCACGCGTTCACGTCATTCGTGTGCACGACACGACACAACACAACCCACGTGGTTGTGTCCCAGTGTCAACCTAGTGTAGGGCTAGGGTTAGGACACCCTGACACGTGTCCACGTTGCGTGTGCGAGACACGGGACACGCGTATCAGTGCGCGTTTTCACACAGGCACAGTACAGGCACGGGTCGGTGTGATCGAGTTTTCTCTCGATCCACCAGACCAATTCGCCTAAAATTTTGTGTGCAGTGTGTCAGACACTAGGCGCACGTGTCCACAAAAAATCAGGCCATGAGAGGCCGTGTCGTGTCCTGTGTCGCCCCCGAGTAGCAGGGGAGAACACAGTCACAGTGCACTGCCTCGTGCAGCGAGGACAAAGCCTCGTGGACACGACACACGCATCAATACGTGTCGTGCTCGTGTCAGGGGGTAGCCTAGGTCTAGGGATAGGGATTAGGCATGACACTTTGTGTCCAAGTCGTGTCTAGACACGACACGAAGCCCGTGTCAGTGCGTGTTTTACACAGTATGCAGTGTGTTTAACAGTGTGTTCGTGTCCAATTTGGACACGGACACAACACGATTTCGTGCTCAGTCAACTAGGGTTGTGTCCTACATGTCTAGGGCTACCTAAAAATATATTTTGTTTTGGAAAACAACAACATTTAAACCATAGTGACATTTCACCAAACACTGAAATTAAGACACAGACACGTGTCCGATACGGACACCAAACCAAGTCTAAATCTCACCAAACTTAGCCTACAGTTAGGGTATACCTATATGCATGCAATTATGAAGAGAAATTACAATAATAACTAGGTTTGGGAATTTTTACCTATGAGTGCAAAACTCAAGAAAACAAGGTTTTGGGGAGGGTATCCTCTTCGCTTGATGGTGCCCAAAATGCTATGCAACCTAGCTAGCTAGCTCCCCTTAGCATCCTCAATAGTAGGGGGTTCTAATGCAAGAAGTTTGGCTCAATTTGGAGTTGAAATGGTTAAGTGGTGAGGGTGTGAAGTTGAGGGAAAAAACTA
This sequence comes from Iris pallida, assembly GCA_029216955.1. Lineage (NCBI taxonomy): Eukaryota > Viridiplantae > Streptophyta > Magnoliopsida > Asparagales > Iridaceae > Iris > Iris pallida. The sequence goes on along the minus strand of JANAVB010019198.1, from coordinate 3,690,459 downwards.
GGTTTTTGTGTAATGAAAGAAGCTTGAATGAAGGGGGGGTGTGTTTATATGGAAGGGGGTAGGGTGTGGCTGCCATGGGGGGGGGGGTAGGGTAGATATTTAGGGCTCCTTTCCACCTTGCTAAGCTTAGCCCCTAAGGCTTTGACTAGGTAGATAGATATTTAGGTTTTTCTAAAATATCTAAAAAGTAATATCTAGATATTTCAATCCTAAGATATTTACAACATAAAGTAAATACCTACACTTAGTCTTCTAGGTTAGTTGCTAATCTCTAGGTTAGGGTAAACTAGGTTAGGGCTAACATGACACTAATCCACTAATTAAATAATAATAAAAACACATAAATCCAAATAATTCCAAATAAATTCTAATAAATTACCAAAATACCCTTTAGGCTAAAAATTACTAATTTGGTGTTCTAAGCCTATGGCTAAGCTCTCATGGTCATGGCAACTTCTAGGTTAGAGAAAACTAGGGTTTACACTAAGTTATACTAACCAAAATCACAAAGTCATAAGCCATGACTTAGAAAATAATTTTAATCTAACTAAAAATCACCAAAATTCATAACATGACTAAATCACCATTAATAAATAATAAAAATAATAAATTTTCAAAAATACCCCAATTTCAGAAAATTGGGTCTTACAAGTCTACCCTCCTTAGAGAAATTTCGTCCTCGAAATTAAGATAGTCGTACTCCTTCTAGGTCAAACCCCCAGTCAATCAGAGTCAAAAGATAACATGCAATCATAGTCCTACTGGTCGTGATTCCACAGTCTTGAACAGGGTAACTACACTATCTAGCATATCACAAGCATATCCTGACAGGTACTAATGGAATCATACAACAAGATGGGAAAGGAAGGACAGAAAAGACAAACCTGCTAACCCGTCACCTGCAGCGTTGGTCTCCTCGACCGTCATCGCAAAAGCTCTACCCCTCTGGTGCTGAGCTATAGGTGGCCTAGCCCCCATATAAGGAGGTGCAATAGGACAATCCATCTTCTGGTGAGTATCAGACCCACAGGTATAGCAAACCTTCAGCCTCTTCCTACACTGCTCCCTGACGTGTCCCTGCTTCCTGCAGTATGAACAACTGATCGTCTTCGGGTCCTGACCCCGATACTGATGCTGTACCTGCTGAAATGGCCTCTACTGCCGGGGTCCCGGGGCTCTAACTGGCGGGGTCGAATGATGTGGTGTGGGAGGATGATATGTCTGCTGGTGCAGCGTCGGCACTTTCTGCTGGAAAGCCTGACGCTTGGAGGGTCCCTCAATGTGTACAGAAGCCGGCCTCTTGCAAGACAGAAGACGGTCCTCGATACTCCGGGCTAACTCTAAGCTCTGGTAGTAGTCAGTCATACCGTTCGCCACTATAAGAATGCCAATGTCTGGAACTAGACCACGGCAAAACCTACGCGTCATCTCCTCAGGGTCAGCAACTAGACTAGGAGCGAAACGGCTCAGGCGACTAAACTCTGCCGCATACTCGTCAACAGAACGGTTCCCCTGCTGGATGTTCTGGAATCGTAGCCCCATGGCTACTCTAGCAGTGGTCGAAAAGAATTTCTTCTTGAACTGGGTCTTGAACTGATCCCAAGTGGCTGTCCCTCTCGCGAATAACGGCTCATTCCGGAACCAAACTCCAGCCAAGTCTATCAGCAAAAATCTCGCTGCCTCGACCTGGAGGTCATCCGGCATCCTAACTCCAATGAGCTTCCTCTCTACTGAGTCTAACCAGTCATCTGCTACTACTATGCCCTCAGTCCCTAAGAACTCCTTGGGATTCAGACCCATGAAGTCCTTGATCGTCCCTGCTCTCTGCCGCGGTTCTACAGGTGGTGGGACCACGGTACGTCCCTCAGAATGCTCCATGCTCTGGCGGAGTAGGGTGGTCTGCTCCTGATGGGTTGCTAGGAACCCCTGGATCAGAATGAGCAGTTGGTTCCCGTCGAGTGTGACGGAAGCCTGGGTAGGTATAGTGATAGGGGGTGGTGGAAGTATTGGGTCCTGCTGGGCCTGTGATGTGGAAGGTGGTGGAGGCATCTGGGTTTGTGGATCTGTGGAGTGGAGGAATGTGGTAGGTGGAGGTGGAGGTGTATCAGTCAACTGGTCAGCTGACTGGATGGGGAGTGTGCCATTCTCAGGTGAGACATACCGGGATGAACGAGTAAGCACCATCTAATTTACAAAATAAAAGGACTTATAAGGACTTATTTAAAGTAAGCAATCATATGCAAGGAAATCTAATTATAATAGCAAACATGTGATGTATTTCCTATATTGCAATCCTAGTATTCCTCTAAGTGTTCTAAGCGTCACTCCTAATGTTGTCTAATTACCTTAAGTTCCTAATTGCAGGCATGCTTGGTACAATAACGTAACCAAACAATTTAGTCGACAGACCTGCGTGGGCCACCACTAAAAACGTGTCACGACTCGCACCCTGTATAGGGGCACGAGAAGTGGTTACGTCCAGCCTACGCCGCAGTGTCGGCGGTAGTAAGCTGTTCTAGGTTGCTAACTAATCTCATGCAGTGAATATAAAAAGTACTTGTCCAGATATCAGCTCCGAATGGAGGGCAAGTAAAGGGTATGATCTACTCAAACACAGTCTAAGCACGAAAAGATAACACAGAAGTTATACCTAAGGAATTTAAAGACAACAACAACTAACTACTAAAATAATACTCCAATATCTCAAACCAACTTAATACATACTCAATATCTTAACTTTAATACAACAAGCCAAAACATGAAAGCTAAAGTAGTCTACTAGCTAATCTCCTGAATCACTCCTGAGAGTCGGGGCCAAAGGTAGCTAATCCCTCGCCAGGTCCATGGTAAGCAGGGCATGTGTCCTCAGGATTATCATCTGTAATATTTTCAACAGGTCCAATCAGGACGGGAACGAGTACAACTCATCTAGAAAAACCCAAGTAAATGACAAAGAACTATAAAGCAGTTTATAGACAGTTTTATTGATGAGCATGGTAGTTTATACAGGTAATGATGGCATAGAGACACAGTGATATACAAGAAAAGAAAGGTAACTAAAACAAGAGAAGAATCATGGCAATGAAGACTGTAATAAAAGCTAACTGAACTAGAATATCATGTGTGAGTCCAGTCCATATAATCTGATACCAGATAATTTCCAGTACAAGATGAGTCCAACAGTGATCAATGAATCCAGGGTGAGTCCAACTATGATCTAACAGTGTATTTTAAAATACCGAGGTCGACATGCAAACGGCTGTAGGTATCAGGCACATCTCTTACGGATCAGGCAAGAGATGGCTATGCTTCCAGAAGATTCCAGTTGGAGATTCCAGATTTGGGGTATGTCTACATGTCTTACTCAATATTTCCCCGCCCAGCAAGTGAATCCAAAATCGACAAAAAGAATCGAGATGAGTCTGGCCAATACATGATGATTCCAGAAATGATTCCAGAATGATACTAATGACTCCAGTAATAGAGGCCAGCAAGTAAGGTATGTATCGATACATGAATTCAGAAATATCCATACGTGTTGATACAGAGAATCACATAAAACTAACTAGAACTGAAATACAGTAATCGACAAATAAATGAGAGAATTATCAGAGAATGTACTCGCCTGTTACTCTGGAAAGAGTAGTGTAATATCAGATGTCTGTACCAGGGTCACAATGTCCTAAAATAGAGTAATACAGTTATGACATGTCCAAAATGAAGGTAAATGAAATCTACAATGCAATCTATATGAATTCTAAGCCAATCTAGGTCAAAGTCAAACTTGGTCAACACTACAGTCAAACTAAGTCAATTTAAGTCATACTAGGTCACAAGAAGTTAAACTAAGTCATACAAGGTCAAACAAAGTTAAACAAGTCTAATCTAGGTTAAAGTTAACTCTATAAGGCTAACTCAAAACCAAACATAGGCTAACATGTCTTAGGTTACCTAAGATACCATAATACAAAGCTAAGGTATAACCAACTCCCTATACAAGTACATCACATATAAATATATATAGTACAACACCAAACTTAATCTTATAATCAAGCTAAACCATAGTCTAACTCAATCAAGACTCAACTCTAAGTATCCTACTTAACCCCATACATATCTTCACTCTACATAGGGCTATCTATATAACCAAGTCATAAATAATACCCTTATATAGGTCAAAGTCTAAACCAACTAGTCAATAGTCTAGGGTTTAGTCAAACTTAGGTCACCAAGTCATTTAGAGTCCATCCAAACTATTTCTAGGTCAATTTGGTTAAGGTTTGACCTATAGTTGACTTTGGTCAACCATGGTCAAACTTGTAGTCAAACTAGGCCCAATAGGCCTAAGGTCAAGTCTAGACTCATGGGTCATGGGCCATAGGCTAACTCTATGCCCATAGGCTAGTAACCTAGGTCAATGGTCATAGGGTTCATAGGTTTATACCTACAATAGAATCTATACAAATATATATATAACCTATATATAAAGGGTCACTATGTAATATACCCATAACCCCACATATATATATAAACATATATATACACTAATATATATCTATAACATATATATACATACAAAATGTATATGTATATTACCTAATACATATATACAATATATATATAGAGAGAGAGAGAGGGAAAGAGAGTGTAGAGAGAGGGAATCTTAGAGAGAGAGAGTGAGACAGTGAGAGAGAGGGGATGAGAGTACACAGGAAGGGGAGGGGAGACTGTTCTCAGTTTCCTGAGAACAGGACAGCCCCCAAACCAATACTAAAAACACACACACACACCACATACATACATATATATGCACATCCCTAACTACCTATACACACAACCAAATAACCTCAAAATTCACCCACACACACACATACATATATACTACATATATACATACTAAAATGCCCTAATACAAAGTATAAAACAGATCAAAATAGGTTTTGAAATTCGATTTACAAATCTGGAAAAAAAACAGGAAATGGGCTGATACACAGTTTTTCGAATAATAGGGAAAATGGAAATTGATCTAGAAAATTAAGCTAAAATGGTCAATTAATGGTTGGTAACATATCTACATATTGCATACGTGTCACACAAGAGTTTGTGTCCACTCAAGTGGACACAAACGTGTCCAATCACAGGAAATGCAAAAACAGTGCACAACTAGACTGCTCCTCGTGCACGCGTTCACGTCGTTCGTGTGCACGACACGACACAACACAACCCACGTGGTTGTGTCCCAGTGTCAACCTAGTGTAGGGCTAGGGTTAGGACACCCTGACACGTGTCCACGTTGCGTGTGCGAGACACGGGACACGCGTATCAGTGCGCGTTTTCACACAGGCACAGTACAGGCACGGGTCGGTGCGATCGAGTTTTCTCTCGATCCACCAGACCAATTCGCCTAAAATTTTGTGTGCAGTGTGTCAGACACTAGGCGCACGTGTCCACAAAAAATCAGGCCATGAGAGGCCGTGTCGTGTCCTGTGTCGCCCCCGAGTAGCAGGGGAGAACACAGTCACAGTGCACTGCCTCGTGCAGCGAGGACAAAGCCTCGTGGACACGACACACGCATCAATACGTGTCGTGCTCGTGTCAGGGGGTAGCCTAGGTCTAGGGATAGGGATTAGGCATGACACTTTGTGTCCAAGTCGTGTCTAGACACGACACGAAGCCCGTGTCAGTGCGTGTTTTACACAGTATGCAGTGTGTTTAACAGTGTGTTCGTGTCCAATTTGGACACGGACACAACACGATTTCGTGCTCAGTCAACTAGGGTTGTGTCCTACATGTCTAGGGCTACCTAAAAATATATTTTGTTTTGGAAAACAACAACATTTAAACCATAGTGACATTTCACCAAACACTGAAATTAAGACACAGACACGTGTCCGATACGGACACCAAACCAAGTCTAAATCTCACCAAACTTAGCCTACAGTTAGGGTATACCTATATGCATGCAATTATGAAGAGAAATTACAATAATAACTAGGTTTGGGAATTTTTACCTATGAGTGCAAAACTCAAGAAAACAAGGTTTTGGGGGGGGTATCCTCTTCGCTTGATGGTGCCCAAAATGCTATGCAACCTAGCTAGCTAGCTCCCCTTAGCATCCTCAATAGTAGGGGGTTCCAATGCAAGAAGTTTGGCTCAATTTGGAGTTGAAATGGTTAAGTGGTGAGGGTGTGAAGTTGAGGGAAAAAACTAGGTTTTTGTGTAATGAAAGAAGCTTGAATGAAGGGGGGGTGTGTTTATATGGAAGGGGGTAGGGTGTGGCTGCCATGGGGGGGGGGGGGGTAGGGTAGATATTTAGGGCTCCTTTCCACCTTGCTAAGCTTAGCCCCTAAGGCTTTGACTAGGTAGATAGATATTTAGGTTTTTCTAAAATATCTAAAAAGTAATATCTAGATATTTCAATCCTAAGATATTTACAACATAAAGTAAATACCTACACTTAGTCTTCTAGGTTAGTTGCTAATCTCTAGGTTAGGGTAAACTAGGTTAGGGCTAACATGACACTAATCCACTAATTAAATAATAATAAAAACACATAAATCCAAATAATTCCAAATAAATTCTAATAAATTACCAAAATACCCTTTAGGCTAAAAATTACTAATTTGGTGTTCTAAGCCTATGGCTAAGCTCTCATGGTCATGGCAACTTCTAGGTTAGAGAAAACTAGGGTTTACACTAAGTTATACTAACCAAAATCACAAAGTCATAAGCCATGACTTAGAAAATAATTTTAATCTAACTAAAAATCACCAAAATTCATAACATGACTAAATCACCATTAATAAATAATAAAAATAATAAATTTTCAAAAATACCCCAATTTCAGAAAACTGGGTCTTACAACCATCACCAAGAGTATCAGAGTACTCTAATAAAAACCGAAACCGACAAATAAAGTTAAACATCTAGGCATGGCATAGTAGACGTAGTCCCAAAATCAACGATGCAGGCATGCTAATGGAGATGTCATTCCCGAAATAGAAATACTCCCAACTAATATATACCCGCATGTGATTTATATCGAAAAGCTCCCAACAAAAATACCCACAGTACCAAGTTAAACCCATCATGCATAATAGATATCCAACCAACAATTTTAATCCAAATAGCAAAACATCTCCTACAGCAAAGAAATCTTTCCCAACCCAACATGTATAATAAGGAAAACCTAAACCAACATCCCACAGCAAGTATAGGAAGGAGAACCCAAGCAACAGTTTATACAAGAAATCCAAACCAACAATACATGCATCACAAATAATTCCAACAACAGCTAGGTAACCTGAAACCGAAAATGATCCAACAGCAAGTAAAGAATCGAACATGATCTAAAGATCATTCGCGCTTCATAAACAAAGACAATCGTAGGATCGTCAAGCCAAAATCGAACCCAACACGTATCAGTCGATCAAAACCCTTTTTATGTAGGGATCGAGATCCAACAACATCATCGACAAATAAAATAAACCCAGAAACTGAAATCAATCAAGAGTTTAGAATTTATACCCTATAATTTAGTATCAGAATCCGAAGGGAGGCTTCGGACTCGGCTCACAGGCACGCACAGCACCTCGTTGGGTCGCAGCTGTGACTGTGGAGAGGCTTCGGACTCGGCTCCTCAAATGTAATTACACTCCCTTGAACAAGAACAAACAGAAAAAAAATCAAAGAACCCTTTTAGGGAAAAAATCTAAATCAAAAATTAAGAACACTAATTTTTAGGGAAAAAATTACACTCCCAACAAAATCTTTTTTAGGGAAAAAATCAAAATCAAAATCACTCACTTAATCAAGAGAAGTCAACGATGATGCAGCCCTTTTCGGATCATCGCCGACATGGACGGAGACGTCGGGAAACCCTAAAATTAAGAACCCTAATTTTGGAGAGATGGATGCATGTATGGTTGTCAAAAATTAGGATATTTTTGAATTTAGGGCATAAAATAAGCAATGATCGAGATTTTAGGACAAACCGGTGGTGAAGGCTACGCCGGTGACAACCTTCCCTCTGCGGTGAAGTCTGTAACCGAGGGAAGCGAGGAACGGGCTGAGGAAAGTTGGGGAGCGGGGAGCAAGCTGAGGGGAGTTGGGGAGCGGGGAGTGGGCTGAGGGGAGTTGGTGACCGGGAGGAGAAGGAGAAGGAGAAAGAGAGAGGGTTTATAATTTTTCTTAAGTGCGGGAGAATTGCGGGGGAGTCGAGGTTTCGACTTAAATTTTTGTGCTTCTTTTATAACGCTCGTATCACTGGAGCACTATCAATAACGTTTTTAATATAAATCGTCATAGATTCTAGTCTTGCTGAACATTGATGACGCTTCCACATCAGTCGTCATGAAAACCACTTATCAAGCGTCATTAATAGGTCTTTTTGTTGTAGTGGCTTTTACTTAATTGTTTTTTTTTCGTAATTTGTTCATGTACCATGTGTTGTTTGATGATTGTGCTATACGAACATAATATAAATTATTAACTTACTATATATGTACTTACCATATATAGAGCTTAATAATATATTTATACCAAAACTAGTCATATTGACTACTCTATTTAATATAACATATATAGTATTAAATCTATATATAAAAGTAATATGTTATTAACATAAAATATCACTTTTAATTTTGGAAAATATTTATAAATATTATATAATAATAAATAATATATTTTATACACAAAAAAATATCTGTACAAGATTTGTATTGATTCTATAACATTATTCCTAGACTTTGTTTGCGATTTGAGGCTCATCGATTGTTCTATCTTTAAAATTGACACTTTTCTTCAAGAACAGATATTTATATTTTCTATCATGATCAACTTGTTGAATGTTTAGAATCTCTTTTAAAATTTTATGGATATAGTGGAATAGTTTTCGAAGACTGATAATGGTAAGACAACAACACACTGGCACCATTTATTTGAATTATGAAGACTGCGGGTTTACTACAGCCAGCAACACACTGGCGAGCCACGAACCCTAAAGTTGAAATTATTTCAAGTAAACATAGGTTATCGAATATTGTTAAAACTATGTCTTAGTTGTCCTCTTTTGACCTTAGTTATCTTTATGTCAATATTGGATAGAGTTAATAAAATATTCGATATTATATCATATTTGAGTCACAAAACCAAGGGTTTACTACAACCAGGTGTACACTGGCGAGGCATAAATTCTCGGTAAAATGACTTCAGACATGATTATATTTTTCGGATACTATAGAGGTTAGAAAAATGACCTATCCGTCCCATTGATTAAAAGCCAATACGAGTAGAAAATTTTATAAGTTGGGTAGCATTCCTTCCAACCTAGTATCCCGTTGTCCTCATGACCTATTAACGAGGTAATTGAATGATACTAATAGGTTTACCTAGAAGATAGTGTTTAGAGGTCCCTAACCATCGGTCGACCTAGACCTTAGATAAGAAGACAGTAGGATGACTGTATAAGCACAAACACCGGATAAGGCTTAGATTTTTAAGGAACTTGAACTACTTGTGCCTTCTTCAATCATAAATCTCGTGTACTTATATTTTGACTATTTTGACTGATGCTGCTATTATAGCCTAGTTTTGTAAGCTTACTCTTTTATTGAGCTTGATTTAAGACATATTTATTGGGGACGTCCACTAGCATATTGTCTAATTATAATCAGTGTATTATGGTCTGATCAACCTTAATGCATTGGTTCGCTCTTCATACGATTAACCTACGTGGATTGAGATATAGATGTGTCTAGGGTCTCATCCATAACTGCCTTGACAACTTCCTTTGAATTATTCAATCGCCCTTGGAACCTCGTATTCACATTCGACTTCCTTTTCCTTGAGCACTTTGTTGTTTTTTTGCCCTTATTTCAGAAAAAAACCAATGTTTGTATTTAAGAAAAGATAGACACAGAATGTCTCCCTTAGTTCGCAATATCATCTATGGCCAGAAAGCTTTATATACACAAATGTTTTCCATCTATTCAAAATCGAAGAACTACCTTCAAACTTGATCTACCGTATCACATTACCTATTACGTCGTGTATTATACTTTTATAATCAAAGGGTCAATATACGATATCACGACTTAAATATTTTATCTTCAATAATTATAGAACCGCATCTTAGTTTAATTTCGAGAAAGGAAATTCTGAAGTTTATTAGGATTTACTAGGATCACCGATTGGTTAGGATAAGATGGTTCCCACTAGGAGGACAAATTTGTGCCTTATGAACACCCACTTTCTATTTTAGACCTTTTGGTGTCCCTTACCGTGACATTGATATCCGGAGTGTAATAATAACTGTTACCTCCCAACAAATTTTATGTGCAAGCCCTAGACGAGTCCACTTTCATTTAGGCATATCATGTCCCACTCAAATATGTCCTCTTGTACTCTATTTTTATGATACGACTTTCAAGTCAAAAAGACTAAACTATAACCCTGACTATAGTACCGAATATATTTTCCGACTACAGTTAGAGACTCAACCTCGACTCAAACCTTTCAACCAATATATGGTTGTGATCTACTTGAAGCAAACTTCAGACATGCCACTAGTGTGTCACTCAATTGAGTCCTCTTGTGCTACTTAAACACAAAAGTCACAGAAGGCGCATTTTTGGGCTTAAGGAACCTAGTTAACCTATCCGACTGATAAATACCCCAACCACTTGAGTTTGAACCTATGATAGGTTACCTTAACCTAATATGAAAGGTTTATATTGATTTTATGAGACCTTGTCCAGCCAATATAGATTAAAACCCAGGTTCATTCAATCAAAGATTGATGTCCAATTAGGAAACCCATTGAGACCCAGTTAAACCCATCTATGCATATCTCCATATTGGGACTATAAAACCAAACTTCTTAAAATAGGTCCCTACACCTATTATGTAGTCTCCATCTCATGGTCCACTAACCCTTCTTCCATAAATTTCTTAATCGTACCCCTTCGTAGCATATGTTGTGTGATGAATGGAATGTGCCATACCAACTTGTTTCTGGTTATGCTTGACCAAGACCTCTCCTACTGCTTTGATGAAACATTGTCAATATATAGGCAATGTTAAATAAACAGTACCTTAGCTTCCTATAGAGCCCGTAACTACGATCATAAGTACCCCATATCCTTATACATCTCCTTGAAATTCGATCTTCTTGGGAGCCCTATTATTGTGCTTTCTATGATAACCAATTTTAGTAAGTTGGGTAGAACCTTGAACTTATTATACTCTGTCTTTTAGAATGGGATGCCAAACTTGGATTCCATTCATAACCATTCTTCCACCTGTTTGGCAGTTGCGTAATGCATTTACATCCCTTTGCTCGTGCTTTTAGATAACCGCGGTAAAAGATCGCAACCTTGGATTCATCAAATCCATTCTATTATAGAATCATGTCTTAGTTTAAGTCGAGAACGAGATTTTCGAGGTACATAGATTCCAAGCCTCAGATTTCAAGGCTCTCTAGTACGTAGGGTTCTTGAATTAGCAAATGATTGGGATAGATTAGTTCCAATTGAACTAATAAAATAGTGGTCCATAACGTCCATTCCTACCCATATCATCTGATAACCCCTACCGTGACTTTGATATTTGAAGCACAATACTAGCTTTTTTCTTCCAACAAATTTTACACTCATAAACTAGACCAGTCAAGCTACACACATGACATACATATCCCACACATGCACACCTTCCTGTGCTCCAATACACCATGTGTATGACGTAATTCCCTTAGAATAAACCATATAAGCTCATTTTTGTCCCTTTTTGATCTTAAACCATGCAATATCAACCCAGTCCCCCAAACGAACGGGATGCCCATGATCCATGCAAGACGCATTACACATATGACATATGTATCCCACTCAAGCAAGCACATGCTGCCTACACAACACCAAACACCAACCCGTATACACATGATATTATGACTTAAAGAATTCAAACACTTACCTAATCAAGTTCTATAGAAAGGTTTTTTTGTACTTACTAAGGGCTATCACCCCTTGGCCCATGAAAATCTTTTTCCCTAATTTTTTTAATATTATCTCTTAGTTAGGCGAAGAACGAAATCCTTCGAACCGACACGTTTTAGTTATATTCAAACAAGAGATGCTTACTATCTTGTTAAAGTATGACCATATAGGAACGATGTTAAACATTAATAATTCTCATATATAAGTTAAGTGACCAAGAATGCCATGGCAATATTTAGGCTCACTTAGAATATGTGACTGCAGTTGAAAGTGCCCAATATTCTCGTGCCTCTTCCTAGAAATTGTCCTTTCCATAAATCTTGTAATAACGAATTTCATGGTTAGCCAACTTCTATAAGTTGGGTAGGATCTTTAACCAAGAATATCCTTTCTTGTAGAATATAGCGTTAGTTTTGATTCTAGTGATAACCCCCTCCTCCATTGTTTCAGAAACCAAGTTACGATTGACATACCTGCTCTTCCCTTGTTCTTTTTAAACCTAGTTGTTCTTGGATATTGGTTTTATTTTATTTTCGAGGACAAAATTTTTATAAGTTGGGTAGGATGTAAAACCCATAAATTTTAAATCTTTTTATTAATTTCACATAATATATTTTGCAGTAGTTTTAATTAAATTACTTGAATTTTTAATTTTAGATTTTGTTAATATATTGGAAGCCAGTTGAATGCTACATTACGTACATATATAGCTAACCGGCATAAGCTTATGTACTAAAATAGTTCAAAAGAAAATATTGGTATTATTTTTGGTTAGGAATATTTTTCTAGGTTTATTTGTATTTGTACACTAGTTTGTTAATTACTAAAATGCTTGCATTTAATAAACGGTTTTTTGTTTGCTAATATTAATAGTAGTAAGAATCGCTACAGTACAGGTATAATAAGTTTAATTCTTCAAGTTACTTATTAAAATATTTTAGAAGTACTTTTATGAATTTTATAAAATTTTATATAAATTATTTTGATTTATTTAATATATATATGCTAAAAGAAAAGGAAAAAAGCAAAAAAAAAGAAAAGAAAACCCTCACGACTTACTGTTCCCCGAAAGGAACAGTACTCGTGAGATACCCGAGCCATCAGCCCCGCTTCCCTTTATAAACCGATCTATTGTAAAAGGGAAACAAACAAACAAAGAGGCACAAACCCTACCTGCTGTTTTCCATAAAGAAATTCTCTTTATTTGTTGTGTTTCTGGGAAAATTACAACTATAGGAATCCGATCTAGAAGACGATCGCTTTATCCCTTAGACTATGCGAAGAAGAAAAGCTCTCAAAATTTTGACAGTAGATATCAATGTATCTGTACAATGAATGAGAAAAAGAACTCTATTTATAGAGTCAAAAATAATAACTGAAAAGATAACTGTCTTCACAGCCTGTGCTTAGTTGAAAATCACGCAGGATTTAACATACGCAAGGCTGTGAGCAGTTACTGGACGTGGCCTGTAACTGTTGGACACATGGCAATCATGCATGAGTCGTGTGCAAGTTACAGGACACGCAGGCGAGAGATCAGTGGCATGGCTGCCACGTACTCCAATTTGATGAAATCCACGCAGACTTGTTGAAGACGAAATCCACGCGAACTCGGTGTAGAAAGCTTCAAAATCCACGCAAACTTGGGGCAGGAAGCTTCAGGATCCACGCAGACTTCGAGGCAAAGAACTCAAAAATCCACGCAAACTTGAGGAAGAAAACTTCAGAATCCACGCAAACTTGAGATGAAGATCACAAATACACGCAGACTTGAGATAGAACTGCCAGCTGTCTTGATTCGGCGTGTCTCGACTGACACAAAATCTCTGACAGTGATTGCTTTGTCAGTCGCATTAAATGACAAGAAACCCTTTTGGTACGCCAACTTGACGAAGGCTGAGTCTTGCTGAAGAAGATTTCGAAAATCACGTAATAGACGGCGATGATCTCTCGAAGTCTGTGCATACGTGGCATACGAAGAGACATTCTTCGACTGTTGTGCTGTCAGTCATAATTACTCTCTGACAAATGATGAGCTGTCTCCCCAGCGTGATTTGTTTATATTATCTGGATCAACTGAGCGTGACTTTTGACTCTGTCTTGATCAACTCAGCGTGACTTTCATTTTTGAGGCCTACAAAACCGCCTTCAAAGTTTTCGAAAAATGATAAATTATTTCGAAATACTTTGAAAACAGAGATGATAAAATGGATTTAGTCACGCTGAGATGACTCCAAAATTTTTCGGAAGTCGAAAAGACTTCGAAGTTCTTTGAAAACATCCAAATGAACTTATTAAATATCATAATGACTCTTCATTCTCCGAGACTGATTGTATCCAATTTATGGTGGAATATGAACCGCCGGCGAGCTCTATTATATAAACAGGGAGAAGATTCATTTTTAATCTTCATCTTACGTCAATATGACACCAAAGGAAGAAGCTGAGGAAGAAGCACGCAAGTTGGGCTTTTGTTCCCATGGTGACCCCACTTTTGGGGGTGAAGAGCCAGAGCCCCTTGTCTTCGAGCTCAAAGATGATCCCTTGCAACTAGCCAAGAATTTCTTGAGCTATTTTGGCTTGGATGGCTCATCCTCTTCTGATGGACGCAGCTTCATAGAGCAGCGTGAAATGTTTAAAGCTCTGTTGCACTGTCTGGGAGTTAGGAGCGTAGAAGAACTAGGCACCAAGCTCAGTCGCTCTGGAAAATAGAGCGTGACTTTTATGCTTTTGTTGTACTCTTTTTGTCTTGTCTTTTGTAAGGCCATCAGTGCCTGTCTTGAAGAATATAGTACAACTTTTGCATTGAACAGCGTGCATTAATGAAGAATGTTAATTAGCACTCTTTGACTGTTTCCAATGTTGCGCTGTCTTCCAAAGCACACGTGTCATTCAATCCATGGTTTACGAGCGCTATTTACGCGGATCTTTTCCAAGAATAGACTTGTACTTTGTCCTTTAAATAGGCAGCTGAGTTTCAAAGATACTCATCTCTCATTCTTCTTCTTCTTCTCTGAGAACAAAATTTTTGAGAGATTTCATTCTCAAAACAGGAAAGCAATGCCTTCTAATGTTCGATTTCTGCATACTGTATCAAACATGAATTTGCCAATCCTTAGCACCAAACTTGAAGGTAAGTCAAGTATAGTACGCGTACTATTTTTGCTGTTGAAAATAGGCTTTCTGTTTCTGATTGAACAATGCACGCTTGACCAGTCAGTGCGTGTCAAATGACATTTCTGTTGATTAATTCTCTTTTTCCTTGCTGTTTTCTGCAGAAGCTCGGCTAAAGATTTTCTTCAGAACTGGCATTGGTGATGTGGATGCTGTGGAGAATATCCTGCTGACACCAACATCAGGGAGCTCATACGCTTTTGACGCGTACATCAGACAACTCAGAACTCTTCGTGGGATAGAAGGGTCTTCCTTAGATGGTAGGAAGAGCCTTTATACACGAGAGTTGGATGGTGGAGTCAACTCTACCCCAAGAAATCGGGTAGTAGAGTTCCTTTCACGGGAGAACTAGGAATTGTATCCCAAGGTTTGGATACATTCCTGTCTTCCTTGAGAGATTACCCCCAATCCACCAATTGTATTGGCAGCACCACGACTTCGGGCTGCCATACTCTGTGGTTCTCCTCTCGTCTGAGAGAGAAGACCAGAGTTTGATTCCTGCTGATCTGGTCGTGACTGGGACCCAGACAGTCAGGAATTGCCACCAACAACGAACCTGACGGAGAAGGTCCGACGGAGAAGATCCAAAGAAGAAGATAGATCTCTATTAGGTTATTGTTGTGGTGTAGAATGAAAATCCAAGATTTGTAATAGATTTCCATTATGATTTGTAAGAAAGTCTAAGAAAATGTAATAGACTTTTTTGTGGTGAAATGAGAATGGAAATGATAATTCTTCTATGCTCAATGATTTGTATTTGTGGATGAATTGTGGACATGATAGATAATAAAATCATCTTTTCTGTTTTAGAGTATATGATATTATCAGAGGTATTATGGACGTGATAATATATAGGAACTCAAAAGAAAATAGATTGATTTCTATGCAGAGGTCAAAACATGACAAATGAGTAAGCAGATTCGGAATTGATTCAGAGGTTATGAAAACATGATCAATAACGAATCCCCACTTAATAAATTGATAGAAGATTATGAATGGATGAACCGTTAGGAAATGATGAACAGATGAACTGTCGAGTGGATGTAATAAATGAACGGATGAAACGTCAAGTATTAATGAATATGTGAAACGTCGGATGAATGTGAAAAATGAATGGATGAATGAATATGTGAAACGTCGGATGAATGAGGAACTTCTGCCTATAAATATAGCAGAAATCTGGAGAGAACGAATACTTCTACTCCTCAACATAAAAATGTCATCTGGAGAAGCATCCAAGAAGACTGAGATAGCCTCAAAGGTTCAGAAAGGCACTGAAGAACGCCCTGCTGGTCCAGCCAAAACGAAGAAGACGAAAGCAGGCAAAGGTTCGTCTGCACCCAAGTCACCAAGGGACATTCTGGATTTTCTGCTCGAACCAGGAAGGACTGAAGAAGAGGAAGCCATGAGGATGGCCGCTTGCAAATTCCTCGTGGGTTCTAACAAGGAGGTTCTCGGCTCTTTTGCTGATCACGTCTTTGAGAAGGACGGTAGTGGCCCACGTCCAAATGTAGAGAAGGATGATAGTGATCTTCCTTAATATCATGTATCATCATTCATGAAAATAAAATAAAAATTTTATTTTTTTAAAACATGAATTTGTCTGATGATTACAAGTATTTACATTTATACATAGTACTTTTTAAGGAATTTGCCATTAATAGGCATCAAAACTTTTCGACTATCCAATTCTGAGAGTTGATAAGCTCCATTTGAGAAAACTTTGCTCACAATATAGGGACCTTCCCACTTTGCGTCAAATTTACCCTTACTCATATGAGTCATAGTCATAGGACGTCTGACTGTTAGAACAAGTTCTCCTTTTTGATATGATCGAACTCTGACTTTTTTATTAAAAGCTCTTGAAATTCTAGCTTAATAGAATTCAATATTCTATTGAGCAGATAATCGCTTTTCATCCAGAGCTTCTAATTCCTGAAGTCGAAGACGATCGTTATTTTCAGCAGTGAGTTCATTAGAGATTGTTATCCTTAAAGAAGGAATTTGAATCTCTAATGGAAGAACAGCTTCGCAACCATATACCAGAGAGAAAGGTGTACATTTGGTAGCATTACGAACTGTAGTGCGATAAGCCCACAAACATTCCCCGAGCTTGTCACTCCAATTACGTTTGTTAGTGGAGACAAACTTCTTTAGGAGTTTGATGATAGTCTTGTTGAAAGCTTCTGCCAATCCGTTAGCTGCTGGATTATATGCGGTAGAAGCCACATTATTGATCCGATGATCGTCACAGAATCGAGTAAATTTCTGGCTGACGAACTGTGGTCCATTATCATGAACAATGCGTCGAGGAACACCAAATCTGTAGATGACGTGGTGCTTAATAAAGCTGATGACATTAGACGTCTTAACTTCAGATAAAGGAATGGCTTCGGCCCATTTGGAGAAGTAATCGGTTATTGCGAGAATGAACCGATCACCTTTAGATGACGGTGGATTGATCGGACCGACAATGTCCATGCCCCAAGCTTCGAAGGGCCACGATGCTGCCGTCGGATGTAGAAATTTCGAGGGTTGATGAATAAAATCCGCATGAATTTGACAAGCTTTACACTTCTTTGCATATTCGATGGTATCAGATACCATGGTGGGCCAATAATAACCTATACGTCGAATACGGTCTTGAAGTTTTGGTCCTGGCTGATGTGCTCCACAAATTCCATCATGTGCTTCACGAATGATTTGTTGAGCTTCGTCGCCGGCAACACATCGAAGGAGTAAACCATCATAAGCTCGACGATATAAGGTCTTTGTTGTATGATTGTAGTAGAATCTGAGTGATCGTCGTCTGATAGATGCTGCCTCACTCGGATCATCCGGAAGAATATCATATAATACGAGATCTAAGAAAGGAAGTCTCCAATCTTTATCCGTATTCTGATTCTCAGTCGAGTTACTGAAGATGAATTCCATGCTGGAATCAGATGAAGATGACATCGATTTACGACTGAATCCAAATCCTCTTGTTGTGTTGTCGTCATGAGATGTTGATTCTTCAATGTCAACTGGAAGTCCTAGAGTCAAGTTATTTTCAAGATGAAATAATTCTCGATTACGAACAACAATCATTTATTGCCGTCTGATTGGAATAGCCAGCACCGCTGCAAGATTAGCAAGGGCATCAGCTTCTGTGTTACATGCTCGCCTAACATGTTCAATGAAGAATTCTTCAAACGAAGAAGCCATAAATATAGCTGTTTTATGATAAGAAACCAGATCTTGATGGCGAACTTCATAAGTACCCCTGGTCTGATTGACAATGAGTTTAGAGTCTCCATACGCCTCCAAATATTGAATATTCAGATGTTTAGCAAGTTGAAGACCAATAAGTAATGCGTTGTACTCAGCTACATTGTTTGAACACGGCTGATCGAGAGAATAAGCTCTTTGGATAGCAAGACCTTCTGGCAATACAAGAATAATTCCAATTCCAGCGACAATATCGCCATTAGGACCAATTCTTGATGCTCCATCAAAGAATAGACGCCAAGTAGGATCTTCTTCAGCAATTTGATTTGAATCTAGGACTTCATCTGGGATTTCATCATAGAGTTTTGAATTTTCTGGAATTGAGTGAGCAGCCAAAAAATCAGCTAAAGCTTGTCCTTTGACTGATTTCTGAGAAATATAGTGCATGTCATACTGAGCAAGTAGGATTCCCCAGTTAGCCAATCGAGAATTCAAAACACTGGGTTTCTTCATCATGATCCGTATAGGATTGATCCTGGAAATGACATGAATAATCTGGCCAATGATATAATGACGTGTCTTTTGGACAGCAAACATCAAGGCTAGACATTCTTTTTCAACCGGTGAATATCGAGGTTCAGCTCCAGTCATAGTGCGGCTGAGATAATAAATGGCTTATTCATGGCCATTTTGATTCTTTTGAGCGAGTAATGCACCCAATGAATGACTCATTGCTCGAGTATAGAGGAGGAACGGTATTCCTGAGACGGGAGGTACCAATACTGGAGGGCTCATCAGATATTGTTTTATATCATCGAATGCTTTCTGACATTCATCATTCCAGACAAAAGAGACACCTTTCTTCATAAGTTTGTTGAATGGTCTGCAGCGTCCTAATAAATTAGAGATGAATCTCCTGATATAAGCGATTCTTCCTTGAAATCCTCGTAGCTCTTTTAAGGTACGTGGAGGACGCATCTCTTGGATGGCTTTGATCTTCTCGGGATCCACGTGTATACCTTTAGAGGTAATGACGAAGCCGAGAAATTTACCACTAGAGACGCCTAAGAAGGACTTAGTAGGGTTCATCTTCAATTGATGCTTACGCATTAGATCAAGTATAACCTTCAAATCTTGGATATGATTCTCCTTTTGTCGACTTTTGACTGCAATATCATCAACATAGCATTCGACTATTTTTCGCAAATGTTCACGGAATATAGTGCTCATAGCTCGTTGATAAGTTGCTCCTGCATTCTTGAGACCGAATGGCATAACTGTATAACAGTATGTACCAATCGGCGTTCTGAAAGAAGTGTGCTTCTCATCCTCTGGAAACATTTTGATCTGATTGTACCCAGAATACCCGTCCATGAATGACATTCGTTCAAATCTACAGGTATTATCAACCATGACATCAGTGATTGGTAGAGGGAATTCGTCTTTAGGACATGCCGCATTGAGATCGCGGAAGTCTATGCATACTCTGATCTTGCCAGTCTTTTTAAGAACATGAACAATATTAGCCACCCAATCGGGATGTTGTTCCTCTCTAATAAACCCAAAGGTAATGAGTTTATTGACTTCAGCTTCAATTGCATCCATGATGTCTGGACGAAATCGTCGCTGTTGTTGTTTGACCGGTTTAGTATTCGACAAGATATTGAGCTTGTGAGTTACAATTTGAGGATCAAGCCCTGACATATCTTCATAACTCCAAGCAAAGACATCGATGTAATCACGAATGAGTTTGATCATGTCTTTCTTATCAGTTTCTGAAAGACTTTCACTGATGAATATTGGTTTGGGAGATCCCTCTTCACCAACATCTATTTGAACAAGTTTATCTTCAGTCGGGGGTTCTTTTTGCTTGAAACGGAACTCCCATTGATTATCTAATCTTTGGGCCCACTGTTCTGATTCAGGTGAGATTTCAAACTCTTCTTCGTCTTCATCACTTTCTTCAGAATGGTCAATGGAAACCATGTTGGAAGACAAAATATTGCAGTAGAGGTCACCGATACTCGTATCGGAATCCCAAGAAGTGGTACTAGAAGAATCAGATCTCTTATCTTCGTCAGACTCGGGATCTTCATGGATAATATTGATGAAAGGAGTAGGAGCAGTATAACCCAATCCGCATTTCGTCCTTCCATATTTCAAAGGAGGAATCCGGACAGGTATTTTTCTTCTTTTTTCATCATTGAGGCCAGTCCTGAAGTCATAGCCCATATTTTTGATGATGTCTCTAGATTGCTGACTATAACGACGTAGTTGTAATCTTCCAGTATCATCATTTTTGTCATCATCTTCAAGATCAGAAGGATGGAAGATAAAATATTGCAGTAGAGGTCACCGATACTCGTATCGGAATCCCAAGAAGTGGTACTAGAAGAATCAGATCTCTTATCTTCGTCAGACTCGGGATCTTCATGGATAATATTGATGAAAGGAGTAGGAGCAGTATAACCCAATCCGCATTTCGTCCTTCCATATTTCAAAGGAGGAATCCGGACAGGTATTTTTCTTCCTTTTCCATCATTGAGGCCAGTCCTGAAGTCATAGCCCATATTTTTGATGATGTCTCTAGATTGCTGACTATAACGACGTAGTTGTAATCTTCCAGTATCATCATTTTTGTCATCATCTTCAAGATCAGAAGGATTTTGAGGTCCTTTGTAGAAGAATATTGGAATGTCTCCTGGCTTTCTGCTTGGAATATGAAAGTATGAAGATTGTACAGGTTCTAGAGATACATCTGTATGAACAGTCTGTACAACTCCTATGGTTATTGTGTTCAAGTCATCTAACAGATGTAAATAACTATGAACATAATTACACACATCAACGTACTGCAAAGGTGGAGACTTTTTATTAAATGTAAAAGCAGCAATATTTACATTGGGAGAAGGCTGAGCCTTAGAGATTTTAGCCAAGTCAATGACTAAAGGGGGAGAAGAAGAACGAAAAGAAACATTGTTTCGATTAAGATCGATAACAAATGGCTCAGAAGTGGTGAGCTCCCTTGAAGTTTGAGATGGAAGAATAATCCGCCCTCCAACTGGAATTAGCAGAGTATCTTGTGAAGATACAGGAACTGTAGTACGCCCACTGACAGGAATGATCAGTGTATTTTGAGTAGATGACTGAGGTAACGGAGAGATCCGTCCACTCACTGGGATGATGAAAGAATCTTCTCCAGAGGGTTTAAGAGATTGTTGCTGAGTAGTTCGACTTTTAACAGGGATTATTAAAGTCTCACTTTGTGCATCTTCTTTCTCCATAGCTTGTATGATCCTTGTATACTCTTCTTTGTACATTCGGGAATCATTGAAATAAGCTTCAACCCCATGGAAGGGATTTATATCAGCAACTTTTTTTTGTACTCTTCCATTGCTATCAATGTATTTAAAACATTGATGAAGAGTAGAAGGCACCACATTATTTTCATGAAGAAAGGGCCTCCCCAGAAGAAGATTATAGGATCCCGCGATCTCGATCACATAGAAAGTGACTTTAGATCTGAAATCGCCTATCTGAAGCTTCAGATGAATCTTTCCCAAAGACTCGCTTCGGCTTTGATTGAATCCCAAGATAGTAGTAACCGTCTTGGAGAGCTTGTGAAGAGGGATTTTTAGTTCATCCAACAGACTCTTCGGTATTATGCTTATAGCAGACCCCGGGTCAATGAGAATACGATCTATCTTCATCGTATCAATATAACCAGTATAGTAGAGAGGTCGGTCATGTCGATTATCCTCCAGTAGCATGTCATTTTGTGTAAAGGTGATATTTGGGATAATCTCCAGTACACTGTTGCAATGTAAGCAAGTGGCAGGTTCCGCATATGGCTTTTTCAATTGTGCAAGACAAGAGTCAGCTTGTAGAAGTGCTTCACTTAACGTCTTCCGAGTCTCTTTGAAAAGACGTAGAAGTTCAAAGAGGGACATTCTAGCTGGAGTATTAGCAAGCTGAGCTAAAATGTCGAAATTATAAGGCTTCTGAAGTCCAAGAGGAGAGGACTTCTTGATTGGCTTATCAAACCGAGCCTGTTGTTTGCCTTTCTCCAAAGCTGTAGACTTGGGAAGAACAGGTTCAGTGGATGATTCTTCTCCAGGAAGAACATTAGAAGCATTTTTATCAGCTGGAGAGATGTCAAGAGGATCCTCAGGACTTTTAGAATAATCCTTTAGGTAAGGTTTCCCCGTTCGAGTAGCACTAACAAGTGCTTCTTCTTTGTCTTTTGGCTCTGTGTCAGAGGTAGACCCAAGAGAAGTCATATGACATGACTTGATCTTTCCAGCCTTCTTGGACTTTCGAGAAGAAATCTTTTGAGGAGAAGGCGATTCGAAATCTGCCACTAGATCAGGATGGATCCACATAATTTCTCCAGTCTCCAAAGTGATTGGTGCTAATCTTTCAGACTGTGGAAGAGGAATATTTACTATTTCAAGAGTCGCCTTGGGAATAGGAACAATCCCACCTTCAAGGAGTTGAGGAGGGAAATCTCCAAATTGCATAGAGACGACATTAGAAGTGACAGTCTTCACTTTTGGAGTAAGAGAGATAGCTCCAGATTTAATCATTTCTTGGATCTTTCCTTTCAGTACATAACATGTACGAATTGTATGACCCAACATTCTGTGATATGGGCAGTATTTGGGATGATCTGTCTTACCAGCTTCATCAGGTTTCTTGATCTCAGGTAATTGTATCTTATTACCTTTCAGCAGACATTCAAAGATACCAAGGACATCGTCGTCATCGAAAGAATATTCTTCTTTGGGGCGAGGTGTTCTTGATTGTTGAATTGTAGAAGAAGTTTGAACAGTTGATGTATCTTTGCTCTGAAGATTAACTTCAAGAGTTTCTTTTCCCTTGTGAGCATTGTTTTTATTGTTAGCACATTGTCCTGTTTCTTTAGGAGTCATCTGCACTCCTAAACCTTTGAAGGTTTCAGCACTGATTTCTGCAGCTTTGGCACTGACTATGAAGGAAGGCCAATCTTGAAATTGAGTAGACCCTGTCCACATACTGATGATTGGCAACAAGTTTGATTTGCACGTGTCAATGGTGACAGCATCAGGATTTCCAAGAGGCATCTTCAGAGCTTCTCTTCGAAACCGTTCAATGTATTCCTCTGTGGATTCATTATTTTTCTGCTTGATTTTAATAAGAGCAGACATAGTCATATCATTCAGCCCTTCATAGAACCTTTCAAGAAACATCTGTTTGAAACCAGCAAATGAGGTAATGCTCCCATCTGGGAGACTCCTATACCATTCATAAGCCGTTCCCTTGAGACATCCAATAAATACCCGAGTAAGGAGGGCATCACTTGGTTGCAGTTGATCAGTCATCACTTCAAAGTGATTGATAAACTGACTTGGAGAAGTGGTTCCATCATAGAATGAGATAGTAGGAGGCTTGTATTTAGGAGGATATGATACTTGCTTCCATTCTATCGGATAAGACTGCTTGATGCCTAACCTTTGTAAACCATCCTTTTGGTTGAATGCCTCGAATTGAGTTTTGAGATTCTTCAATTCTTCAGAGACAACTCCCGAAGATTGTGGAGTTGTGGCTTGTAGAGAATAGTTGGGAGGAGGAACAGCATTGTAAGCACTACCCCCAGCTCCAGAGAGACTAGGATTTAGTTGAGCTGGTCCAGGAGTATTGGATTGTACTGCTGGAGGAACTTGTACTGGACTTATATCAGTATCAACTGGTATGGCATCTGGTACAGTCTGTCGATTTTGCAACTGAGCTGTCATGAGTTCATACATCGACTTCATTGTGTCAGTCATAGACTTCATTTGCTGTTCCAAAGAAGCAATTCTTTGATCTTGAGGAGTCAAGGAAGAAGAAGGT
This sequence comes from Iris pallida, assembly GCA_029216955.1. NCBI lineage: Eukaryota > Viridiplantae > Streptophyta > Magnoliopsida > Asparagales > Iridaceae > Iris > Iris pallida. Next base: position 3,666,214 of record JANAVB010019198.1, on the reverse strand, counting down.
TCATCAGTATTCCCATCAACCATATAAGTCGTGACTGTATGAGGGATTATTGATGAACTAGTGGATGTTGTATGTTCTGAATTATTGCTTCGTGCATCAAAGTCAACTATAAGAGAATTACCCCCAGTAGGAAGAGGTAGGAAGTTAAATTCTCCAAGGAATTCAGAATCAATTTCAGGGGTCAAATTTCTTTGACTAGAAGCCAGGACTCTTGCTCTGGTGTTTCTATATACTCCATCTGGACTATCAACTCTACCCCCGGTGTCCCGAGAAGTCATGTTGACAGAGGCAAACAAAGGCTCATCTTCATCAGGTATAGGTTCATACTGAATCCTATTGAAGACAGACTGTCGTTTAGTTTGACATCTGCATTGCATTGTGATTCTTGGCTGAAAGTCACATTCATGATCACCATGGTCTTGAACCATTGATTGACATCTGCAGTGAATTATGACTCTTGGATAGAAGTCACATTCAGCATGTTCTTTTAACATAGAATTACTCCTTCTCTTCTGTTGAAGATATTCCCGTAAATCTGTTTGTAAAGATTGAGGAGTATATTTCCTGTTCTTGGGTCTTAATGGCTCTTGATTATATAAAGAGTGATTAATGTAAGCCACATAGTTTCTTGCATACTCTGCATCTGGATCTTTTATCTTCATATCCAATTGGTATGGTTTCTTAACACCAGAAGTGCTGAGTTTTGTTCTTAAATCAGTGGAAGGTAACACATTGGTTTTGGAAACATGGAGTTTTCCTTCTATTGATCTGGATATTTGCAGAGAAGGAAGAGTTGAACCACTCCTTTGATTAGGAGTTGGTAACAGACCCTCTTTAATGGACAGATTCTGTGCCCAATTTGAAGAAGTCATAGGAGAAGATATTAAGGAATATTTCTTCTTAGACTCATTCAGATTTTGAGACATAGAATGTCCAGAAGGAAGAGTAGTCAAAAGACCATCTCCTTTACTTTGACTAACAAAAGTATCAGTCAAAGCTGTTCCTGAAGTAAAAACTACAGGAGCAGAAGAAACAACTAAAGAGTTATTCCTTTTCGAAGGAACTTTGTGTGGAAGACCACCCCCAGTTCTAGTAGAACTCGGTAAAGAAGAAGAGATAACTAAGGAGTTATTCTTCTCTGATGAAATATACGCTGAAACAGATTTGGCTAAAGAACCAGTACTGTTAGCGTGACTTTTGATTTTAGAATTACACGCTAGAACAGATTTGGCTAAGGAACCAGTACTGTCAGCGTGACTTTTGAATGTGGGATTACACACTGGAATAGATTTGGCTAAGGAGCCAGTACTATCAGCGTGACTTTTAGAGTTGAATTTGCACGCTGGAACAGATTTGGCTAAGGAGTCAGTACTGTCAGCGTGACTTTTAGAGTTGAATTTGCACGCTGGAACAGATTTGGCTAAGGAGCCAGTACTGTCAGCGTGACTTTTAGAGTTGAATTTGCACGCTGGAACAGATTTGGCTAAGGAGCCAGTACTATCAGCGTGACTTTCAACTTTGGAGATACACACTGGAACAGATTTGGCTAAGGAGCTAGTACTGTTAGCGTGATCTTTGATTGCTGTCATCTTCGAGTGCACAAGAGTGTGCGTGCTTGCAGTAGAGCTCTTGCCAGTGTTAGGAGCAGACACTGTGGCAGAGACTTCACCATTGACTGCCAACTGATTCTTAGGGACATAGACAGAGTGTCCCTTCGACTTGGCAGTGATGATGGAGGCTGGAGTGGACTTGCCACCCTTAGCCCGCTGTATTTTTTCATAGGCGAGTTGATCGAATTTGATCGTCATCACCTTCTTCGTCGAGCCGATTGACGAAGTGTCGCATTGAGTTGTTGCCACCTCAGAAGAGGAGATGGTTTTCTCCAGCAGAGTCGCCAATTTGTTTTCCATAAAGAAATTCTCTTTATTTGTTGGAGACTCTTTATTTATAAAGTCAAAAATAATAACTGAAAAGATAACTGTCTTCACAGCCTGTGCTTAGTTGAAAATTACGCAGGATTTAACATACGCAAGGCTGTGAGCAGTTACTGGACGTGACCTGTAACTGTTGGACACATGGCAATCATACATGAGTCGTGTGCAAGTTACAGGACACGCAGGCGAGAGATCAGTGGCATGGCTGCCACGTACTCCAATTTGATGAAATCCACGCAGACTTGTTGAAGACGAAATCCACGCGAACTCGGTGTAGAAAGCTTCAAAATCCATGCAAACTTGGGGCAGGAAGCTTCAGGATCCATGCAGACTTCGAGGCAAAGAACTCAAAAATCCACGCAAACTTGAGGAAGAAAACTTCAGAATCCACGCAAACTTGAGATGAAGATCACAAATACACGCAGACTTGAGATAGAACTGCCAGCTGTCTTGATTCGGCGTGTCTCGACTGACACAAAATCTCTGACAGTGATTGCTTTGTCAGTCGCATTAAATGACAAAAAACCCTTTTGGTACGCCAACTTGAAGAAGGCTGAGTCTTGCTGAAGAAGATTTCGAAAATCACGCAATAGATGGCGATGATCTCTCGAAGTCTGTGCATACGTGGCATACGAAGAGACATTCTTCGACTGTTGTATTGTCAGTCATAATTACTCTCTGACAAATGATGAGCTGTCTCCCCAGCGTGATTTGTTTATATTGTCTGGATCAACTGAGCGTGACTTTTGACTCTGTCTTGATCAACTCAGCGTGACTTTCATTTTTGAGGCCTACACCTGCGTCGCCTGACCGCCCGACCCAAGTGCCCCTTTCGCGCACGTCGCCGCCCCACAGGCCGGCTACCGGCCGGCGATAGCAGCTGCCGAAGCCGCTGCAACAAAGTTACAAGGCAGCAACACATTTGGGGAAGCCTACTTCACAACAACAATTCTTCGTCCTCGAGCAATCGTTTCACAATCCAATTATGCAGGTACGACGACAACATGACCCTTTTCAAATGCCTTTAAATAGAATTTGATACAACCAGTAGATTCCTCAAAAAACCGAAGCGAAGTTGTCGAAAAACTACCCTAAAAAATAGTTTTAGTACCTAAAACCCTAACTTATAAGGCTGATTCATGGCAGAATATACAGGATTCCCGAAATCTATTTAAAAGGCATCGTAAACAACCTAAAGGGCTTCAAAAACCTTTTTGTAGAATTAATTTTCGTCAACCGTGTGTCGAGAAATTCGTCTCTCAAAACTAATAAAAATAGTTTTTAAAACAGTGAGATTTAGAAAATTCTCTGATACGGCGTGCGCCTCAAAAAGCTGGGCTACGTGGTCGCAACCCATGAGTATTGAAAGACGTGTATGAATGTTGTCGACGTGTGGGATTCGACGGAACTCGATTTTGTTGTGCGTGCGCGACGAAATCGAGGCGTATCAGTCGATATACCCCGTATCGGCCCTTTTGTAAACTAGCCCCTAACTTCGTGTACGTTCGTCATCTCGAGACGAAACTTGTGCCAACAGGACCATATCGTTTTTTGGTACTGTGAGCCAAGTTTGGTCCGATTCTGAGAAGGTCGACCGGAACGCTATTTCGGTAGGCCCGCGACCTGATCCAATGGACGAATTTGTGCACGGCCCACCGGAATCCAACTTTAGACATACAGTTGGGTTTGTATCGTCAAACCAGACTTGTAGACATATAATTTTATGACTTTAGAGATCGTAGGTACTATCACATTTTTTGGTACAAAGCAGGTCCAACGGCGAACATCATTTTGATCCAAAATTTTGATTTGGCCCCTGTGTCTTGAATTGGACTTTTGGATAGGCATTTTTAGATATTTCTCTTATTAGTGATGTTTGTTTCAGCATCCAGAGACAATGACAGGAGTTGACTTGTGTGGCTTACTGAGTGGTTGGGTATTGCTAGTTTTGCGTGCTACTCCTAGCCAACTGGACTATTCTAAAAGTAATGCTACTATTTGTTTCACCAGCAAAGGACCCCAGACGAGTACATTTATTGTTTGTTTTCAATATTGTTAATTCCTATATCATACTGTTCAGTTATATCTTACTTGATTCTTGACACACTCGTTACAGGATGGCACATCATATTTTTATGTATGTGTCATGCTCTCTCTCTCTCTCTCTTATACTTGGTGTCGGGATGAAGAAGTACTAATATATATGTGATCAGACCTTAGCCCATATTTTATTTTCTGTACAGTAGACCTTGATAAATAATGTAGACCTTGTTAAATAAAGTAGATCTTGATAATTAACTTAGACATTGTAGTACAACTATCCCAGACCGATCACATATCGAAAGAGTACTTCAAAACACATAGATAGTTATATTCTCCTGTTACATTCTATCATATATTTTCTTGCCTAGTATTTTTTTTATGTTTCTTGTTCCTTCTGTCTTGATATTCTCACCATGTATTTTATGACTAACCATTGTCTTATAGTCATTAACATATACTTGAAACTGCATTCAATAATTTATACTCGTTCTATTCCTGACTGGAAACCAACATTTTTCAGATTACTCGCGGCTACTCTTAGCATCGGATCCTTAGGGGAGATACGAATGCCAAAACCTAGAGATTAGTTAGAAAGTTGAGTATTCAGTTAGTGATCTTTTCTATTTATTTTGTAACACATTATATGTTTATAAATCAAATGTAAATATTTGATTATTATAAATTATTTAGTATTTGTGAATGAGCAATAAAGAAAATAATTATAAGTATTTTGTGATTTGAGCATTATGGTCTAGACAGCGTTCTACCGCTGATACCGTGGCATAGGCTGGCTTGCGCACGCACTCGCATCCCGAAAAACGGGTACGGGTCGTGAAAACCTCAGCATATACCTATATATCTCCCAAGGATTCGAATGCATAATGTAGCAAACGACTATCTGAAAAATAGGTTTCCATTTAGGAATAGAACGAGTACAATTCAAGCATATAGTTCCAAATATATGATAACGACTATAAAAATAGTGAATAGTCATGGCATACATGATAAAATAAATAAACTGTAAAACATGGCATGGAAAGTAAAGGACACAGTTAATCACGACTATAAAGACAAATAAAACACGGAACAAGGAAACATAACCAACTATATGATTTAAAGTACACTTTTCAATATATGATTGGACTGGGACACTACACTGCACGGTCAACATGGGATTTGAATCCTCATGATCTATATTGCATGAAATATAAAATAAAGCATGGTCTACGGGTCTGATCACATATCTACTTAGTACTTTCCAGTACGACTACTATACATAGATTAAGTTACGACAATGGGTCATAAAATACGGTAAAATAACACAATAAAATACGGTATCATGACTAAACCCATATGCCATTAATCCGTGTAACGAACGTGTCAAAAACAAATATAACATCACTAATCATGCAATTATAGTAATTAACAATACTGAAAATAGATAAGAAATCTACTCGCCTGGGGTCCTTAGCTGGTGAAATGAACAATTCTATTTTGCCCAGGATAGTCCGATTGGCTAGGGTCGATGTGAAGGAGTCCAAAGTTGGCAAAAGAAATATGAATACGATTAGCTACAATCAAGGATAATCTAATAATCTAAGAGAGATTTATAACTTAGAGAAGCGGTAATAATTTAATTAGAAAAGATGTATATAATTAGAAAATATTTATAACATAATGGGTATTTGTAACACCCACTTTTCTAAAATAAGGATAATTTTGAAATTTTGTATTTTAAATTATTAAAATATTAGATTTTAGTCATGATACGATTTTTGGTAATTTTCGGTTATTTTAAAACTATTTAAAATGGTGATATGTGAATTTGGTGTTTTGATAGTGTAACCTTAGTCATGCATGACCTAGAAGACTAATCATGATCATGATCATGATCATGGAGACCTAATCATGTGTTTAGAATCTCATATTTTTACTTTTTAGCCTAAGTGTATTTTGGTCATTTTGACACTTTTGTGAAATTATAAATTATATGAATTAAATATATGCTATTTAATTATTTGAGACTTGACCTAGAAGTTTAGCCTAATCTAAATGTTAGTCATGACCATAGAGACTAAGTTAGAGCGTTTCAACTAAGTAATCAAATTAGATTAATATCTAGATATTTTGTTAGAAGAATATTTTAGGCTAAATGTTAAGAAAGATTACTTTAGTTGTGAGCCCTTAGATTGGCTTGAATTTATTGGAGAAGCCTTGACCACTCATCCTAAACCCTAACCCTAACCTAATGGCAGCCATCAAACACCCCCCTCTATAAATACAACACATTAACCCTTTAGCATTATTTTTAAATCATTTTAATTGCCTCTTTTTGTGTTCTTCTCCAATTCCTCCCCAAATACCCAAATCAACTCCAAGTTGAGCCTAGTCTTTTGCATTGGACTCCCCTATAGTAGAGGACACCATTAGTGGGTAGCTAGCATGGATTCGGAGGCTCGGGATCGTCGCAAGTTGAAGAGGAGCCCTCATTCAAAAAGCTCTAAATTAAGGTTTTACCTTCAATAGGTAAAACCTATCAAACCTATTCAAATTCTAGTTTTCCTTCCATGGATGCATTCATCTAGGTATACCCTAGCCGTGGGTCAAATTTGGTAGGAAACCGCGTCCATTTAGTGTCCGTATCGGACACGTATCAGTGTCCTTGAATAAGTGTTTGATGAATTGCCTCTTAGGATTAAATGTTGTTTAATTTGAATTCCATTTTAAAGAGATTATAGCCCTATATGTGTAGGTCACGAAACCCTGACTCTGAGCACACTTCGTGTACCTTTTCGTGTCCAAAATTGGATACGAACACATGTACGAGGCCACGGTTCACTATCCTGCTACCTCATTTCCAGTTCTTACTGGACACGACACAAGACACCACCATTTTTGGTTAGCACCTAGGGGCAATGTCTGACATGCCACCCACAAAGTTTCAGAAGGACTCGTGTCGTATTGGATACACAATCGCGTGAGCATGCAATTTGTACTGCACTGGACGAGCGTGCAAGTGTTGTCCGATACGGGCTTCGTGTCCTTTGTGGACACGTCGTGATGGTGTTTCAGGGACACGTTTGGGTAGGCCATCACCTGGCGAACCTAGGGACACGAACACGACCCTCCTCGTGTTGTGTGTCGAGTCCTATTGGACTTGACATGGCCGCATGAGCCTGTGCACAGCAGGATTCCTGAACCCTGTTTCCTTGCATTGGACACTTCGTGTCCACTCTTGTGGACACGAATGACACACTCTGGACACGTGTGCATGTGGAGGAACACACCTACATGCCTGATTGTTAATTTCGTTTGGTTTTAGGTTTTCGAAAATGGGATTCTCTGATACATGTTCGGTTTCTGTAATGTCAGAGTTAAATACGAATTAAATTGATAAATGATGTTAATTTGATGATGTATTAACATATATACATATCTGAGTTATGTTTACACAGCTGGGATTCAATGATATGCATGTTGGTTGTATTTGAGTTCATCCACATTCGACTGAATAGTGAAAACTAAGAAAATGATATGGCTACTGATACTCTAAAACTATGAAACTGGGTTAGTTTAGAACCTATGGGTTTTTATTGGGAAATGATTTCGAAGTAAAAGACTGAAATATAGGGTACATTATGATACAGTGATTTGAACTGGGGATAATGGGTTTAAGTACACTGTTTTTCTGAATTTTTCACAGTTTGGTATTTGGGATTCAATCCTGATATTGATATATATATGAATGCAAGTTGAATTTCCAGGTTTCTAGTTATATAGGAATTGGGTCTTAATGAATTGTAATTAAGTTTGATTTGGTCGAGTAATTAATAAAAACTAAAAGCAAGTTTACCTTTAAAACTGAAACTGAGTTCTGAACATGAAGTTATCCAATATGTGAAACCTGAAATTCTAGTTAAGAGTTAACTGAGATGGGTTTGGATTTTGAAATGATAACTGGGTTTTAGGTTTAAAATGTAAAGTGGGTTATACATGAAAACTGAAATGTGTAAGTGAGTTTGGTTGGGGATTGAATATGGAAAGATAAATGTAAACCTTAACCTTAAATTGCCCATATTTCTAATAAGGATTAGTTAACTGTTAAGTCTGAAATTAATATGCATGAACTGAAATCAGTCCCTCTCTTCACTCTCTCACTCTCTTTCTCTCAACCACAAGCTCTCACATCAACACACACACACACCCTCTCACCACATACACACACATGTAACCCCCTTAACCCTCTCTCTATATCTCTATGTATATATGTATGAATGTATATATGAATATATGTATATATGTAAATATGTATGTGGGAATATAATGCATGAATATATGAGTTGAATAAATGCAAACATGATATGTATGCAAGTATGTATATAAATATGTATTGTATCTATAGGTTTGTACATTGTAAAATGGTATATAGACCTAGTGTATAATTTACCCTATAGGATTGATTGTTTAGGCTTTAGTTGACTAGCCCAAAACCTAGAATGACTTGGTATTGAACACAATAGGCTAGCTTGACTAGAGTTTACCTAGATTTGACTAACTTAGACTAGTTTGACCATGTTAACCAAACCCTAAAGTTGACCAGTAGTTGACCATTGACCAAATTGACCTTTGATAGCCTAAGTTTGACCAGTTGACCAAGATAGCCTTATTGTTGACCTAGTTTGACTAGATGTTGACTTGGTTTGACCCAGAGTTGACCAAGAATTGACTTTAACCTAGATTGACCCAGAAATCATGTAGATGCATTGTACACTTCAATTATAACCCCCTTGTATATATCATGACTTGTGTTGCTCTAAATAGGACTCAGATATCTCGTTTCAGACAGTGTATTCTCACAGACATTCAGACCGCAGGCGAGTACATTATCTGATCATTTTATACTTTTCACGACTTATATTCTTGCTCTAGATTACTTTACTTGATGCTGACACTTATTATCACGGATTGGTACTATATGGATCTCTTCTTGGGATATTATCCCCCTTAGCTGGCGCATCGGATACTTCATGTCGTGTGTTTCATACACATCATGTATTCCTTGCTCTTGCGTTTTTCATGTACACTCATGTTCTCTCATGTTCTTTCATGTACGCTCATGTACTTTTATGTGCTCTCGTGTACGTTCATGTTTTCTCATGTGCTTCGTGTATAACCAAAATATCATGTTCGTAACGTAACTTGACTGGATCCTTGTGTATTGATTGGGGGTAGGGGTGAGTATAAATGGTTATGTGATTTACCCATCATGTTTACTCTGTTACTTTTCGTGTGTAACACAGCCTTCTTGGCTGGTGTCCCTCATGTTCACTCATGTATATCATGTTCAACCCAAGCCAATTATATGCCATCTCGTACTCTAAATCACTAGTCACTTACAATTCTTATTTATCATGTATATATTTCCAGTTATCAAATATCTCTCCTATTTTTATGTATATCTTCTTACAGCATTTCATGTATCTTACTCTATTGCTTGCTTTATATTTCCTGCCATGATATGAACTGCATGAGATATACTGTGCTCGCTCCCGTCCTGACTGGACCTGTTGAAAATATTACAGATGATACCGAAGACTTCTGCCCAACCTACTATGGAGCCCATCTAGACGATACCTGTGAGTTGGACCCACAGGAGGATCCAACTCTAGCCGAGGACGTCATCCATACTGCTTAGACTAGATAAAGTAGGCTTTATCTTATTTCTTATGTCATTTGTACTGACTTTAGAGTTGTATTATTTTCAGGATATTGTGATGTTGTGTCGTTTATGCACTTAGACTTTCTTTTCTATTTATACCTCAGTTTGAGGATTTCATATTTATCATATCGTGCTATTTCCATCTCTAGATTTGTGATTGAGTTGTACCTTATGTGATTTGTCCTCCGTTCGGAGAGTATATCATATTGTATTGAGTTTGTGATAGTGACCTAGGACAGCGTTCTACCGCCGACACTGCAGCGTAGGCTGGACGTACCCACTTCTCGTGCCCTTACTCTAGGGTGCAGATCGTGATAGTATTAACCTTTTTTAAGAAATTATTTATTTCATAAAGCTAATAAATATAAATCCTTATTAGTAATTTTTAGAAATCAAATAAAAGCCCAACAAGTAAAGCCCATTATTTGCAAATTTATTTTTGAAAAATTATATATATAACACATCTGGAAGATAATGTCAAGTTTAAGACATTTAAATCCATACAAAATTTTAGATTATATTTCAAAATCCTTGTGAAAATATATCTTGACAAAATTTATTTAAAATATGAACAAAACTCATAATTTAAATATATAAAAAAAACCCAAAAGTATACTAGGACCAAGGCCAAATTTATTTGAAGTAAAAAAATGTTTAAACTTCTATTTCAACTTATTGGGCTGAAGGCCCAAAACATCAAAAGAAAATCCATATGTATGTATTTACAAAATCACTTAATAGGCTCATAGGTTCGAATATTTCTTTCTAAATAAAGAAACTGAACAATTTAGTTATTAGATAACATATAATTCAAGAGCCAAATGATTTAATTAACATACTATTTTAAAATCCAAGGCTAGCTTGAAAATTGGCCCCAGTCCAAAGAATTTAATAGTATTTAAATTACCCCAGCTCCAGCCCAAGCCAAGTTGTAAATGAGCCTAACTTACATACATCCATTAAAATCTAATTTAACCAAAAGCCCAAACCTGTTAAATCCCTACCCACACACTTTTCATATTGAGTAAGAGAGAGAATTTTTTAGATAAAAATGAGGGGGGCTTGAATCGAGCGAGAGGAAGGAGGAGAGGGAGAGATGAGTGGAGAAAGATAGGAGAGGGTTTTACTAGTGGCGGATGCGGCGCTTAGTGGTAGGCTACTCACAGAGGTCGGCACCAGAGAGACGCACACGTGCGATGGTCCGGCATCGGATCTGGCGACGCGGCCACTCGGTGTAGGATCGAGGAACGACGGCTACCTTGGTGCCGCTGGGGGAAGGCCACGACGGAGAGGAAGTGCATGCTCGTGGCGCATGCCTCACGTCGGTATTGGTAGGGAGTGCCAAGGTCGCTACAATGATGCTGCTAGTTGTCGGATGGCGAGGACAGCAGGTGTTCAGCACGAGGAGCGATCGCCGACAAGTAAGTAGTTTTGTGGCATTTGATTTTGGTGGTGATGATGCTGGTAGTTATTTTGGGTTGTCGGCCGGAGTAGTCGCGGTGGTGATATGATGAGTCGTGGAGACGTGATGGTAGTGTAGGGGATGTTAGTGGTGTATGTGGTAGCTGGTGGCGGTCCGTCGAAAATCGGAAGGGTACTGCACGGGGTTGATGTGGTGGTGCTGGTAGATGCAAAAGTCAGGATGGGTGGTCCCGCAGTTCGGCGGAGTACGGTGGTGGTTGCTGTCACGATCCGCTCCCAAATATTCGGATACGAATCGGACACATCCAGGCTACGGTATAAGGCACCACGTAGTAAGCTGTTCTAAACCTTTAATTATGATCAAAATTATATTATATTGAATCATAATAATCACAAGCATCTATATCGAGATAAACTAGAATAAATTCAAAGTCTCATTTTAGTTACATTTCTAAAGCAAGAGTAATTGGAGACAAATCCAGCAAAATAAATGTTAACTATTTATTACAAACCAAATTCAAATACTAAATGTAAGCTAAGATGTAGGGTATTTTTTAGCAAGGATATCCTTTGGGATGTGAGCTAGCGTCTCAGGGGCAGATCCATAGTATGAGTTGCCAAGCAACTCCTCCTCAGTCAATTCATCTGCAACGAACCAACCAGGAAAGGTGCAAAGTACAACCCTTCAATTTACGTATGCTGAAACATAGAACTATCAAATAGGAATGTATGTAAAGAACTGGTAATAAAAGAAAATGCAAGAAGAAAATAGACTACAACATGCTTAAGTAAAATGTAAATGCGACTAAAAAGATGTAGTGTACTTGCCTTCTCCAAGAGAGGGTATAGAGCTAAGAAGAGATAATGTTCCAGGTCCTCTCACTGTGTTCAAAAGAGGGTACAACTTAGATTCCATAATTAGATAATGTCTAACTAACCAAATCTACCCTTAACCCTTATTTAAGCACTCTTAATCCTGTCTTAAATTAATAATAATTAAATACTAGTTTATTTCTATAATTGAATTTAGCTACTAGAAATTGTTGTAATGAACTTTGTTTTAAGTTATGCTAAATTAGAAATCAGAATAATGGAGTTTTGGTAAGAAAATATGCAAAATAATATAATATCAAGTTGTACCAAATATTGTGTAAAAATATTATACTAAAAGTCATATTGACTTAAGCAGCATAGACAAGCTCATAAGTCAAATAAGAATTAATTCATTTATAGATTGAATTGATAAAGAGGAGAAATAATTTTGACTATATGTCGAATCATTAACAGAAAGTAATAAATGATTTTGATTAGAGATCGAATCACTAAAGGGATAAACAAATCGATTATAAATCGATGACTTTGATTATAGATCGAAATAAATAAATGACTTATAGGTCAATGAAAAGTGGGCTTATCTCTTCTTCAACATCGATAAATAATGATGTGAGTTAATCAAGATAAAAATAATAAGTGAACTCTAATATAAATGGGTAAATACCAAAATCTCTAGAACAAACCACACAAAATTAACCCTCGTAACCCATAGCCAAAACAGAAGTACTACTCACCTAGCATTAACCTATTAAAAAAATTTAAAAGAACCATACAAAGGATACCAAACAAAACCTGTAATGCATTAGTAACTAAAACTAAATATACAAAACTGTATATATGAACTTGTTATACTAGCTTCACAAAGCATTTCCACCTCTGCTGAACCTTTTAACCCGATAATAAAACCTATTTAATCCAAGCCCACCTACAACAGCATTAAAACTAAATACTATAATTAAATAGCATCTCTAAATCTAAATATAATAAAACCTACATCAGTAACAACATCTTCTAAACTACGATAACAGTAACTCAAATATTTATAATAGAAAAACTAATCAAAAATTTAACTCTCAAAAGAACAGCACAACAGTACATAATCTACAGTACTATCAAATAAATATCACATGCAAGAAACTAAATATAACAGTAAGTGGACACTACACTATCCAACCCGATACCAAAAGATACGAATCTGGACACGACTTCGTACCAAATCTCCTCGAAGGGTGCTCACGGCAGATACAGACATGAAAAGAAGGTCGGGTCGACGAGTGCGGCACGGGTCGCTAGATTGATCCAAAAGAGGAATATGATAATGCTTAAGTTTTGTCTTAACATTTCTCTTTTTATAGAAAAATGAAGGAAAGTTACGAATGAGAATGATGAATTAGGGGTTACGAAATGGAAGGGTTGGGGTTATGGAATGAAAGAGGTTGGATTTTACGAAATGGAAGATGTTGGAAGTTACGGAATGGAAGAGATAGACTTAGGGTGTGTAGTGCTCCGTCAAGCTCAGTCAATTGAAGGAATCGAAACGCCGACGACGTTCGGACTTAGCCATGCAACAGCGGCTAGAATACTCGCTCGGTCGAGGTGACTCCTCGCTCAGGTGGGGTAGTTTCGGTGAACTTGCCTCATCTTAGCCTTCACATAATAAATTGCATGTTTTCAACTTGTACAAGTTAGGCTTGGTAATAAAAGAGACGCATCCACATAGCTAAGGGAATAATTTCGACGGGTTGAAATATGTTAGAACATGGAAAAAGGTCCCACGATCTACATAGAATTTTGCTCAGCGTGCTTTTAAAAATGACACTCGATCCTTCGTCCCGTGACTTGGGAGAAGAAATTTGGCCTAAGTTGCTAAGTTGCCACAACGCTCGAATTGGCCTAATTCATAGGCGTCGCCCTCGTATATGCTTGATAAGCATGCACGGTCCCGTCGTCCAAGGCTTGGCATAGCTTCGCCTGTCCCATGGTATAAAGTCGTGTTGTACGGCTTGTAGCTTAAAGTCTAGGCACCCAAAGAACTTGTTTGTTCAAGTCAAACACGTGCAGGATACGTTCTCTCGATGCGAAGTTTGGCGTAGCCTTTGTTCGTCAAATCGTTGCCCGAATAAGTTAGAAAAGAGTTGTGCTGGGCTATCGAAGTCATAGTAAACACTGTCCCTTGTTTCCTACGGTTGCTAAGTTACATAGTCCCATGAGAATAAGGCTCGCCATATAAAGTATGTGACTTGAGCGATAGCGTCGCCTAGAGAATATGGTCTGTCTAAGGCACGAGCCACGGTGGGTTTAGTGAAAAGCATGTCACGGACAAAGGAAGTCCATGTGACTGGTTATCGCCGAGATCGGTCCCGCTACTTGGGAGTCTCGATAAGTCTCGTTCACGAGATCGGTCCTACTACTTGGGAGTCTCAATATGTCTCGTTCACGAGATCGATCCCGCTACTTGGAAGTCTCGATAAGTCTCGATAAGAAAGTATACGAGATTGGTCCCGCTACTTGGGAGTCTCAATAAGTCTCGATAAGGAAGTTCACGAGATCGGTCCCGCTACTTGGGAGTTTCGATAAGTCTCGATAAGAAAGTTCACGAGATCGGTCCCGCTACTTGGGCGTCTCGATAAAGAATCACGCGAGATCGGTCCCGCTAATTGGGAGTCTCGATAAAAAGATGGAAAGCATGGTCATGATTAAGGAAGGACTTGATAGATTAAGTTGAGTCTTGTATATGGGTATTGGACAACTTGTGCGCAAGGATAAATTCCTTGAACGATCCTGGGGCACCGGGTTCGTGTCGGCCTAGGAGGAATTGCAGATATTGTACGACCTTTATCGACGGTATGACTCGATTAAAGTGAACCGTTATAATAAGGCTACGGGTCATTCGGTGGGAGCTCGTACCTCGCCACGCGAATGGTTACTGTATACAAAGATCCAGGATAGCTTGACATTGCTAGTGACCACTCATATAGATGTGTCGGCATAAGAGCGGCTATCCGTATGTATGCCTTTGGATCGCATCGAGTACTAGCAGGTTACGAGTTAGGTTTACAAGTTATGCTTATAGCAAGCGCTAACCTTGAATCGGCACGAGTTAGGTGTGCACGGTTGTATCACCACTCTGGAGCCTAAGATTTGGCTATAGCAAGGACACGTGCTTCAGCACGAATGTGGCATCGTCTCGAGTTAAGTCAGGAAGGGACATAAGGCAAGTTGGTTAAGTCTGGTTGATCCTTGGGAGGCACGGCCTCGAGATTAAGGCACGAACAAGAGTATTGGCATGACCAACACAAGTCCTCCCCTTGACGTCGTTGGCACGAGAATGGTTTAGAGGCACATGAAAGAAGTGAAAGTCTTGGCACGGTCGAGTCGCATAAGTTTTGGCTCGGCGAGGCACTGCCTCGAATATATTGAAGTCACAGATAGAGTATAGCACGACCCTGTCATTGCGTTGCCAAGTATAGGCCAAGACGTCTTTGTCCTAAAATTGATCTTAAGGCAAGACTAGCAAGATAATCAAAAAAAGGATTAAGCTGTACAAAGTAAATAAACGTGTCGGTTTTGTATGGGTGGGCGTGGAGCTCACTCCACCAGTACAGTTGAGTACTGACACCCATATAGTTTTCATATACAGGCACAAGTAGAAGCTCATGGCACGAAGCTTGCTTGGATGTGTCGAGGCACGGAGTTCCTTGGCGATTTGAAGCGTACGGCCGTATGGAGTCAAGACTTATATGGGACATAATGTATAGACATTGTCTTTCGAAGCATCCGCTGGCTCAAGCATTGTATCGAGAGATGAGAGAGAGCAAAGTGACTTGTAAAATGAGAGAAAAGTGAGCTTGAGAGACTTGTAATCATAGCCTTGCACCCCATTGTAATCTTATTGTTTAATATCAATAAAGAGCACTTTGAATAACTTGTGTTTTGCTTCTAAATTTCTGCTGTATGTTCAATGTTTCTGGTTGGAGCTTCTGTGCGACGACCCCGTCGTAGCCGCTGTAATCGGTCGTTATAGAACTGCCTTGCACGAACACAATCTAGGCTCGTGCAGCATCACACCTTAGTGAGGACGATCGCTCCTACTGGAGCGGGGTGTGACATAGTGGTATCAGAGTACGGCTTTACGTCCTTGGACTTCAAGTCGAATCTCTCAGTTTTGAAAGCTCGTCGTTGAAAAAGAAGTGTGTGCTCTCTCTCAAATGTCCCACGGCATGTCCATACAATAAGTCTAAATATTTTCAAAAGCTCGTGCAAGTGTTCAGTCGAACGCATCGATAGGCAATGGCCTTTGTGCCGAACGGTGTCAAACTCGAGTTGATAGAAAATACATGCTAAAGTTAGCAAGTCACGTGCGTGCCGAAATAGTCCTATATCGATATTAGCAACTGAGCATGCAAAATCAGAGTATAGTCCACATGGGATAGCTATGCACACAGTCTTTTGGCTAAGTTGTGCCGCGTGTCGCGCACCTAGACTTTATGGTACAAACGAATTTCAAGCGATGTTAAGTATCGCTTGGTCGGGGACGGAGATATACTTAGAGTGTATATTGATAAAGACACTATTGGACTAACGCTTAGGCGTACACGGAAGATTGTTTTAGATTTTTAAGGAATAGTGCGAACGACTTGGTACGTCGAGACGCGTGAATCATAAATATGATTTACATGTGGAATATCGATAGAAATATACGAGACTTAGACTATCGAAACAACGTGAGCGATCACGCTAGAGTTTCATCGAACGAATCTAAAAGATGTATTAACGAATAATACGAACATGATTGTGGACTAAATCGTACTGCTCGAATCCTGAGTGGTGTATGGTCCGTCTTGGAAATCATTCAAAGGAAATTGAGGATTAGGGATAGCATCGAGTATGTCGACGAGGTGACGCGAACTCGCAAAGCCTTAGAACGCGTCATGCTTAGTTGGTCGTGACTTCGAATGTCCCAAACAAGATATCGTTCGGACAACGTGTGAATGGGCAATGCGAGTTAGAAAATGATTCAGAACGATGAATAAAAGTGGATGTCTTGATCGAAGAAACTTAGAGGATCGTACTTATGATTTCGGATTTGGTCGAATGGAATTGTAGAATATCCAATTCGGATAATAGCATTAGTTGCACGACTCGGAGTTTGTTGCAAAGGAAGATCGTCAGGTTACGTACAACATCGATGGTACTGAGGCGTATCAAAGATCGATATACGATAACTCGGGGGTACTCTGATTCGAGAAATGATGATCGTGTAAGATGTCATTGTTCCGATGGACGCTACACTCGGGATGTTGAAATGTGTCGAAAAAAAGATAGACTTGGCTCGAGGATTTTCTAGTCGAATGAAAGACGAACAGACTATCGAACTGGAATCTTGGCATAGATGATAATAGAATGTTTGGATTGATTCGAAGATAACCCTAACGTCGACATTCTTGTTTTATGTGAGCGCAACTCCAGCCTCGCACATGCGTTATGCCAGATTAGGGTGATCATTTCGCATGAGCGCTAGTAAGGTGATTCATACAGCGGGGGTGATCGAACTTGCATGGCGTGGTAATTTATTGCTTCGACTTATGGTTTGACGCGAAGGTAGACTTGAGAATGACTCGGTGTGCTGGACGAGTAAACTTGAGGATTAAGTAGGTCCAATCTACGTATCAAGAATGAATTAGTCTAGACTCAAGCAAGAGTTACGCTCCAATAAAGAAAATTATCCTGCAAGAATGTGGCATGATGATTCATGTCCAACGTAGATAATCGAACTTGCGTGAGATTGAGACGTGATAAATTATTGTGCTAGATGACCTCGTGATCGAATACATGAATTGGTTAGAATGGATATGTGAATTATGTCAACATGTCGAAAGGAATAGACTATATAAATTGGTGATTTGAACGTATTCGAATCTGCGCGACGAATACCTTGATGCAAATTAGGTGATCATGCTCGATGTTTAAAAATCTGAGTGACACGAGCTTGGGTAGAAAACCCTGTATTACCGACTTTGTTTTGACCCTAGGATTGGGATTAGTGTTGGCATTATTGTTGGAGAACTATGATTCCAATCCTGACATTGACTTTAGCATTGAGAAATGGCTTAGCGGTTAGGCGAGACATCCCTGTTTCAAGAGTTAGCATTCGAAAGATTGGTCTTGAGGATTGGTATGGATGAATAGAGTGAATCAAGAATATGGGAATACCCCTCACGAGATTCGACTGACATGCATATATTTCAGGGACGCCTGAATATGTGTACGATACGACTCGAGTGAGAATGACGAATTCTCTATCATGCGGCTTGACTGAAATGCATGTATTTTAGGGACGCCTGAAATATGTGCACCATCCAATCAAGTGATATGTTGAATTTAAGTAAGACTTGAGGAATGGAAAAGTATCATGGATTTGAAGTCGTGTTAAAGGAAAGATTGATAGTAGTGCGAGCGTGGCTCGGATTGAACAAACGCATAGGCGGAGTGTGTACGAGAGTCCTTGGATCAAAGTGGACTATAAGTAAGTACTCAGTTAGTTACGAGGACGAAACTTTTTCTGAGTAGTGTGTGATGAAGTGCTCCGTCCCGCTCAGTCAATTGGAGGAATCAAAACGCCGATGGCGTTCGGACTTAGCCATGCAACAGCGGCTCGAATACTCGCTCGGTCGAGGTGACTCCTCGCTCAGGTGGGGTAGTTTCGGTGAAATTGTCTCATCTTAGCCTTCATATAATAAATCGCATGTTTTCAACTTGCACAAGTTAGGCTTGATAATAAAAGAGACGCATCCACATAGATAAGGAAATAATCCCGACGGATCGAAATATGTTAGAACATGAAAAAATATCCCACGGTCTGCTTAGAAGTTTGTTCAGCGTGCTTTTAAAAATGACACTCGATCCTTCGTCCCGTGACTTGGGAGAAGGAAGTTGGCCTAAGTTGCTAAGTTGCCACAACGCTCGAATTAGCCTAAGTCATAGGCGTCGCCCTCGTATATGTTTGATAAGCATGCACGGTCCCGTCGTCCAAGGTTTGGCATAGCTTTCGCCTGTTCTGTGGTTTAAAGTCGTATTGCATGGCTTGTGGCTTAAGTCTAAGCACCCAAAAAACTTGTTTGTTCAAGTCGAACGTGTGCAGGACACGTTCTCTCGATGCGAAGCTTGGCGTAGCCTTTGCTTATCAAGTCGTTGCCCGAATAAGTTAGAAAAGTGTTGTGCTGGGCTATCGAAGTCATAGCAAGCACTGTCCCCTATTTATTACGGTTGCTAAGTCACATAGTCCAATAAGAACAAGGCTCATTATATAAAGGATTTGACTTGAGCGATAGCGTCGCCTAGAGAATAAGGTCTGTGTAAGGCACGAGCCACGGTAGGTTTAGTGAAAAGCATGCCATAGACAAAGGAAGTCCACGCGACTGGTTGTCGTCGAGATCGAGCTCGCTACTTGGGAGTCTC
Source organism: Iris pallida (assembly GCA_029216955.1). Classification (NCBI taxonomy): domain Eukaryota; kingdom Viridiplantae; phylum Streptophyta; class Magnoliopsida; order Asparagales; family Iridaceae; genus Iris; species Iris pallida. Next base: position 3,646,804 of record JANAVB010019198.1, on the reverse strand, counting down.
GATAAGTCTCGTTCACGAGATCGGTCCCGCTACTTGGGAGTCTCGATAAGTCTCGTTCACGAGATCGGTTCCGCTACTTGGGAGTCTCGATAAGTCTTGATAAGAAAGTGCACGAGATTGGTTCTGCTACTTGGGAGTCTCGATAAGTCTTGATAAGAAAGTTTACGAGATCGATCCCGCTACTTGGGAGTCTCGATAAGTCTCGATAAGGAAGTTCACGAGATCGGTCCCGCTACTTGGGAGTCTCGATAAGGAATCACGTGAGATCGGTCCCGCTACTTGGGAGTCTCGATAAAAAGATGGAAAGCATGGTCATGATTAAGGAAGGACTTGATAGATCAAGTTGAGTCTTGCATGGTCATTGGACAACTTGCACACAAGGGTAAATTTCTCGAACGATCCTGGGGCGCCGGGTTCGTATTGGCCTAGGAGGAACTGCAGATATTGTATGGCCTTCATCGACGGTATGACTCGATTGAAGTGAACCGTTACAATATAGGCTGCAGGTCATTCGATAGGAGCTCGTACCACGCCACGCAAATGGTCACCGTATGCAAAGATCCAGGATAGCTTGACATTGCAAGTGACCATACATATAGATGTGTCGGCATAAGAGCGGCTATCCGTGTGTATGTCTTTGGATTGCGTCGAGTACTAGTAGGTTACAAGTTGGGTTAACAAGTTATGCTTATAGCAAGTGCTAACCTTGAATCAGCACGATTAGGTGTACACGGTTGCATCACCACTCTGGAGCCTAAGATTTGGCTATAGCAAGGAAACGTGGTTCAGCATGATTATGGCGTCATTTCGAGTTAATTCAGGAAGGGTCGTAAGACAAGTTGGTTAAGTCTGGTTGATCCATGGGAGGCACGGCCTCGAGATTAAGGCACGAACAAGAGTATTGGCATGACCAGCACAAGTCGTTCCCTTGACGTCGTTGGCACGAGAATGGTCTAGAGGCACATGAAATAAGTGAAAGTCTTGGCACGGTCGAGTCGAGTAAGTTTTTGCTCGGCGAGGCACTGCCTCAAATACATTGAAGTCACGGATAGAGTATAGCACGACCTTATCGTTGCATTGCCAAGTATAGGCCAAGATGTCTTTGTCCTAAAATTGATCCTAAGGCAAGACTAGTAAGGCAATCAAAAAAGGATTAAGCTGTACAAAGTAAATAAACGTGTCGGTTTTATATGGGTGGGCGAGGAGCTCACTCCACCAGTACAGTTGAGTACTGACACCCACACAATTTTTATGTGCAGGTACAGGTAGAAGCTCGTGGTACAGAGCTCGCTTGGATGCGTTATGAAATGGAGTTCCTTGACAATTCGAAGCGTACGACCGCATGGAGTCAAGACTTATACGGGACATAATGTATGGACATTGCCTTCTGAAGCATCCGCTGGTTCAAGCATTGTATCGAGAGATAAGAGAGAGCAGAGTGACTTGTAAAATGAGAGAAAAGTGAGCTTTGAGGGACTTGTAATCATGGCCTTGCGCCCCATTGTAATCTTGTCGTTTAATATCAATAAAGAGCACTTTGAATAACTTGTGTTTTGTTTCTAAATTTCTGCTGCATGTTAAATGTTTCTGCTTGGGACTTCTGTGCGACGACCCTGCCGTAGCCGCTGTAATCGGCTGTTACAAAACTGCCTTGCATAAGCGCAATCTAGGCTCGTGCGACATCATGCCTTAGCGAAGACGATCGCTCTTACTGGAGCGGGGCATGACAGGGTAGTTGAGTTATTTCTTGATCCAAAATGAATGTGTTACCATTATTCCAAAATGTTAGAATATTTAATATGTTGGATGCCATATTTATTAGATTGGAATATCCTGTGATATATTTGGTATACCAGAATATGCCATAGGATATCCAAAGTATATTCCATTATTGTAATAATGACCGTAAGGCTATATAAAGCCAAGAAGACTATCAATAACATATCAAGAAATTACAACATGGTATCAGAGCCAAAATTTCACAAATCCTAACCCTAGTCGCTACCCCCCCTTTCTATCTTCTCGCCCCCACCCCTATCTCACGTGCGCGGCCAAAGAACCCTGCATCCCCTTCCCCCCATCGTGACCCCGCGCTGATGTAATACCCTGCTCCGTACGAGGCATTTGGGTTAGCTTGTTAGATGATATAGGAATGTTGGACCGAGACTTAGATTGGAAATCAAGAGAATTGAGACTGATGTAGTCTCTCTTAGCTGGCTAGAGGGAAGGGGTATTGGAATATGTCTCGCTGGTGGAGCTACGCTTAGTAGGAGTATGTGCAATCATAACAGGAAGTCCATTTATACAATGTGAATGGAACTGTCCTTCCTCCTCCTCACTCGTTTATGCCTAATAAAATGGAGTAATGTGATGCTAAGATATGTTCCTAATGTCCTATACCTTGAATGCTGAATAACTATGATGCTTTGGTTGCTAATCGATAGAGATGCTTTTATTGCCTAGTATTGAATTGAATAACATATGAACATTGAACTGTTGGATTAGTCACACTTGAACTGCTAATGTGACTTGATGCCTAAGAATGAATTAATAATGCCCCTTATGCTTAACGCTGTCGGAATAAGTAAAACATTGGAATGAATGAGATGCCTTGTGAATGATAGAATAAACAATGAACTTGATATGCTATCGACCCAATAAACCGAATGAAACACTTGAATCATGTACACGCTGTATAACTGTTGCAAATAGACATGAATGCTGCCGTTTTCTTATAAGCAATGGAATGAGTGATAATTGCCCCAATAAAATAAATAAAATACTGCAGGTCCTATTGAGATGAATAAAATGTTGTTTGTTCCTCTTTGAAAGGAATGATATGGGAAATGTTGTAATTAATGATGCAATAAGAAATGGTGAGGCTTAGGATCATTGAGATCACCAAGTGAACAGATGGTAATATTGGAAAGATGAGATAATAAAATGTTGCCTTTACTTATTCATTATTTTATCTTACGATTTTGTTCACGATCGAATCAGACACGCATTCGCATGACCATGGGCAACTTGCATACAAGATATTATTTCCTCAAACGGTACCCACGACGGTGGGATCGAGTTGACCTAAAAGGAAATCAGCGTGCTTTGGTGGCACGCGGTATTGGGAACTTCATTCGGGATCGCAACCTGGTGAAGGGCACATCCTATACCCTATGAAGTCCTATATGGCAAAGTCCTTAAATGGTGCGTAGCACCAGTGGTCATGTAGTCAGGATGCATGCTAATGAATGTTTTGTGCAGGCAGAGTAAGTATATTGCCTAACCTGTATTTAATGCAGGAACGAGGAGTCGAATATCGGTAAGAAATCACTCAAATGTGATATATGCAGTACATATATTGGTTGATTTATCTGCTTAACATGCTAAATAAAACGATGTTATGTTGTTGCCTTTAAATGAGAAACTCTATAACATGCTCAACATGTTAAATACGATTTGCTGGAGTGTTACCTTGCTAGAAGAATCCCTATATCGTGTTTGATATATGTTAACTCAATGATGCCTAAAAGATGCCTCTAAATGAATATGTCAGAACTTGATAACACCAAGTATGCTTCATTGATGCCTTTACATAAGAAAGGAGATAACAAGTTTACCTATTCAATGTTTTTGCTCATGAACTATAAACTGATGCTAGGCCCCAAGTAGAAAGATCATTCTAATAAAAGCTTACTTAAATGACCACTTAGTATTGGTTTAGCGAGTGTGTTGGATTCTGCTCGCCAGTACATAGATGTTGTACTGACCCACATTTGTGGGCAGATGCTCGTGCTTGGTAAATTCTGTACAAGAAGATTGGCTTGATCGGTCCTGCGACATCGAAGATTTATTGGGCATGCAGAAGCTCTCCTTGTAAAAGATGATGTCTTCTGTTTATAAATAACATAATATATGGAACAGTGTAATTAGTTGTACCAGTGAGTTGTAAGCCAAGTCGGTGTAGCGAGTTGTAATCCATAATATCAAAGTATCAAATGTAAGTTTTATGACTTTATTCAGTTGGCTATCAATGTAAAGTGAGATGTGTTGTAAGCATTGTATTTCAATACCAGTTTTGTACTCTACTTTATTTATCAATAAAGAGAATAAAGTTCTATACATCTTTTGTGACTTCAAATAATCTGCTTACCTCCGCTGCTATAAATCAGCAATATGTTTCCATTCGATAAAGAAAAAAAATATCCTCATTATCTTCAATTTGTCTGCTTTGTGCTGCTGCGATGTGTTCCTATTTAAAGATTATCAAATGTGTACCATCTTTGCCTTGTACAAGTGCAATACCAGACTTGTATGGTATCACGCCCAAGCGAGGACAATCGATTCCAAGAGATAAATCGACTCTACGGAATTGTGGCGTGACAAATTGGTATCAGAGCACGGCTTTACGTCCTTGGTCTCTTCTTTGATTCATTTCAAATCAAAGTTGCATCTGCGATTAACCAAAACTGCTTTCGCGAGTATTCAATGTTGCTTCCGTGATTGAATGAAAGATTGCTTCCGTAATTATGCTGTTGTTGTTCCTGTAATCATTTTAAGTTGTTTGTGTCTAAAAAGTTCTTTGACCCTCTTGGTTGCTCACTGGATGTTCCAGACAATAAGTTTAAATACGTTGTGATGCCCCTGAATAAATTTGTTTGTTGTTGGTTTGGACACTAATGACCCAACAATGACTCGATGCCATAGTATGCTTTACTATGAATGATGTTCGGAATGTAGAAATAGAGAGATGTGGCTATGTATGCTGTAACAAGTTGAGAATTGTATGTGATGTTGGAAGGGGAATAGTGAATGAAACAAGTGATGGATGAGTTCAATAAAATTGATGAGTTGACTCATGTGTATTGGCCAGTGCTTTTGAGACCCTAATTATATTGGCTTGTGAATTGAGACCCTGAGATGTTGGCTTGATATTATGATTATTTAGATCATGAATGTCTGGAATAGATTTGAGTTGGTATGGTTTAAGAACGGCTTCATTTCTGAGTGGTATATTCCCTCTTCCACTTCAGAATGAGATGTATCGTGACCCTCTCTCTAGGATAGAAATGGGTCTATCTGTAAATGTTAGATAGTACTGAGACTTAACTGGAAGTCATGCTTTATTGCTAGATGACTCAAATGTCCCTTGTTGGTGATATTATGTAGGGTAGCAAGATTGTTAGAAAGTGTAACTGGTGCCTGGGTTAGAAATTATACAGTCGGATAATGACTCAGACTAGTCAGATGATAATTGTACTATAGGTAAGGAATGTTGTGGCTTAGATCATTGAATGCCGATTTCGATTGGTTGGATGCAAATCATGTGGCTATTACAAGTTGGTTGCTAAGTTGAAAGTTTTGGAAATATTATCGGTAATCCGAATGAATGCTGGAAATCTGTACTATGATCCTAAGGTGCGATAAGATGCTAACCCATATTGACTGTCGAAGGATAGAATTAGTAAAGTTGAGTCGACATTGGTGAAATAGATAGTTATTGCATATGTGCATGTATGCTGAGAATTAAAGTGTATCAAAAAAATGTAACAAGTAGCGACCCCTAATATTTGTGTTACATGGAAAATGGTTAATTGATGCATGAAACGTCAGATTTGAATGGAATAAATTACTCGACCCTTGCAATATGAGATCTTAAGAATGTCTGTATGAGATTTTGATGGCTGGAAAACAATTGAGATTGAGAATTACAAAGTGTAATGCCTGTGGTTCGTATTACGTATTTTGGAAATACGTGTACGTATTTTCTTGTATTGTTCCTTGTTTAGTCTTCTTGGCCTGGTTTAACTCTCGGTTTGGGTTGGTTTGGTTTGGCTGGCTGGTTGCTTGGTCCATCATGGACCAAGGTGAACCCCCTACCTACCACCAACCCATGATATTTATTTCCCCACCAACCTTCTCTCTCCTCCATAACTCTCATTTATTTCTTCTTCTTCTTCTTCTTTCCTCTCCACAACTCCCCAACCCTTAGGCAAGTGCAACTTGCTTCCACAAGAGAACTCATTTTTATGGTCCCATTAGCTTCTTCTCATGATTCTAAGACACATTAGAACTTGTCATTTTCCATTTTCAGGCTTTAATTCTTGTAGATCTAGAGTTTTGCTATTTTCGGATTTTTGGTGTTTTGATCTATCAAACTTGCTTGTTTTCAAGTTTTTATGGTTCCATGTTGTAGATAATTTTATTCTACCCAATTTTGACCTTTGGAAAGTTGGATTCGGACTTATTTTGACCAAGTTATGAGCATTTGGAGTTTTGGGTTCCATCCATGGAGTTCTTGCAGTTCTTGCTGTTCTTGCCCTTTGGAGAAGACAGTGAGCAGTGTGCTAGCTTTTTAGCTTACGCCGCTGCCTTGTGTACGCTGCTCTTTAGCGAGCGTATGCTGCTTTTCGTACGCTGCTCTTTAGCGTGCATACGCTAGCCTTGATACGCTGCCTATTGGCAGCGTGTCTTTTTCGTACGCTAGCTCGAGCGTACGCTAGCTCGAGCGTACGCTAGCTTGAGCGTACGCTGACCTGTAGCTCGAGCGTGCCCTTGTGTACGCTGACCCTTGCGTACGCTTCCCATTGGGAGCGTATGGACCCTTTGGTATGCCAGCTTGAGCGTACGCGTGCCTTGGTACGCTAGCTTAAGCGAGCAAGGCGTACGCTGGCTTTGAGCATACGCTGGCTTTGAGCGTACGCTTGCCTATCTTGTCACCCTGGTTCAACCCGAGAGCTTTGTGACCCCCCCCATACGCTGCCTTTTGGGAGCGTATGCTTACCTGAGCGTATGCTTACCTGAGCGTATGGCCTTTGGCAGACTTGATCTTATATTAGCTTGTCAGTTTGTTTTATTTTCCTTATCCTGGATCTTCTATAGCCCTGTATATTGATATTTTATTAGATATTTTACGTCCATTTTATATCCTTACGCCTTTTGACCTGAACTTGATAATTTCCGAATTTACTTGATATGTTTGGAATTGATGACTGAGCCTGACACGATAGTGGCCCGTAGTGGTGCACTCCTGACATGAGTAACCTGGCATGACCTGATAGTGGCCCGTCGTGGCGCACTCTTGACTAGTACACTTGACATGATAAACCTGACATGTTATATCTTGATAAGCTGTTGCGACGGCTACCTGACATGACATGACTTGACAAGAATGAACATCCTGGACACCGTGGATGATTGTGCTTGTACAAATAAACCAGTCCTGTCTTGTATCATGTCTAAGGAGGGAGCTCCTGAGTACCACGGTCAGGAGTACCTATTGAAATGGACTAAGGTTAATAACTAGATTAACACATTAGTCATGAAGAGATTTCTCCAGCTACAGGCAATCCCGTTACCTGGGCGCGCCTGGGATCTGTAGCCTGCCGTCGAGTAGGGCACATTTCCAGCACACTGTCATGTGTTGCACCTTTCAAGCTACTTAAGGGTACATGCGTTTCCTGGACGATGTACCCACCTGAATTCAACCCTAATCTTCGACCTGGGTAACCTGGATAGTCTGCAGGGCTTGTGGCTGTAGAATAATCTCACTGTATCTTGTTAGTAACTAGGACTGTGATAACCCTAGTTAGTTAAAGTATCAAGCCGTAAGTCTTGCTTGGCCGTGAAATGATTAGATGGAGTCTAACAAGTCTAGTCTTGCCCTGATCTTGTTCCAGACTGTTACATGACCAGCATGCTTGTATTTATTTTTTCGATAAATGGTGAGAAACCAAGCTCCGTTCAGACGAAGGGTTACAACCCCGGTCCTTGTTTGGTTTATTGGTTGTAACCTAGCTATCTGAATAGTTCCATGGTTATCTCGTCGTATATCATCCTGGCATGTTTTTCTTAATTCCTATTTTTACCAGTTATTTATATTTTCTGTCTTTTATTATATTATTTATATTCCTGTGCTGATTGCTGGTTTTATTTCTTAAGTGAAGCTCCTTTGTGGCACTTGCTCTTTCTGGGGTCTGACCCAGCTGGTTTTGTGTGGCCAGATTTCGGAGCAGCTCCAGAGGATCTACCGACTTTCCAGCCAGATGGTGGCCACTAGACGGAACCCTGGCAACGAGTGGGTTATTTTTGGCTCTCCCACTCTATTGTAAAATTATTCTTTTGAGGCGTTTAGCCGACGAGCACCTGTTTAGCTCGATTGCACTTACTGTCTGCCTACGGGCTGTAACATGATTAACAGATCCTAGGGTTGATCATGTATGACTAAACTCTTGCTAGTCCTGACATTTTGTACGACTAGCTTCATGATCAGCTGAATATGTAATATTTGGGACGCCTTATTATTGTATATTTAATGATCATACATCTTGTAACTTTTACTTACTTGCTTGTGATTGAGACAATAGGCTTGTTCATGACCTTAAGAGACTGCTGGCTTGTAGATAAACCCTCATGTATCTAGACAGCCATGACCGTATAGCGAGATGGATTCCATTTTATATACGTAGCTGGCTATGTCTGCCCCCGCTCTCCAGTATTCTGGTTCTGGGGCGTGAAATGGTTTAAGTGGTGGCCCATGCAGGTCTTGTAAATCAAGATATGTGAGGGTTTACCGAATAGATGTCTCAATCAGTATTCGCCCTTGATCTCTGTTCGTATCCTCTGAATTCCTGGATTCTTGTCCTGATCGTATGCTTGTATCGTTGATCTGTCCTGGTCCTTCCTTATTGTTCCCTATGTCGTCTTCTTCAGCGGTATTGTTCGTGGTCCTACCGATCAGCAAGGCGGAGCACCTCCCGCGGACCAGCAGCAACCTGGAGATCAAGCCCAGCATTCCGGAGTAGCCTCCAGAGTCGCGTCTATTGAGGGAGAGCCACCAGTCCAGCCAGTTCAACCTGTAGAACATGATGACGGCACTTTGGTAGGACTCGTCAGGACCTTGATAGCTTCCCAAGACCGGCGTGGAGATGCCTTGCACCAGGCAGTGACGGATGCTTTGACCCGGGGTGGTCATCAGGGTAACAGCGCTGCCAACAGCTTCAAGCGCTTGAACCCTCCATTCTTCGACGGTAGTAAAGATGCTATCGCGGCAGATGCATGGCTTCAGGACACAGAGGTAATTCTAGAAGCAGCCAGGACCCCAGAGAACGAGAAGGTAGCCGTGGTGCGCCTGCAGTTGTTAGATCTTGCCCGCAGCTGGTGGGCAGCGCAGGCCGTTGGATTAGCAGCCCCCATTGCTTGGGCAGTATTCCGGGAGAGATTCCAGACCAAGTATTTCGATGCTGTAGCTCGGTACGATCTACAGACCCGGTTCACTAATCTGAAGCAAGGAGGCAGGACGGTCGACGGATATGCGGCCGAGTTTTCCAGACTCAGTCGGTTTGCTCCCACCTTGGTGGCAACCGAGTATGATAGAGCCCAGCGATTCCAGCAGGGACTGCACTTGGAGATCTTGTTGGCAGTTGAGCAGTTTGAGCATCAGACTTTTGATGCAGTCTTAAGAGCAGCCCGGAGGCATGAGTATACCTCCCAGAGGATTGTGGATAGGGTCGGAGGTCGGAAGAGATCTCATGGCCAGATGAATCAGTCTTCGGCACCAGCCCCGGCAGCCAGGACTTTGACTATTGGAGTTCCGAGGCGAGCAGCCTCAGTGACGTCGGTTCAGCATTCCACTCCGACGTACCCTCAGCAGCAGCAGAAGCAGAAGCAGTCTTCCACAGTGGGATGTTCTCATTGTGGGAGGCCAGGTCATGTAGTGGCAGAGTGTCGTAGAGCACAGGGATTGTGTCTGGTTTGTGGAGCAGCAGACCACAGGGTTGGATCCTGTCCGAACAGGGGTGGTTCATCCTCGTCCAACCTTTCTAGCTCTTCGGTGAGAGGACCAGCTCCAGTCCAGCAGCAGCAGCAGTACCCATTGCCGAGGCCCTTGCCTCCTCAGACCCAAGTGTTCCAGCAGCAGAGCCTCCAGCAGTATGCACAAGCCCAGGCCTTGAGTCAGAATAGGCAGCGAGGATATCAGCAGAGGGGACCAGCACCCCGAGGGCACGGTCAGGCTATAGTGATGACCGTGGAGGAAGGATTGGCACCAGGAGAGGTAGTGGCAGGTACTATTCTCGTCAACTCCTTTCCAGCTTCAGCTTTATTTGATTCTGGTGCATTGCATTCTTTTATGTCTGCACGATTCGCGACACGGGTAGGATTGGAGCCCGAGTCATTATCAGTAAGGCTCAATATACTTACTGGTAACGGACTTGTGGGAGTAGATATAGTGTTTTCTTCGTGCCGGGTCGTAGTTAGCGGTAGAGAATTCCCTGCTAGATTGATAGAGTTCCCGATGGCCGATTATGATGTGGTGCTAGGGATGGATTGGTTGAGGAACCAGTATGCTAGGATAGACTGCCACATTGGCAGAGTTGTCTTTAGTATCCCCGGCGAGCCAGAGTTTTCATTTTCCAGAGGAGCAGTGGAGCCATCTCCTCCAGTATTGCGGATGGCAGTAGCAGCAGTTCAGTTGCCCAGGATAGTGGATGAGTTCCCAGATGTTTTTCCAGAAGAGCTTCCAGGTATGCCTCCGGAGCGGGAGATCGAGTTCACTATAGACTTGATTCCCGGGACAGCCCCAGTGTCAGAGAGAGTCTACAGGATGGCGCCATCAGAGTTGGAGATATTGTACAAGATGATTGAAGAGCTTAGAACCAAGGGATTCATTCGTGCTAGTGGATCGCCTTGGGGAGCACCGATACTTCTTGTGAAAAAGAAGGATGGTACGTCCAGGTTATGTATTGATTATCGTACCTTGAACTCAGTGACAATCAAGAACAAATACCCTCTTTCGAGGATAGATGACTTGTTTGATCAACTCAAGGGGGCTTCAGTATTCTCGAAGATTGACTTGCGCTCAGGTTATCATCAGATCAGAGTCAGAGAGCAGGACATCCCGAAGACGGCTTTTAGATCGAGATATGGGCATTGGAAGTTCCTTGTTATGCCCTTTGGAGCAACCAATGTGCCGGCAGTATTCATGGACCTCATGCATCGTATCTTCATGCCATACTTGGATCAGTTTGTGATTGTGTTCTTGGATGACATCCTGGTCTACAGCAAGAGTGCGGCGGAGCATGAGCAGCATCTCCGTGTGGTTCTTCAGATTCTCAGGGAGCACCAGTTATATACCAAGTTCAGTAAATGCGAGTTCTGGCTCGATCGCATTTCGTACTTGGGTCATATTATCACCAGAGGAGGAGTAGAAGTGGATCCCCAGAAGATTGTGGCTATTGAGTCATGGCCAGTGCCCAGCACAGTTGCAGAGGTTCGCAGTTTTCTCGGATTGGTCGGCTACTACCGACGGTTTGTTTCAGATTTTACTCGGATTTCAGCACCATTGACCCAGTTGACCCGCAAGGATGCACAGTTTGCTTGGACAGCAGAGTGTCAGAGTTCTTTTGAGCAGTTGAAGTGAGGATTGATAACAGCTTCTATTATCACGCTTCCAGATGGAACCGGAGGATTTTCAGTGTATTGTGATGCTTTAGGCAGAGGTTTAGGATGTGTTCTGATGCAGCATGGGAAGGTAATAGCTTATGCGTCACGACAACTTCGTGATCATGAGAGGAATTATCCAACCCATGACTTGGAGCTGGCAGCAGTGGTGTTTGCACTTAAGTTGTGGAGGCACTACTTGTACGGAGATAGGGTGGAGATTTTCACCGACCACAAGAGCCTGAAGAATGTTTTCACCCAGAAGGATCTTAACATGCGTCAGAGAAGGTGGCTGGAGCTTCTTGTGGATTATGATGTCAACCTACAGTATCATCCTGGGAAGGCCAATGTCGTAGCAGATGCATTGAGCAGAAGAGCCGGAGCTTATTTCCTAACAGCGCAACCAGAGCTGTTAGCAGATCTTCAGAAAATGGGTATTGAAGTTGTTCTCCCTTCCAGTGTGGCGTTGATGGCCAGCATGCAAGTTCAGTCCACCATAGTCGAGAGGATTCGAATGGCGCAGTCAGCAGATTCTAAGCTTCAGCGACTCAGAGCAGAATGTGAGGCAGGACGAAGACCAGAGTTATGCATTCATGAGGATGGTACACTTCGGCATGGTAATCGTCTTTGTGTACCCAACGGAGATATCCGGCAGGAGATCATGTCAGAGGCGCACAGTTCTCAGTATTCCATCCATCCTGGCAGTACGAAGATGTACCGTGATATCCGGCAGCATTTCTGGTGGAATGGTATGAAGCGGGAGATAGCTCGGTTTGTCTCTCGGTGTTTGGTTTGCCAACAGGTTAAGGCCGAACATCAGAGACCGGCTGGACTTCTTCAGCCCTTGCCGATTCCAGAATGGAAGTGGGAGCATGTGACCATGGATTTCATGACTGGATTACCTAGATCTCCAGCTAGTAGAGATGCTATTTGGGTCATTGTGGATAGGCTTACCAAGGTACCGCATTTTCTTCCGTTCAGAGTTGGTCAGTCGACGGCTCAGCTAGCGGAGATGTACCTCAGGCAGATTATCAGATTGTACGGAGTGCCAGTCAGTATCACCTCGGACCGAGATTCAAGATTTACGTCGCACTTTTGGCGTAGCTTACAAGAGAGTTTGGGGACTCACCTCCAGTTCAGTTCAGCATATCACCCGCAGACAGATGGCCAGTCGGAGCGCACGATCCAGACTCTTGAAGACATGTTGCGGTCTTGCACACTTGACTTCGGTGGTTCATGGGAAGATTACTTGCACCTGGTGGAATTCTCGTACAACAACAGTTTCCAGGCCAGTATCCAGATGGCACCGTTCGAGGCACTGTATGGTAGGAAGTGCAGATCCCCGTTAGCCTGGGATGATGTTGGAGAGAGGCAGATGCTTGGTCCAGAAATGATCGCTCAGACAGTTGAAGTAGTCAGGCGAGTCAGAGATCACCTTCGAGTTGCCCAAGATCGCCAGCGCCATTGGGCCGATTCTCATCGGCGCCCTCTCGAGTTCTCGGTCGGCGATCATGTATTCCTGAGGATTTCGCCTAACCGTGGCGTCATTCGTTTCGGCATACGGGGCAAGCTTAGTCCTAGGTATATAGGACCGTTTGACATTCTGGAGCGAGTAGAAGATGTGTCCTATCGTCTCGCTCTTCCGCCGTCGCTAAGCCAGGTACATGACGTGTTCCATGTATCCCAATTACGACGGTACATCCCGGACCCGAGCCACATCCTAGATCATTCGGAATTGGTTGTTGGTACCAACCTTTCGTATGAGGAGAGGCCCGTGTCTATATTGGACCGGAGAGAGAAGATCCTCAAGAACAAGACTATCAAGTTAGTCCGAGTTGCCTGGGGTCATCACTCTTTGGGTGAGTCAACGTGGGAGCGTGAGGATGATATCCGATCGCGATATCCCGACTTGTTTGACTCGTGAGGTATAATGTCTTTCTTATGCCTCATGCCATCAATTCCTTGCTTGCATGATTGATTGATTGCCTAGTATAGCTTGCTTGTTATTAATATAGCTTGTTCTTGCCCCTCTAGCCCCTTGATTAAATTCCGAGGACGAAATTCTTTTAAGGTGGGTAGAGTTGTAATGCATGTGGTTCGTACTACGTATTTTGGAAATACGTGTACGTATTTTCTTGTATTGTTCCTTGTTTAGTCTTCTTGGCCTGGTTTAACTCTCGGTTTGGGTTGGTTTGGTTTGGCCGGCTGGTTGCTTGGTCCATCATGGACCAAGGTGAACCCCCTACCTACCACCAACCCATGATATTTATTTCCCCACCAACCTTCTCTCTCCTCCATAACTCTCATTTATTTCTTCTTCTTCTTCTTCCTTCCTCTCCACAACTCCCCAACCCTTAGGCAAGTGCAACTTGCTTCCACAAGAGAACTCATTTTTATGGTCCCATTAGCTTCTTCTCATGATTCTAAGACACATTAGAACTTGTCATTTTTCATTTTGAGGCTTTAATTCTTGTAGATCTAGAGTTTTGCTATTTTTGGATTTTTGGTGTTTTGATCTATCAAACTTGCTTGTTTTCAAGTTTTTATGGTTCCATGTTGTAGATAATTTTATTCTACCCAATTTTGACCTTTGGAAAGTTGGATTCGGACTTGTTTTGACCAAGTTATGAGCATTTAGAGTTTTGGGTTCCATCCATGGAGTTCTTGCAGTTCTTGCTGTTCTTGCCCTTTGGAGAAGACAGTGAGCAGTGTGCTAGCTTTTTAGCTTACGCCGCTGCCTTGTGTACGCTGCTCTTTAGCGAGCGTACGCTGCTTTTCGTACGCTGCTCTTTAGCGTGCGTACGCTAGCCTTGATACGCTGCCTATTGGCAGCGTGTCTTTTTCGTACGCTAGCTCGAGCGTACGCTAGCTCGAGCGTACGCTAGCTTGAGCGTACGCTGACCTGTAGCTCGAGCGTGCCCTTGTGTATGCTGACCCTTGCGTACGCTTCCCATTGGGAGCGTATGGACCCTTTGGTATGCCAGCTTGAGCGTACGCGTGCCTTGGTACGCTAGCTTATACGAGCAAGGCGTACGTTGGCTTTGAGCATACGCTGGCTTTGAGCGTACGCTTGCCTATCTTGTCACCCTGGTTCAACCCGAGAGCTTTGTGACCCCCCCCATACGCTGCCTTTTGGGGGCGTATGCTTACCTGAGCGTATGCTTACCTGAGCGTATGGCCTTTGGCAGACTTGATCTTATATTAGCTTGTCAGTTTGTTTTATTTTCCTTATCCTGGATCTTCTATAGCCCTGTATATTGATATTTTATTAGATATTTTACGTCCATTTTATATCCTTACGCCTTTTGACCTGAACTTGATAATTTTCGAATTTACTTGATATGTTTGGAATTGATGACTGAGCCTGACACGATAGTGGCCCGTAGTGGTGCACTCCTGACATGAGTAACCTGGCATGACCTGATAGTGGCCCGTCGTGGTACACTCTTGACTAGTACACTTGACATGATAAACCTGACATGTTATATCTTGATAAGCTGTTGCGACGGCTACCTGACATGACATGACTTGACAAGAATGAACATCCTGGACACCGTGGATGATTGTGCTTGTACAAATAAACCAGTCCTGTCTTGCATCATGTCTAAGGAGGGAGCTCCTGAGTACCACGGTCAGGAGTACCTATTGAAATGGACTAAGGTTAATAACTAGATTAACACATTAGTCATGAAGAGATTTCTCCAGCTACAGGCAATCCCGTTACCTGGGCGCGCCTGGGATCTGTAGCCTGCCGTCGAGTAGGGCACATTTCCAGCACACTGTCATGTGTTGCACCTTTCAAGCTACTTAAGGGTACATGCGTTTCCTGGACGATGTACCCACCTGAATTCAACCCTAATCTTCGACCTGGGTAACCTGGATAGTCTGCAGGGCTTGTGGCTGTAGAATAATCTCACTGCATCTTGTTAGTAACTAGGACTGTGATAACCCTAGTTAGTTAAAGTATCAAGCCGTAAGTCTTGCTTGGCCGTGAAATGATTGGATGGAGTCTAACAAGTCTAGTCTTGCCCTGATCTTGTTCCAGACTGTTACATGACCAGCATGCTTGTATTTATTTTCTCGATAAATGGTGAGAAACCAAGCTCCGTTCAGACGAAGGGTTACAACCCCGCTCCTTGTTTGGTTTATGGGTTGTAACCTAGCTATCTGAATAGTTCCATGGTTATCTCGTCGTATATCATCCTGGCATGTTTTTCTTAATTCCCATTTTTACCAGTTATTTATATTTCCCGTCTTTTATTTTATTTATATTCCTGTGCTGATTGCTGGTTTTATTTCTTAAGTGAAGCTCCTTTGTGGCACTTGCTCTTTCTGGGGTCTGACCCAGCTGGTTTTGTGTGGCCAAATTTTGGAGCAGCTCCAGAGGATCTACCGACTTTCCAGCCAGATGGTGGCCACTAGACGGAACCCTGGCAACGAGTGGGTTATTTTTGGCTCTCCCACTCTATTGTAAAATTATTCTTTTGAGGCGTTTAGCCGACGAGCACCTGTTTAGCTCGATTGCACTTACTGTCTGCCTACGGGCTGTAACATGATTAACAGATCCTAGGGTTGATCATGTATGACTAAACTCTTGCTAGTCCTGACATTTTGTACGACTAGCTTCATGATCAGCTGAATGTGTAATATTTGGGACGCCATATTATTGTATATTTAATGATCATACATCTTGTAACTTTTACTTACTTGCTTGTGATTGAGACAATAGGCTTGTTCATGACCTTAAAAGACTGCTGGCTTGTAGATAAACCCTCATGTATCTAGACAGCCGTGACCGTATAGCGAGATGGATTCCATTTCATATACGTAGCTGGCTATGTCTGCCCCCGCTCTCCAGTATTCTGGTTCTGGGGCGTGACACAAAGTGTGTCAGATAATGTCGGTATAGATGACTGTCAGTTGGGATATAGATTGCTGGCTTATGACTTAGTGGTATGACTTTGTCATACAGACTGAATAGTATGATTCCATAGTTTGATTGAGACTATCGGATCGATGGCCCATGAATAGTTAGCCTCAGTATATAGACCATGTGGGTGCGAAGGAATTGGGATAGAAATTGAATCATTGGGAATTTACTTGGTGGATTATTAGATTGTTGAGAATAGTATGTTGGACTGGGAATTGGACCGTAATGTTGCTAGATCGATCTTAGTAGATCGTTGGGTAAGTCTAGAATGAGACTCTGTGGAAATTATTTTCTTAAGGATGACCCTTGATAGATAGACTTGACCCTAGAGACCGTGGACTACATGACCAATCGTCGACATAGTCGACAATGGCGATTAGTTATTCAGATTGAGTTGATCTCCATAGGTTTGGATAGAGTCCCTTATAACTGTCGGTTGCATGTTGACCATAAGAATAAGAAACTACTATAACCCTAGTAGCCGTCCACTCTAGGGAAGTCACCTGAATGATTGGGTTTAACTGTCGGCATAGCTAACCTTAGAGACTTGACCGAATAGTAGGTGACCATATGACGACCTATTGATATTGAATGAGAGATGGTGATGTTGAGTATGACCTAAGAAAGTATATGATTCAACTTGTGCCTTAGAGATGTTTGACCCTTGTGAAGTAATATTGTCGGCCTTAGCGAGATATGGAATAGTGGGATGAGACTTGAGTTGGTGTATCGAGAAGTAAATTGTTCCATAAACGGAATTGACTTCTCATGACGGGAATGTTGGATCAGTATATAAAGTCGGGTAGCTGGATTAAGATGGAATGTTGCATAGAATTGCACTCTTGGCCCGGTAATTGATAGTGAGTGACCCTCGAAATGTATTCTTTAGAGATGAATTGCCTCGGTAGGAAACGTTGTGGAGCCGAAAAGGAATAGAATTGCATATTGATTTTTGTAAATTCTTAGTATGGTTGGCTCTAAATTAGACCCTTCGCCCGAATATTAGAAATATTGTGCTTGGATAAAGAACTTATCTGAGTTGTCCCTGATGCTAAGTGTTGTGGTTTGGAAGATAGTGATTGTGGCAAGGTGAATGAAATAATAATTCAGTTGGAAGGATGCTAAGTCAAATTCGGGGAAGAGAGTTGCACCTGTGGCTATTCGAATAGCGCTATCGCGGACGTCGGCTGAAATACATATATTTTGGGGACGCCTAAGGTATGTATATATATCCAACCGAAGTGATAGGCTGTGACCGAGATGATGCTGTTGAGAGAGCTTATCGAATTGTACTAGCACGAACTTTGGCTGGAGTGCATATGTTTTGGGGACGCCTAAAATGTATGTATGAATCGAGATGAAGTGGTAAGCTGCGACAAAGATAACAATGCTGGAAGAATGTTGATGAATCAATAAGAAGTGTAATTATTGTAAAAAAGAGAAAGATTGATTGAATCGTTGATGGATTAAATGGTACAGTTGGATAGCTATTTTGAAATGGCCGAGTAAGCTGAAATGGAATTGAAGCTGAATGAGTAACTCGTTGTGACTAAGTGAATCTAGTAGAATGAGTTGTTCCCTTTAAGTTTCGAGGATGAAACTTTTTCTGAGTGGTATATTATGTAATGCCCCGCTCCGCGCGAGACATTTGGGTTGGCTTGTTGGATGATATCAGAATGTTGGACCGAGACTTGGATTGGAAATCAAGAGAATTGAGACTGATGCAGTCTCTCTTAGCTGGCTAGACGAAAAGGGTATTTGAATGTGGCTCGCTGGTGGAGCTACGCTTAGTGGGAGTATGTATAATCAGAATAGGAAGACCCTTTATGCAATATGAGTGGAACTGTCCTTCCTCCTCCTCACTCCTCCATGCCTAATAAAATGGAGTAATGTGATGCTAAGATATGTTTCTAATATCTTATACCTTGAATGCTGAATAACTGTGATGCTTTGGTTGCTAATTGATAGAGATGCTTTTATTGCCTATTATTGAATTGAATAACATATAAACATTGAACTGCTAATGTGACTTGATGCCTAAGAATGAATTAATAATGCCCCTTATGCTTAACGCTGTCGGAACAAGTAAAATACTGGAATGAATGAGATGCCTTATGAAGGATAGAATAAACAATGAACTGGCTATGCTATCGACCCAATAAATTGAATAAAATACTTGAATCATGTACACACTATATAACTGTTGCAAATAGACATGAATACTACTGTTTTCTTATAAGCAATGGAATAAGTGGTAATTGCCCCAATAAAATGTTGCAGGTCCTACTGAGATGAATGAAATATTGTTTGTTCCTCTTTGAAAGAAATGATGTGAGAAATATTGCAATGAATGAAGCAATAAGAAATGGTGAGGCTTGGGATCGTTGAGATCACCAAGTGAACATATGGTAATGTTGGAAAGATGAGATAATAAAATTTTGCCTTTACTTATTCATTATTTTATCTTACGATTTTGTTTACGATCGAATCGGACATGCATTCGCATGACCATGGGCAACTTGTATACAAGGTATTATTTCTTCGAACGGTACCCACGATGGTGGGATCGAGTCGGCCTAGGAGGGAATCAGCGTGCTTTGGTAGCACGCGGTATTGGGACCTTCATTCGGGCTCGTAACCTGGTGAAGGGCACATCCTATACCCGATGAAGTCCTATATGGCAAAGTCCTTAAATGGTGCGTAGCACCAGTGGTCATGTAGTCAGGATGCATGCTAATGAATGTTTTGTTAAGGCAGAGTAAGTATATTGCCTAACCTATCTTTGATGCAGGAACGAGGATTCGGATATCGATAAGAAATTACTCAAATGTGATATATGCAATACATATGTTGGTTGATTTATCTGCTTAACATGCTAAATAAAATGATGTTTTATTGTTGCCTTTAAATGAGAAACTCTATAACATGCTCAACGTGTTAAATACGATTTGCTGGAGTGTTGCCTTGCTAGACGAATCCCTATAACGTGTTTGATATATGTTAACTCAACGATTCTTAAAAGATGCCTCTAAATGAACACTATCAGAACTTGATAACACCAAGTATGCTTCATTGATGCCTTTACATAAGAAATGAGATAACAAGTTTACGCATTCAATGTTTCTTCTCATGAACTGTAAACTGATGCTAGGCCCAAGTAGAAAGAACATTCTAATAAAAGCTTGCTTAAATGACCACTTAGTGTTGGTTTAGGCGAGTGGGTTGGATTCTGCTCGCCAGTACATAGATGTTGTACTGACCCACGTTTGTGGGCAGGTGCTCGTGGTTGGTAAATTCTGTACACGAAAATTGGCTTGATCGGTCCCGCGACATCGATGATTTGTTGGGCATGCAGAAGCTTTCCTTGCAAAAGATGATGTCTTCTGTTTATAAATGAAATAGTATATTGAACAGTTTAATCAATTGTACCAGTAAGTTGTAAGCCATGTCGGTATATCGAGTTGTAATCTAGTGTATCAAAGTATCAAATGTAAGCTTTATGACTTTTATTCAGTTGGATGTCAATGTAAAGTGATATGTGTTATAAGCATTGTATTTTAATACCAGTTTTGTACTCTACTTCATTTATCAATAAAGAGAATAAAGTTCTATATATCTTTTGTGACTTTAAATGATCTGCTTACCTTCGCTACTATAAATCAGTAATGTGTTCTCATTCAATAAAGAAAGAAATGTCCTCATTATCTTCAATTTGTCCGCTTTGTGCTGCTGCGATGTGTTCCTATTTGAAGATTATCAAATGTGTACCATCTTTGTCTTGTACAAGTGCAATACCAGACTTGTACGGTATCACGCCCAAGCGAGGACGATCGATTCCAAGATATAAATTGACTCTACGAAGTTGGGGCGTGACAGCTGTTGCTGCTGCTGCGGTCCCACTCCCAAGGTACGTACGGCTCCTGCGGCTATTACCGACACTGAAGCACGAGACGGCACTCATTTCATTGTTGTTCTACTTGTTCGAAAAGTTGACAACGAAGGCCTAGATCTGATGGAAATATATGTTCGGATCTAGAAGCGAACGATGAGGACAAGCATGACGTGATCTGTCACGACCCGTACCCTGTATAAGGGCACAAAAAGTGGGTACGTCTAGCCTACGCTGCAGTGTCGGCGGTAGAACGTTATCCTAAGTCACAACATCTAACAATATAACCATACCTTTATAATGATATACGCTCCAGAAGGAGGATAATATAAAGGTACAACTCAATCACAGCATATAAGGTGGAAATAAAGAATAAATAGATGGATAAGATAAAAGAGTAATATCCAACAAGAGCTATAATGAGAGTAATATCTGAGTGTTCAATAACACAAATAACCAATAATTGAATGTACATGAAATAAGACAATTAAAAGAGATACTAGTCTGGAAATCTAATCTAGACAATATGCAAGTGCTTAGCGACTGCTGGATCCTCCTAAGGGTCCAAGTCACCGGTGTCATCTAAGCCTGTGCCATAATATATAGGGTAGAAGTCCTCATCATCACATGTAATATTTTTAACAGTCCAATCAGGACAGGAACGAGCATAATACATCTTACGCAGTTCATATCTTGACAGAAAATATAAAGCATGTGATAGGTTAAGATACATGAAATGCTATAAGAAATAAGCATGAAAAGAAAGAGAGAAACTGATAAACGAAGCTATCTATATATGATAATAGAGATCTATAAGTGACTATGTGATTTAGAGTACAAGATAGACATGTGAACGGCTTGATTTGCACATGATTACGCTAAAGAGTTTGTACATGATTACACTACTTTCAAATTGTTCACATGACTATTTCTACTCCCTCATGCCCCAATCAATACACAAGGATCTAGATAGGTTACGTTATTGTACATGATAGTTTATACATGAAGCTCATGAGATCGTGAGAGTACATGAGAGCACATGAGTATACATGAATAATAAGAGTTTACAAAATACATAATGTTCGTGAAAAGCACATGACATGATGTATTCGATGCACCCGAGTATTCGATGCACCCGAGGGGGATAACATCTCATGAAAAGATCCATATAGTACTAATTCGTGATAATATCGTGTCAGCATCAAGTAAATTAAACTATGACAAGAATATAATTTCTAACAAGAATGAAACGGTCAGAGAATGTACTCGCTTGGTATCTCGACTGTCTAATGAGAATAAGAGTCCGAACTGGAGTATCTGAGTCCTATTTAGAACAACCATAGGTTACAAAGCGTCTAATATAAAATAAGAATAGCCTACAATGCATCCTAAATGATTCTAGGTCCTTCTAGGGGTCAAAGTCAACCCTTGGTAAACTATGGTCAAACCTGGTTGTTTGCTATAAAAAATCAACAACGGGTATTACAGAACACTGGAATTGATTATAAACTCGCTTGTACAAAGAAAGGGCCTAGAAAGAAAGTCTAGGAAACAATCTAAGTACAGTTGTTTAGTTTTGATTCTGGAGGGTGGCGGTGGAGGCTCGGGAAAGTACTATCAACTCTGCCTTACTCCGTGGACTATCTGATGCAGTCTCTAGCTCGTAAAGATATTGCTTTTTTCTTGAAGGCTGCCAGCCTTTTGTAGGGGTGTGGCACCTTGCTATTTATAATAAGATGGATTCTAAGGTGCATAGATGGCTTGCGGCCACGTGGCTGATTAGCATGCGAAGACCCGCTCTTGGGCTGCCATCTGTCGGTTTGTTGGGATTTTGTTGCATCAAATCTTGATAGTTAAGAAATTGGTCAGATTGCCACGTGTCCCGTTGCGTATAACATTCTCAGTCTTCAATCATACGGGGTCGCATGAGACTCATGCATGCGGGCTAGATCACAATTACTCCCGGCTGCCTGTAGTTCTGGAAATTTTGGGGCCACATGAGGTTCATGCGGCTTAGATGACGCTTTTTTTGGCCGCATGGAGGCGTACGAACCCTGCCTTTGGGCGCGTCTCACGTCTTATCTTTCTTGTCGAAGTGTCAGAACTGTCATGTTTTGCCAGGACTTGTCAGCTTTATCAGTCAAACTACCCCTTCTTGGTCGTAAATTTTCCTTCTACAGCTGTTCATCGATGGGCCGTATATGTCTTTGAACAGTTATACGGCTTTCCTTCATGCGGACCTGTTTGGCCCGAAGTACCTATGCGGCAATTTGTAATCCGCATGAACTCCATATTTTTTATGTTTCTATAAGACCCCCTTCAAAGTTTCCAAATTGCAAATTTGGAATACTTTGAATAAGGAGCATGAAAAATAGGCCAAACCGTAGGGAGTCTTCAAGTTGCAGGAAGTGGTTTTCAAACTTGAGTCGCAGAGCAATACTGAGTCGCAGGGACACTTCGAGCCGCAGAGAGTCTGCCAGCTTTCACTGCTGTATTTAATGCTCTTGATTCGATTTTGGATTTGGGTTCTCTTTTTTCGAGATAAAGTTGACGGTTACTAGGGATAAAATCTCCAAACGTCATCATTATCTTTAATGATCTCGAGAATCGAAGCGACACCCTTTCTGGAACCTCTATAAATAGGAGTGATTTTGAAGAGAAATTTTTCTCTTTTTACCTCCTTCTCTTTCATCTTCATCTTCCTGTCTTCAATGGCGCCCAAAGCTTCCAAGTCGACTGCGGCCAAACGGAAGGGGCTTGCTTCTCCATCGAGGGCGGCGGACTCTTCTTCCACTCACTCCGACGTGCACCCTCCCATCAAAGGTAAGGATAGTGGGGAGACAATGGCTATGTCATGCTATATCGCTTTCTATGTAGTAAGCTTGGGTCGATGTGTGCCCTATCTCAGTTGAACCACATGTGTTCTGTATGAATGGGCCGTATAATCTGAGTCGCATAAGTGCTGCATAAATGACTCATGATTGATCTTCATCAATGTTGCATGGTTGTGCCGCATAAGTGTCTCCTGACTAAGCCGCATGGGTGATTCATATCTCGAGCCGCAGGAGCTCTTCAAGCCGTATAAGTACCTCATTATCGAGTCGTGTAAACATTTTGTAACTGAGCTGCATAAGTATCATGACGGAGCCACATGAGCATATGTCTCCTGCCGCATAGGTCTTGTTTTGGCTAGGTTTTGAAGAATAAACTTCTAACTTTTGCTTCTTCTCTGTCTTTTGTAGTGGACTTGCTCTTAGCTCCCTCGGGAGAACTCTTGATAGGATATACTCAATCTGTGTCGGGTGTAACTTTTGATCAAATAGTCGAACGTGTGTCGACTCAGATTAACCAAAATCAACCTGAAGACCGGCTGAGGGAGATCAGAAACAAGTCTTTCTTTTTCTTACTTAGCATGATGAACTCCGGGCAACTGAATGGCATTCATCCGAGGCCTCTGTTTTTATTCAGGGATGCCCTGACTGTTTCAGATCCGGGCGTCATAGAGATTCTTGAGAGTTAGGATTTCTATTTTCAGGGGGAGGCAATTCACATACCCTTGATGGAGCGCTACTTTTCTTTATCTGGTTTCAATATGGTACCTTTTGAGAGGAAGATGTCGAGTTCTCTAACTTTGGATCAGTAGGGGATCTTTGTAGGCCATATTCGTTTCAACAACCTTACGAGGTCAGTGGTCGCAGTGAAGGAATCAATGAGCTACTCCGTTATTGGGCTGGCTCCTGGCAGTCTTATCAACGAGTTGAAGCCTAATATATTTTTCACTGAAGCTGACACCTTTTTGAATCAGATTGCTCGTAAAGGGTCATATCTTGCAGGGAGACTGTCCTTACTAAACTGGCAGCATCGTTCCCCTCCCTGGGTTAACCTGACTTCTTGGATCCTGGCGCAGTATAAGGGTACCCTTCGACAGATCGGCCTCTACTATGCCATCAGAGGCTCCTGCTATGGCTTGTTTATGAACCCGAAGTTATTTATGGCTTTGCTTGAGATGTATAATTGCAAGACGGGGACCTTTTTTACTCCAGGTGGAGAGATGGGGCTCGCTCTCCACGAAATGCATAGTGTGTCCAGATTGCCCTGGGGCGATGAGGCTTATAAAGAGTATTCCCCGACAAACAAAGAATTCAAAGAATTAGAATGGCAGTATCCTGGGTTCCTAGCCGTATATCAGGAATTGCTATGTCACCACATCACCTGTCAACAAATATCCAAGAAGAAGGATGATAGTTCAGAAGGGAACCTTCCTCATATCACGGCCTGGATTGGCTATCTTTTTAACCTTAGCGTATCCGGGCGAGTTGCTGTTAGGAGTCCCCAATCTCTGAAGCAGGTAGATGTGCAGGTGCGAAGTACTAAAAGGACCCGTGCTTCTGGTGACAGATTTGGGAGCCTGAGTGACACCTTTAGCTATGTTATTATGATACTCAACCTTTGTCTGCTAAAACTATCTTGGCCGGATACCTGATGATATGGTTGAGGGTATGCGTTGTTTTGGCGAGTTCCGGTGCGATCGAAAGGATTAGCCGTAACCTGATCCTTCCAGCGGTGAAGCTGGTTTTTGGGGCCAAGTTGGCTCTGCTTCCTGCTATGGTATGTAGCATCCATAGGGGTCTCTGTTCCTTTATATCGAAAGTCATTGCTCGTGATCTTACGAAACCCTTCAATAGGATCGAACTGTCGTATCATTATTTAATGGGGTGGTTATTGATGCATTACCCCTCTCTGATGCGACCTGGTCCGGAGGGCGATGCGACAAGTGATGATGCCTTCATCTACCATTATCGCGACATGCCCTGGAACTGTACCAGTTTTTTTGATTGTCGAGTCGCTCTCGCGCGAGTGGATAGATACTTTGTTTGTTTTTCGGTACCACTTTTACCGAGGAGGAGATGGGACGCGTTCATCTTGATAGTGCTGTTGCGCCCGAGTCTTTATCTGAAAAACTATTTTGCTGGTTGCAGAGTATCCATCCTTTCCATCTGGTGTACCGTAACCGTAATGTTGTATACCTAGAGCCATACCTACCTAGCCGGTATTCTCGACAATTTGGGTATAGCCAATTATATTTGGATTTCCCTAACCCTTGCCTGGGTTTCGAGGGAAGTGTCTTGGATGGTATCCGAGCCTGGCACTATTATTCGGCGATCCATACCCAGGCCAGCTTCGTCTTACCTAATGCCGAGACTTCGAGGCGTATTGCATACATGGCGGCTCTTCGTCACGTATCTGTGAATGTGCCTCCCAATGACTTTGATCCTCGTACCAGCTTTATTGTCGGTACAAAATTGGAGGAGCGACTGAGGGACTCTCGAAAAAGGACAAGGAAAGGAAAGAAAAAAGTTTCTGATTCTGACAGCACGGAGGAGGAGGAAGATGTCTCTGAGGGTCTCCAGTGCTCTACAAGTCCTTTGGCTATACATGTGCCTTTACCTGTGTCGAATCCTCCATGTGCACCAAGCGGACCCGAACCTCTTGTCGTCGGTAGACCTCGATTTCAGAAGCGGATCGCGGCTAGGTTCCATAGGCTTGGCATGGGGAAAACAGGTAGTGGCGCCGAAGTTGATATGAGGGTAAGTTTTTTCACGAAAGGTCCCAATATTGTCCTTGGAATGTTATCTGAAGGCTCTCCTTTACAGGCATCGGAGGAGACAAACCTTTTATCACCAGCTGCCTCCCATGCGGCTTCCTCTTTGGGTGCCGACCCCGAAGTTGCGGGGTTCTCACAGGTTGGTGCTGATATCATTACGTCTGTACCTGGAGCAACAAGCCTTGATGGTTTGGATCTCGTCGATGACCCCACCGGAGTTGTAGAAACAGTGAGAGGAACCAAGACAACTCCTGCTGAGCCTCAGTCGTTGCCCTTCTCCTCTGGTAAGTTATACCACTTTCTCACCAATGAGGATAGATTTTTTTTCAACTCCATCTTCTTCGTGTCGAGCTGATTGCTGGCTGCGCCGGAACTACAGGACCTGCCTCGCCGCTACCGGTGGCGGATGTGGCCGCGGAGGAGGAAATAGCAGAGGATCCAGGGGCCGACCTGATACGAGCAAGGAACATTCCTTCTCCTTTAGTGGCTCAAGTTGAGGTGCCTTCCACCGTGTTGAGTACAGACATCCCGGCTCCTTCTACCTCTTTGGTGCATGCGAGATCAATTGGAACTTCCTCTTTCTCGGAACTTGAACCTTCTGCCCTGTCCAGCCTTCAGCTCCTTCGGGCTGCGGAAAAAAAAATTACTGCTGTACGGGAGTCTCGTCACTCGGAGTTTGTTTCCCTTATAACATAATCTTCAAGCTCAAGTGTACCTTCTTTCCAGAAGCCCTCAGCTTCTTTAGATGTTATCCCGTCGATGCCGTCCTCTCTTGAGAATTTGGACGAGTCATCAAGGGACGTTGTCGAGAGCTTTTATTGCCATTTGAAATGGGGGGTCGAGGCTCCTTTGAGGAGAGGGACTTTATTTTTTATGGCCTACCACTACGCCCAAGGCCAGATTGCCCTGCTGAAGACGCTTCCGGGAGGTGAAGAGGTGGCTGTCCTTTTGGAGCACAAACTGGCAGAGGCTAATCAGTACCTAATCCAGTTGCAGAAACTACGGCAAGCTGATTTGTCTTCCATGGTGGAGCAGGAACGTGCTTTCCTTGTATCAGCCGTGGAAAAGTAAAGGCTGTCCAAGAGACAACCAAGCCCTTTTTGGAGAAGGACCTCCAAGGGTTGTCCCTTAAGTATGACAAGCTGTGCTGGGAGGAAGAGATTTTCTTGACTCGTAAAAAGAGCATTACTCGTGCTATGGTCGAAACCAACGAGCAGCTCCTCCAGCTCCAGGCTAGGTTAACATCTCTAGAGACTGAGCTCCAAGTCACCCGTCAAAAGGGTGGAAAGATCCGGAAGGAGACTGATGAAGTCACCCGAATCTCTGCTGCTTTAGAGAGAGCACTGAAGAGACTGGAAGAAAATTGGCAGGCTCATGCACATCTGGAGGACGCCGAGAGGTTATTCCAGGAAGCTGAACGCCGAGTCAAACTGAGAATTGAGCACTCAACTACAAAGCTGGAGGACACCCTTAACAAGTTGTGTGTCGCTGATGAGTAGTGGATCTTGCTCTCCGTCTTTCTCTTTTTTTTGACAGAGCATCATAGATTCACTCTGCTCTGATGAGCTTGTAATGATATTTTGATTGAAGAATATCCCCTGGGGGGACTTTTTTTGTGGACCTATTACCCTTGGGTGCATTTTTTTTTCTTTTAAAATGCGATCAAATAGATTTGAAAAGATATTTTGTGGACCTACTACTCTTTTGATACACCGATGGTGCGAGTAATAGATTATGATAGTTTTTTTGGGGACTCATTACTATTTTTTGTGTACTGGCGAGGCGAGTACTGATAACAAGTAAAGAGAAGACCAGCACATTTACTCAGAGGTAATGAGGACGTCGTAAATATGGGTCTGAAGTATAGCCTTCCTACTCAGAGGTAATGAGGACGTGGTAGGAGTAGGCCAAATAGAGATACACAGAACAACTCAGAGGTGCTATCAACGTGGAAGTTCTTATGTATTGGGTGGTTTGTCAATGATGGGTGGGAAAATAACTCAGAGGTAATATGGACATGGTTATTTTTTTCCGTTTGGGGAATTTTGTGGACCTATTACCCTTCTGCGCACTGGTGGTACGGGTAATAGATTTTGAAATGAAACCCAACAGGGGAGGTATGGGCATGATATATGGTGGTCGAAGCATCAAGGCAAAATTTCAGAGGTATCAATATACCTGACTTGTCACTCGTAGAGATGCAATATGAGTCCCCTCGGTAGGGGAAGAGAGAACAGGGTGTAAGTTCAGAGTTACCCGAGTACATAACTCAACTCTCTCTCACTTTTTTTTTACCGGCAGCCTCTTATTGATGGGATAATGAACTCCGTCCATGGGGATTATGTCATCAGGAGAGGTACCATCCATCTGTGCCGTGAGGTATTTGGCGAGCTCTACGTCCTCTTCGTCCACCCCCGCGATCCCAGAGGTTGGAATTCCGTCTTGGGCAACTTGACCACCGAGGGTTGAACTTGAGATATTGGCTTGCCTAAGTATGTCGGATCGGCATTTAGTTTCCGGCTCGTCTTGGGAAGACGAGTGACAATTAGCTCGACAAGGGATTTTGTATCCTCCGATGGTCTTCGGATGGATTTTGGTAATTGGATCACCATCGGTCCTATGATGGGCTCTGGATCTTAAATTTGGGAGTCGGATGACCGTTGGTTCCGACTGCGCAGCTTGAATGAGAGAACTAGGCACCTCTTCATGCATGGTTGCAACAAGGGGTACGACTTTGTCCGGTTTGCGGGGTTGGAGACGGATTCTCAAGGGTTCTTCTGGCCCAGTGATGGCCTCCAGTTTGTTGGTGATGTACTTCTTGGATTCTTCGTATAAACAAGCCTCCGAAGAATAGGACTCAATCCCCTTAAAGGGGTCGATGTTGGCAAATTCAGTCCTTACGAAGTCGTGTCTATTGACATAATTAAAGCACTGGTGGAGGGTGGATGCACGATCATATAGTCGTGTATCCACTGGCGTCCCAAAAGGATGTTGTAGGAGGTGTCTGCATCTATGACGTAGCAGGTAACTTCCATCCGCAGGTCTCCAATCTGGCACTTCAACCGGATCTTTCCTAGGGGATAGCTTCTTCCTGAGTTAAACCCGCTAATGGCAGTGTTGGTTGCTGCTAGCCGGTGCATAGGGATGCCAAGAAGTTGGAGCAGGCTTTTCGGGATGATGCTTATTGACGATCCCGGGTCGATATGCATCCTATCCACCTTGATGTCGCCTATGTATCCAGTGTAGTACAAAGGGTGATCATATAAGTTGGTCTTAATCAACATGTCCTGTGGAGTAAATACGATGTTGGGCATTGCATCCGTGCTACCGCCGTCCTATAGATCTGTTGGCGGGTCTTCCCCTGGAGGCTTGACCTGAGCTAAGTAGGCGTCAGTATTCTGGAGTGCTTCGCTTAATACAACACGAAGATCCTTGGAGAGCCTTAGGAGCTCGTATAACGACAACTTTGTTGGTGTATTAGCCAATTATGCTAATATATCGAAGTTCTAAGGTCTCTCCAGTCCCTGAGGTATATCATTGCGGAGTGGCCTGTCGAAGCGGATCTTCCTTGTCTTGGACTTATCCGCCAGTGGAGGCTGAGATGGTCTTGGAACATCGGAGGGAGGCAACATTGCTGGCTGAGGATCTTCGGCAGGACTATCCCGTGCGGGCTGGACTTGTGCTCCAGACCGAGTAACAACATCTGCAGCTTCTTCAGCTTCAGCTGAAATTATATGGCAGGCTCTAGACTTTCTGCCCTTCTTCTTGTTGGTAGTAGATGACACCCCCTGGGAAACATCGGGCACCAAGTCTGGATGTACCCACACGATCTCTCCTCGCAATGTGGGGAGGGGTACCAATCCAGATGTCTGGCTCCGGGCGGGTAGAAGATTAGTAACCTCCATCGTTGTCCGGGGGACAGGTATTACCCCGTCAAGAGTACTTGTCGGAAGGAAGTCGCCGAACTAAATAGATACCATGTTCGCCGCCACGATAACCTCTTCAAAGTCTATCGACAGATCTTTCGAGTCGATAAGACTCTGAATGTTTCGCTTCAATTAGAAAAAATCATGAGTGGCATGATGGACGTAGCGGTAGAAGTGACAGTACTTTGGGTCCTCCATTTCTGCTGCTCGGGGCTCACGCCTTGGTGGAGGGAGCTAGATCCTATCCCCTTGCAAGAGCATATCGAAGATAGGTTTGACATAACAATCTTCGAATGAGTAGTTGATCTTGGGCCACTGACCTTCCGCCTACTTTTGTTCGGACTTCTGAGTCGTATCAGAGACCATAGCCTGTTTGTCCTTATTGTCCCGATTGGCGGTAGCACCACTGTTGTTGTTACCAGAAGTGGGACCAGGACGTTTGTCCTTATCCTTTCCGTCTGGGATATGTAACCCCAGCTGGCGAGCCTTCTTCAATTTTGTCTCTGCGTTGGTAGCACTTATGATGAAGGTCGTCCAATCCCTGAACTGATCGCCACCCATCCAGAGGCTAATTGCAGGGAGCAGCTTCTTCTGGCAGATTTCAATCAGGGAGCTCTTGGGATTGCCTTGAGGCAATCTCATCGCAGTTTGGCGGAACTGCTCGATACAATACCTCGTCAGCTCCCTCTCTCCCTGAACGACGTCCATGAGAGATGACATCGTCACATCATACCCCACCTCGTAGAATCTTTCCAGAAACATGTGTTTGAAGTTGTCAAAAGAATGGATACAGTTGTCGGGAAGGTTGTGGTACCATTCGAACGCGATCCCCTCCAATGCTCCGATGAATAATCGCGTGAGGATGGCGTCACTATACGGTAAGTGGTCAGTGGTGACTTCAAAGTAAGTCATATACCGACTAACAGAGGTTTTCCTATCATAAGAATCGATATGTAACGGCTTGTACCGTGGTGGAAAAGGTACGTCCCTCCATGCGACGGGATATGGCTGCCGTATTCTGAGATCCCGAGAGGAGTCTCGGGCATTGAACATCGCTCGAAGCTCCTGGACTTCCCTCCTAGCCTCCTTGGCTTCATCTGCGACTGAAGGAACGGATGGTGCTACGGGATCATCACTCAAAGGAGGGGCGGTCGTGTTGGAGTCCGCATGGACTGCAGGCCCCAAGCTTATTTGTCCGGGCGTCCTTGCTGGTTGAGCGGGCAAGGCGGCTTTGATCTCGTCCACCGACTTGACTAAGGACATGAGCATAGCTTCGAGCACTTCTAGCCGTTGTCGATCGGAAGGCGCTTCATGATCGTCGTCAGTCATAAAGACTGTTCTTACGTGGGTAGAGGTGGAAGGGATTATGGCAGAGGTACTCTCGGTGCCGTACCCTTGTATAGAGAAATTGTCAGGAAATGTCAGAATATTATCTTCGTCAGACTCGGAAGGGGTGCTACCCCCTGTGCAGGAAGCCGCTTCGTCTTGGCGAGGGTGGTGGCCCTCAGGGAAATCCGATTCTGTTACAGAGTTCTGGGGGATCTTTACCCCCTGCATGTGCTCTTGGTACCCCGGGTTGTCGCATACATTGAGGGGGCTGCTACCTCCAGCTTCATCTACTCTCAAGGAGGCTGAAGACGCATCCCCAGGTGCCGAAAGCTTCTTCTTGGATCGAGTGCCTAAATAGACACCCCCTGTGGTTGATGGAAACCCCCCAGATGAGGGTCTCCTTACAATACTGGCCGAGATAGCCGGGCTGGAAGAGCCTGTCTTCTTTCCTTCCTTGCCAGGAGGAACTTTTTGAGATGAATTACAGGCGACGAAAGAAAACTCTTCGTCCCCTGGAATTTGTACATGTCGGACAGGTGCTGGCTGCTGCAGTCGCTGGAAAACTGACTGTCGATCTTCAGGAGCTGCTGATTTGTTACAGCAGCAGTTGATGATGACTTGAATATAACGATGCCCCGAGAGGGACTCATTGCATGCTGACGCTGCCGTATTGTGTTTTTGAGTAATCACGTCACGTAAGTCGGTAGGAAGCTGCTCTATCTTTGCACCAAACTTGTGAACTCGGGGATCCCGAGCGCACGAGTGCTTAGGCATCATATTTTTTCCCTGATCCGTGGCTAGTAAAAATACTAGCTCTGGATCTTTAGAGGGAGACTTTAAAGACCCACCCTGTCCGTTAGCCCTGGGGGACTGGACGCGGGTGGTTCTGTACAACTTTTCATCAGGAGCCCGTGTAACCGTTAACGGGGCCCACTGACAGTCAGCAACTTGGACAGTTGACTGGGCTGGTTGAGCCCGTACTGCCCTAGACCTTTTCGACTTAGCGCCCAAAGGCGCATGGTAAAAAGAGTCCATACTGATACATCTTGCATCTTTAGTGGGCCACATGGCGTCAGGCCCGTATGAGAGGTGGTCGAACACAGAGCTTCTAGCAGGGCCGCATGAGACGTCCAGTCTGTTGGCAGGATTGGTCGTCTTATGGACCATCTTCTTGCGGCTAGAACTGGCTGTCGCATGGATCATCTTCCTACGGCGAGAGTTGGCTACCGCATGAGTTGTCTGCCTGCGGCCAGAATTGGCAGTTGCATGGACAGACAGCCCATCTCCTCTCTGCGGCCTCCTCTTTGTCCGTATGGAGTTACCGTGTGTCCCCAAAAACTCAGCATCGTAGTATTTTCCTCTACTGGATTTGGGGACAGCGGGGTCCTCTACGGTCGAAAACAGAGCCACAGGAGAGTTCTGGTCACCGTCTTAGGCTGCAAAAGGAGCTTCTTCGAGAACTTGGTCGGGGGCAACAGTTTTGCGCACCGACGCCTTGCGAGTCCTCTTCGGGTTGGCTCGCTTTTGAGACGGGCTGGAGCTTCCTTCAGAGAGCAATTCTTCGAAGGCTTGTTGGTCGAAGCGGACCACAAGCATCTGCTGTATAGAGCCGAGCTTGGACGCATCAGATTGCGTCACAACTTCTCATCGAAAAAGAATGAAGTCCCCAGCAGAGTCGCCATCGTGTTTGCCATAAAAAATCAACAACAGGTATTACAGAACATTGGAATTGATTGCAAACTCGCTTGTACAAAGAAAGGGCCTAGAAAGAAAGCCTAGGAAACAATCTAAGTACAATTGTTTAGTTTTGATTCTGGGGGGGGGGGGGGGGGGGGTAACGGTGGAGGCTCGGGAAAGTGCTATCAACTATGTCTTACTCCGTGAACTATCTAATGTAGTCTCTAGCTCATGAAAATATTGCTTTTTTCTTGAAGGTTGCCAGCCTTTTGCAGGGGTGTGGCACCCTGCTATTTATAATAGGATGGATTCTGAGCTGCATAGACGGCTTGCGGCCTCGTGGCTGATTAGCACGTGAAGACCCGCTCTTGGGCTGCCATCTGTTGTTTGTTGGGATTTTGTTGTAGCAAATCTGGGTAGTTAAGGAATTGGTCAGATTGTCACGTGTCTTATTGCGTATAACATTCTCAGTATTCGATCATGCGGGTTCGCATAAGACTTATGCATGCGACCTGGATCATAATTACTCTCGGCTGCCTATAGTTCTGGAAATTTTAGGGCCGCATAAGCTGGGCCGCATGAGATTCATGCGACTTGGATGACGCTTTTTTTGGCCGCATGGAGGCGTACGAACCCTGCTTTTGGGCAACGTCTCACGTCTTATCTTTCTTGTCGAAGTGTCAGAACTGTCTTATTTTGCCAGGACTTGTCAGCTTTATCAGTCGAATTGCTCCTCCTTGGTCGCAAATTTTTCTTCTACAGCTGTTCATCGATGGGCCGCATATGTCTTTGAACAGTTATGCGGCTTTCCTTCATGCGGACCTGTTTGGCCCGAAGTACCTATGCGGCAATTTGTAATCCGCATCAACTAACCAAATATAAATTCAGAACTGAAATCGATATACATAATATATACAACATATATATATATATACAACATATATATATATATATATATATATATATATATATATATATATATATATATATATATATATATTTATACAATGGAGATATAAAGGGCTATATATATAATATATGATAGAAACCTTAGAATGTAAAATTAGAGATCAATACCAACAAGTCCAGGATCTATCTAACATTATACAAACTCAAAAATTCTGAGTTAAATCTCAAAAAATCTAATTTATATCAAAATCAACTCAAAATATATCAACCGAAATCCGAAAACCCGACTCGAAGCTCAAAACGCACAATACTGAACTAAAGCCCATGAAACTTGGCAAACATGAAGGTGTCTATGTGTGTGATGTATTCGGGTACTCCCGGGGTCGAACCCCTGTCCGTATCGTGTCCACAGAGTGCGTATCGGAGAGAACCGGATACGTGTGCGTTGACAAGTGTACGTGTACGTGCATTTTTGCTCGATTGAGCACCACACGCACAACGAGAAGCCTCATGCTCGTGCACATAACTAGGTGGGGTCTAGGTCTAGGTCTAGAACATACTGACATGACACCACATCGTGTCCACACGACACAGGATACACGAACCCGTGCGGCTGTTCGCGCGCGCGCGTGCGGCCTCGTGGGCGCGTATCGAGCCCCGTGGCTCGCAACACGAGCCACGTCGTGTCTCGGGGTTGGGTCCCTGGGTAGCCCAGGTATAGGGATTCATGCTTGTGCTCCTTGAACGGGTCCTCGTCGTGTCGTGTTCGCATACAAAGGCCGTGTCAGTGGCAATTTTCAGCCGCGTACACAGTGCTGGCTGAACCGTGCGTATTAGATTTCTTCGCGCACGCTTCACGATACATCATAAAATTTTGGAAGCATGTGGGCAGAGGTTGTCCCCATGCGTCCATAAAATTTTACACGAAACGGAGTCCTGTGCATCGTGTTATGACGCTCGGACAGCAGGGTATGCACGGGCCTCGTGCACGCGTGTCCGTGTCCGATTCGGACACTAAAATCGTGTCGAATCAAGATCCGTCTTCATGAAAGTTATTTTAAATAATATCAGTAAGAAATTTGTGAAAACAGAATAAAAAAATAACAACTTTCAGTTCTAAGTGGTATTTCGTCGAACACGTGTTCCATAGGACCGACACGTGTTCGATACGGCTATCGAACGAAATCACAAACCTACAAAACTTCATGCACAGGTTTAGGGTACCTATATGGATGCATCTACGAAGAAAAAATAGAATTAACAAGTGTTTAGAGAGATTTACCTATTGAGTGTCAAAACTCAAATGAAATAAGTCTCCAAACACGTCGATTGCCTATTCCCTTCGGTCAAACACCTCCGATCCCTCGCTAGCAAGTCTCGAGTAGGTTCCTCTCTTCCCAACGGTCGCAACGCACTTCGTTTGGAAGGATTTGGGTGAGAAACGAGAAAATAGGGCCTTTGGAAGAGAAAGGAAAACTAGGGTTTGAACTTGTGACGGCTACAAGTTAACACACAATAAAAAAGAGGGGGGCTGTTGTGTTTGGCCGGCCAAGGGGGTATTAGGGTTAGGTTTAGGGTTTGGTTTAGGGTTTGGTCATGGGCCAGCACTCTTCAAGTTGCTTTAAAGGCCTATTGACAAAAAGGCTTAAAGGCTTTATACAAAAAATGACTTAAAAAATGAATTAAAAGCTTCCTAAAATGGCAATGGCTCTAAATAAAAATCTAAAAAGCCAACTAAGTCTCTAATTACATTATTGGGCTTCTAATCAAGGTTGACTAAGGTTATACCCCCTTTACTACCAAAACACCAATCAAAGCCACACACTAATTAATTTAATTAATAAAAATAAGAAAAATTCAAATTAGCACATAATGACTAAAATACCCTTAATTAGAAAAATGAGTGTGACATGATCATCGAAGAGGAGGATTGATGGAGGCAATCATCAAGAAGTTGGATCATGTGGAGGTTGCGACGTTGATGAATTTGATGAAGATGTTGGCTGGTGAGAACACGACACAAACATCGACAAGGCTGGAGCTTCCCTCCATCAATCTGAAGCTGGATGGACCAGCTACCTATTTGAGTTGGTCACGACGGGTAAGGTGAACCCTCGCAGGAAAGAACCTAGAGGGGTTCCTCTCGGGCGAGAAGACACAGCCGAACGAGGGCTCGGCGGAACATGATGAGTGGAAGTCCACTCATATGGTGATCTACATCTAGTTTCTCAACTCCTTAGTCCAGTCTATTTCCGCCACAGTCGACGACATTGAGATGGTGTAAGATGTGTGGGAGAAGTTGAGGCAAACCTATGATGGTGTGGGAAACAACTTACTGGTCTTCCAGATCAAGGGGAGATCGATGACACCGTACAGGGAGAGAGGATGGTGTAGGAGTATGCCACAGAATTGGAGCGTCTGTGGCTGGATTACGACCATACCTCAGATCGGGAAAGCTACAGAGACCAAAATGTAAAGAGAGACATGTAAGTCTACAGGAGAGGACGATAAAATTTCTCAAAGAGCTGACTATAGCATTTCTTCAGAGGACGTCCCTACTTCTTGCCCAACCGAAGATCCTCACTTTTGAGGAGGCTATCTCAGCCATGATCCAGGAAGAGACACACATCAGACTACAAGCAGGGACAAGTAGTCCTCCCGAAGCAAAGTCAGCACTGACGGCCACCAGCTCAAATGAAACAGGGCCTAAGGGACAGGCCTGGCAGCACAACCGACAGTGCTACAACTACGGAGAGATGGGCCACCATCGGTATGCTTACACCAAACCACCTAAGGAGGGAGATTCAGGTGGTAGACGAGGACAATTCGGTGGACGAGGACATTTTGGAGGACGTGGTCGTGGTCGTAGGGGTCGATGAGGCAATCGAGGAGGCTATTAGGCAAACCTGCTAGTAGCAGAAGAAGATGGAGGAGCTGGCGGCACCTTTACCGAGGAAGATCAGACACTGGTGGACATGCTGGAGGTTCTCAGAAGGAAGCAGCAAACGTCCAATGATGGAGACATAAGGTGCACAATGGAGGAAGCATCCACCTCATTCTTCGTTGGAGACAACGCCGTCATGTATGTCCATCCACCAGAAGGTACTGACAACTCACTTGTTCTTGTATCCATTGCTTTCCTTAAATCATCAGGTTGGATTATCGACTCGGGGGCATCTCGGCATGTGATGGGGAATGCTAGTGAGTTCTCCTCGTACACTCACGTAGCATCATCAAACAATATTCAGACAGCTGATGGCACTTTCCAGTCAGTGGTCGTTAATAGTACTGTTAATTGTACATGTTCAGTGAAATTATCTAATTTTTTACATGCTCCATCCTTTCCAGTTAGTCTCTTGTCCTTTAGTTCTATAATCCTTCAACTTAAATGCATTGTTTCTTTTGATATCCCTAAGGTGATCTTCCAGGAGAAAGAGACGGGACGAAGACTTGGGACTGACACTTGGCATAAGGGACTGTGGTACCTGGATCGAGAAGGACTGGACTCAGCATTAATATTTGTAGAAGAGAAGGCTGGTATGGAAGGACTGCAGATGACGCCGAGGATACTTTGCTACTCCATCATAGGAGGTTGGGACATTCCTCTTTGACACTTTAAGTAAATTTTATTCCAATATTTATGAAAAAGTGTCAAATAAAAGAAAATCTAGTATGTGATGCATGTGAGTTAGACAAACTTACTAAGAGTTCCTACATTGGTACGGGTCATAGGAGCTCTTCTGTTTTTGAGGTAGTATACTCTGATATTTGGTCCATATGCTATTAATACGATGAATGGTTATAAGTACTTTATTTCCTTTATTGATTGTGCTTCTCTTGTCACCTGATTGTACTTGATAAAAAATAAGAGTGATGTACCTAATTATTTTTGAGATTTTTACAAACATGTCCAGACTTAGTATTTGACAATTATGAAAGTACTGAGCTCTAACAATGGAACGAAGTATACAAACACAACACTTACATAATACTTGTCAACACAGGATACAGCATCAGACCACTTGTGCATATAGACCTGCACAAACTGGGCATAGCAAAAAAGAAAGTACAGACATTCTTGAGGTCGCAAGAAGCATGATGATTGACATGAATGTCCCACAGAGTCTGTGGGAACATGCAATGTTAACAGCAACTCAACTAATCAATAGAATGCCTTCGAAGGTCCTGGATGGAAGTCTCCATGTAAAATATTGCAAGGCAATAATAGTAGGATACTCCAATTAAAGGTATTTGGGTGCATATGCTTTGTGAAGGACAACATGCTGTCAGTTAGGAAGCTTGATCCTAGAGCAGTCAAGTGCATCTTCGTAGGCTATTCGACGACTCAGAAAGGATATGTGTGCTGGAGTCCAGTAGAAAAGAAGAAGTTTGTAAGTATGGATGTCCATTTCCGGGAGCATGAACCATACTACCGTCAGGAGGGAACTTCAAATCACACGCCTAATACTGCTAGTATGGGGCGAGAGGGGGAGAAGGAGAGCACAGCAGTGACTGATTTAGGAGTTTGGCATGGAGGCACGGTCGAAGAGGAGCAGGAAGGTGAAGAGGAATAGGGGGAGGATATGAGAGGTGTTAGGCCTACGGCTCAGGGGGAGTTACTTACCTACAGCAGGAGAGAGAAGCAAACTGCAGGACCAGTACCTACAGTGCCAGTGCCAAATCCCTTGTATGCATTCGTCTCGACTCTTGAGACACCTACACTACCACCACCCCCTTTAGGTGATATCATTCTCCCTACTCCTCCCACACCATTATCAGTACGAAGGACCACTCGCAACAATACGAGAAATCCTCCGGACAGATATGGTTGGGACCTTGCTCAATTTGTTTTTTATGACCATATATCTTCTTCTCATGGAGCATTTATTGCATCTTTGGATAGTATTACTTTATATAACAATTGGCAGGTTGTCAAAAACGATCCAAAGTAGAAAGCGATAATGCTCGAGGAGTTGGGAGCTCTTGAGAAGAACCACACTTGGGAGCTGGTGAGACTGCCAGAAGGAAAGAGCACAGTCGGATGCAAGTGGGCCTTTACTGTGAAGTAGAATCCAGATGGACAAGTTGAGCGCTACAAAGCTTGACTGGTGGCAAAAGCATTCAGTCAGACATACGGCATCGACTATGACGAGACCTTTGCACCAGTCGCAAAAATGAGTACTGTAAACCCCCTAAATTTCTACTACGATTTTTTAAATAAATAAATTTAGTATCGATTTGTGCTTTCCGTAATTGTACGTACGAGCTCGCAATTTTTCGTATTTGGCTCGACTAGTGTAAATATGTGCGAGGTACATAATTTTAAAGAACGTTTGATCTTTTTTTTTAAGGAGGTATAATTTTTTAAAATAATCTATGATAAATATTTCTTATTTTCTAAAGGTTGTAAACATAATTCCAAGACTTTATTTTTATTT
Source organism: Iris pallida (assembly GCA_029216955.1). Classification (NCBI taxonomy): domain Eukaryota; kingdom Viridiplantae; phylum Streptophyta; class Magnoliopsida; order Asparagales; family Iridaceae; genus Iris; species Iris pallida. The sequence goes on along the minus strand of JANAVB010019198.1, from coordinate 3,607,665 downwards.
TATTTACCTTATATGAGAATATTTATTTGCTTAAGAAACTATAATTATATGTAAATATATAATTGTGTGCAGGTAGCATAAAATTACTTCATGTCCATTTGATTTCCTAAATATTAATTATAATCGTTTTATATCTTTATGAAAATATTCCAAAATATCTACATATATATGGTGATTTTCGAAATTAATTAATAATATATATTTATTAGTATAACAGATAATTTAGATTATGTTTGGTTTGAATGTTTAAATTGTCATGGTGATTTGAAATAAGATTTCGACTTTATGGATTATGAATCTAAATGGTATAAAGTAAAGATAAATTTTTAACTTAATTTAAATTAGATTTAAATTTATGGAGTTTACCTAAATTTGATTTAAATTAAAAGCAAAATTTTCTATTTTGGTTTAAATAAATCCTAGTCTTATCAACCAAAGTTTTTCTCAAACCTATATATATAGGGGAGCTCCCCATTGATCTCTTCACCATCATCTCCACAAACATTCCACAAACACGAATCCTGCATCGTGTCCGTGTCGCACAACCCATCCACTATATTTTGTTCTTCTATATATACAAAACATCAAACCCAGCACTGACTTCCCGATTTCTCGGCCGCCGTATCAACGATCCGATCGCACACCGTAGCGACCCTCTCCCTGTCGCACCTCACTGGGCAGCAACCTCAGCCCCTGTTTCTGGCTGCCAACCACCACCCTATGGGCCGGCTATCTACCGGACATCTCTATCAGCACACCTCTATGGTGTCAGTCGACCATCAACCGCTCCATCTTTATCGCCTTTTTTAGAGATCTACCAGTGAGGCCACACTCCTCTCACGCCGACCGAAGTCCCAACCACCATCGAAGCAACACCACCATACACCACCATAGCCGCCTCCATCGGCATCTCCTCCACTCCTCCAACCGTCAACGCCAACACAGTAAATTAGCACCGAGCTAGGTTCCTCCGTCGATTCCTCCTCCAGATCGGGGTCTTCCGCCACAATGCCGCGAGCCTAGAGCCTCCATAACACCACCGCGCCTCCACCACCTCTTGGACGGGCACTGCCCCGGAGCCGGTGGCCACTTCCACTGGTATTCTCTCTCTTCCGCTCCTTCTTCCTCTTTTTTTCATTTAAGCTTTGACTTGACTCTCTCTCTTTCCCCTTCTTATGTGCTGAGATCGTGCACTTTGGGAACAAAGTCATTTAGGTATATTTTTTAATATAAATCAAGGTTAATGTTTTGACTAACAGTTCAATTACTATTACTGATATATATATATATATAATTATACTTATGGTTATTATAGTATGGGTATTAGCAGTATATAGGAATATATATGAGCAGTGGTTAAGTTTATTTATTTATTCATTATATTTTATAGAAAAAAATACTTATATATAATTTTCCAAAAACAAATGGTGAATAAAATATGTGTTAAATTTTCTAAAATTATATTATTAGGCATGGATCCCATATATATGTATTCTAAACTAAGTTTAGACATATACAATATTAAATATTTTTACTATTTAAAGGAAATAGCTATTTCGATCAACTAAATTTTTAACAAAACTGAGTTTTAGCTCAAAAAATATTTTTCTTGAAATATTTTGTATTTACCTAAAATATTTTCATCATAAAAACATAGATTCTACCTAAAATAATATTTTTGACATAACTTAGAGTTTTTGTAGAGAAATGAATTTTGGCTTTTTAATGTATTCAAAAAATTTATTTTCCTAAATAAAATCTAGTTTTCAATTATTGTAAATAATTTCTAAAAATTACTATAGGTGTCTATCTCCACAATTTTTCTATGATTATCACCATTGACCACGACTACTAACGCGTTCCTATTTTTCTCGTGAATTCAGACCATGTTTGCATGGACCTCGACGATTAGGCAAAACATGACATCTTGATCATCGCACAACACTCGACGGCACACCAGGCAAGATATCTTGCCATATTTACTGCTTACATTTAGTTGCATTTTATTTCAGTTATTATATCTATATTTCTTGTTTATTTTTTTCTTCTTGCATGTAGACTTAGAGTTAAGGGACTACCGTCAACTTAGTGTATTTCATTAAACTTGTCACGATTGTATCACGAGTTGTGTGTGAGAGTTGTAAGTATCATATAGAGGTCACTTGCATGTGGGTTGATCCCCCGTGCGCATGCGTAGAAATAACTGTCAATAGATGCATGTTAGAAGACTTGACAGTTATCTATTATAAAGCAGTGTGGTGGAAACGACACGTGTTTGTTTGTCGTGGTTACGACACATGTATAGTATCATTGGGGGGAGGGGACAGCTACTAGCGTAGGGGCTACATTTACTTTTACACACATTTGGGAGATAGTGTCTCGGATGAGCGCTACGTGTTACCCGTCCGATAGTGTCTCGGATGAGCGCTACTTGTTGGCCACCCTTTATTACTTGCTTGCGTGAATCCGTTACAGCCCCTGCATAGAAGTTGTCCTCTAAAGTGTATATCACATAGATGGTTAGGAACCCAGTTGTGTTGTAGTTTTATAGTGTTTACATTACAGTTTAATGGCATGTTCTTCATGTATCTTGTTACGTCCCTTTGAGGACCTGGTGATTTCTCCAGGTGTGTGTTTCGTGATTTCTTGCAGGTGCTCTAGCTAAGGCCATGTCTTCCTTCCTCCGATTGATTGCTCATGGACTCGTCATTTGCTTTGCTCGACCAAATAATTTATTTGTATATTTCTTCTTATTTAAATTTGTTGGTAGCGGATATGTCTCCGTCCAACGTTTGTACAAATGACTATTTGATCATATCATTAAACCTTAGTAATTGTGGATAAGATTTATTTAGTTTGTCATGGCTTTCTACATTTTACAGCTTATGTATACATACGAATATCTCTTATACTCGTATGTATACAGCTGGCATGATACGTATCTAGTTCCAAATATTTTGGGACTGGGGCGTTACATGTTTTTGTGGTGGCCCATGCAGGTCGGATAAATTATTTGGTTACATTGTCGTACCAAGCAAGCCTGCGTATAGGATTAGAGTCTAGGATCTCATCCACCTGCTTGACCCTCTTCCTTGACTAAATTTTTTTGAATCACTTGTTCAACTTCATTGATCTACATCTTGCTTGAGCTCTTCCTACCGTAATCCTTATTTCCACACTTGATAGGAAGATGACTACACTAGTATATGCTCACAGGTCAACCACATGGCTAGAAGGATTACATTGACAACTAGTATGCATTGAGATCCTATTTGAGTTATAAAGAAATAAGGATAATGGGGACCATATTTTCAAAGAAGTATGAACTTAGGGATTTGTTAATTCCAAGTTGGGTAGTAGCAACATTAATAACTTCGAAGGATTGTTAGAATTTTATCTACAAAATGATAGTGGAATCTATATACAATTGAGAAAGAAAATTGAATTGATTTTGAGTTTTGATTTTTAAAGGTCTTTGGAAAATATTTATGATTCAGTGAATTATAGCTATACATACTTGAAGAGATATAAAGATAGAAAAAAAATTTATTTTTATGAGAGCGATTGATAAAGCTTGGTAAACTCCTAAGATTTTAAATTGGATTGTATGGTTCACCATTAATAAGTTCATGAAATTTTGAATTTCAAGTTTGAAGTAATGATATTGAGATTCTGGTCTAAAATATCTGGAAGAAATGGACACGATTGTTGAGGAAATTTTCAAATTTGAAATCGTGTCATTTGATTAAGGATTTACAAATCTATTTAGATTTTGGGTTTAAAAAGTTGTGATTATGGATACCAAATTTTGGTAAATTTTTTTTTATTGAGTTTAAAAATTGAATTGCTAATATTAAATTTTTGGAAAAGTTACTAATGGCATGATTTTGATTGATTAAAAGAATTACCATTTAAAAGTTGAGACTATGTTTGAATGACTTACAATTGAAGTTATTATTGATGAGTGCGTAAAATATTGAGCAAAAAAAATTAGATTGCTCATGATATGCTAAGGATTTAACTTGAGGATTTTTGAGAAAATTTTGGAGTTTTAAAGTTATGAAGAAATATTAAAAATTTTATAGATTCATGGTTTATGAACTCTTGAGTTCGAAGGTTGGAGTGAAAATGTTAGATCTTGAAAAAGTTAGTAGTAACGGGATGAAAGATCACCTGGAGAATTATGGAGGGGATTAAAATTTTAATCATGATTAAATTAGACGGCTTGTAGTAAATACAAATTATGGTTGTTCATTTTAGAAATTTTATTTAGAAACTCTTTGAAGGGAACTTAGGTTTTAAATGTTAATGATAGGCTGCCAAGATAACCCTAATGGGTTAGAAGGATTCCACACTAAGTGCCATATCCCTCCTGGCCATGATAGTAGTATAAACACAAGTGTTGTTAGTCAGCTACAAAATCATGTGGTTATATTTTAATCTTGACTCACTCGACATTCCCTCAAGTCTAGATTTTATCGTGACCATCTAATTGTTTAGAAATGATTAGAATCTTTCCCTTGACCACGTTCCATCTAAGAGACTATCTTCTCTCTAGAAACCGTGTCCCTAACTTATTTTACTTTGATCTACTAGGTTCCTTAACTATCTTTATTTCGTGCCTTAACTTAATCCTTTTTATTTTCGTACGTTAATCATTATCTCTTGAACTCCCACTTTCTATTTTGATCATTTGGGGTCCCTTATCGTGACGTTGATATTTGGAGCACAACACTAGACTTTTCCTTCCAACAAATTTTATATGCAAGACCTAGACGAGCCCACCTTCGTGTAGGTATATCATGTCCTATAAAAATACGCCCCCTTGTACCCTATTTTTATGATGCGACTTACAAGTCAAAATAGTTAGCTATAAATCCCACCATAATACTATGGTCCTTTCTGACTTTGGTTAGAGATCAAATCTTGACTCAAGTCTTTCGATCCGATATATGATTGTGACCTACTTAATTCCTTATTATGCATCAAACTTTGTGTGTTAACTTGATTGCTTAACCTTGTCATTTTATTTACATGCCTTATCTTGATTTACTTACGCATAACACCCTTCTACTCTCCATGTAATATTAGCAACTTTTTACTTTCCTCCTTTTCGATTAAATTGTTTCACTCATATTTCACCTTGATTCCTCCGTGGTTTATGCAATTGTGTTCATTTTATGAATTCCTTGTTCGAAGATGAAATTGGTCATGACATCCTTTGGTTGGAAAAAGGTTAGAGTAGAAAATCCTAGAAGAGAGAGTAGTGGTAAAATTGAATAAGATGATTGAATATGCATAAGTAAAATATTGCGGTAAAACGTATGAGGCAGAGTATATTCTATGATCAAAGGAGAGTATATTCTTGTCCGACAAATTGGTTCTTTATTTTATGAGATGATAAATAGAGTGTTTAAAGAATTCAAGAAGGGTATAATATCTAAAACTTTTAATGATTCAGAATTTAACTATGTGATGATTATAAATATAAAGGTCATATTAAGGTGAGATTGATTTTACTCTTGACTAAATTGATTAAATATTTATTGAATCTTAACCTTCAAAGAGATTATGAGACGGAATTTAGCTTGACAAAAAAAAAAAGAAAAAAAAGAAAAGAAAAAAGAAAAAGGGTATATAGATATGTTGGAAGAAATTCTTTTTACCGAATCCAAAAGTATTGACTTATCAAATTTCTATCGTTGCGATATTGAATTAGATATATAAAAATAGTGGAAATTCAAAACTTTTGTGGAGCGATTGTTGGAGGTAAAAAGATTTCAAGAAATGATGGTTATAAACCTTGAGAGGATTAATGAATATGAAAAGTTGAATACAAAAGGGGATTGATGATTATAACAATATCAGATGAAAGTTAAAATTTTTGAGTTATTGATCGTAAGTTGGACGGAGAAAACTTTTGCCTAATTGAGAGTTACACGGTATGGATCAAAACCCGTTATTGATGGGTTGTCATGAGATGTCTTCTAGCTATACCCGTGAATTCAATTCTTCCTCGGTATTTAAATTCTTTCAATTATTCCAAAATTTATTCCATGGTATGCTTTGTCATCTCGCCGAAAAAAATGATTGGATTTTTCACTCTATCTCCTCAACCCTGTCTACCCTATCTATTCCTAAATTTCGGGGACAAAATTCTTTTAAGTTGGGTAGGATGTAAACCCCCTAAATTTCTACTACGATTATTTAAATAAATAAATTTAGTATCGATTTGTGCTTTCCGTAATTGTACGTACGAGCTCGTAATTTTTCGTATTTGGCTCGACTAGTGCAAATATGTGCGAGAAACATAATTTTAGAGAACGTTTGATCTTTTTTTTAAGTTGGTATAATTTTTTAAAATAATCTATGATAAATATTTCTTATTTGCTAAAGGTTGTAAACATAATTCCAAGACTTTATTTTTATTTTATTTACCTTATATGAGAATATTTATTTGCATAAGAAACTATGATTATATGTAAATATATAATTGTGTGCGGGTAGCATAAAATTACTTCATGTCCACTTGATTTCCTAAATATTAATTATATCGTTTTATATCTTTATGAAAATATTCCAAAATATCTACATATATATGGTGATTTTTGAAATTAATTACTAATATATATTTATTAGTATAACAGATCATTTAGATTATGTTTGGTTTGAACGTTTAAATTGTCATGGTGATTTGAAATAAGATTTCGACTTTATGGATTATGAATCTAAATGGTATAAAGTAAAGATAAAGTTTTAACTTGATTTAAATTAGATTTGAATTTATGGAGTTTACCTTAATTTGATTTAAACTAAAAGCAAAATTTTATATTTTGGTTTAAATAAATCCTAGTCTTATCTACCAAAGTTTTTCTCAACCCTATATATATAGGGGAGCACCCCGTTGATCTCTTCACCATCATCTCCACAAACATTCCAAAAACCCGAATCGTGCATCGTGTCCGTGTCGCACAACCCATCCACTATATTTTGTTCTTCTATATATACAAAACATCAAACCCAGCACTGACTTTCCGATTTCTCGGCCACCGTATCAACGATCCGATCGCACACCGTAGCCACCCTCTCCCTGCCGCACCTCACCGGGCAGCAACCTCAGCCCCTGTTTTAGGCTGTCAACCACCACCCTATGGGTCGGCTATCTACCGGACACCTCTATCAGCACACCTCTATGGTGTCAGTCGACCATCAACCGCTCCATCTTCATCGTCTTTTTTGGAGATCCACCGGTGAGGCCGCACTCGTCTCATGCCGACCGGAGTCCCAACCACCGTCGGAGCAATACCACCATACACCACCATAGTCACCTCCATCAGCATCTCCTCCACTCCTCCTCCAACAACCGTCAATGCCAACGCAATAAATTACCACCGGTTCAACCACACCCCGTCGCCAGCCAAACAACACTACTAACGACATCATCATCATTCACACCTCCACCATCCCTAAAACCCATAAGCAGAGACAGGAAGCCCTCACCTTGTCGCCGGTCTGCCGCGGCCAGCGCGTCGTCGCGACCCCGATCTCGAGCGACCGTCTCGCCGCACCGTGAGCTCCGCCAGCCACGGAACTCACAGTCGAGCACAGCCTCAGCGTCGCCTCCGCCACCGTGCTTTGCTCCCAGACGCCTCACCGCGAGCATCGGACTCCTGCGGCCCCTTCGACCTTAGCATTTTCTGCCCCTTCTGCCGGAACACCGCCACCCATCCCCAGATCTCGTCGACCCGAGCTGCCTCCCCACAGCACAACCCCGCGGCGGCCGACCATCGCGGCCTACTGGTCCACGGCCGCTGCTGCTACGATTCTCCAGATGCAGCCTCCCTCCGCTAGGTTCCTCCGTCGATTCCTCCTCCAGATCGACGTCTCCCGCCACAACGCCGCGAGCCTAGAGCCTCCATGACACTACTGCGCCTCAACTACCTCTCGGACGGGCACCGCCCCGGAGCCGGTGGCCACTTCCACTGGTATTCTCTCTCTCCCGCTCCTTCTTCCTCTTTTTTTTATTTAAGCTTTGACTTGACTCTCTCTCTCTTTCTCCTTCTTATGTGCTGAGATCGTGCACTTTGGGAACAAAGTCAGTTAGGTATATTTTAAAATAAATCAAGGTTAATGTTTTGATTAACAGTTCAATTAGTATTAAATGGTATGTTACTGATATATATATATATATATATATATATATATATATATATATATATATATATATATATATATATATATATATATATTTTTTTTTTTTTTTTTTTTTATTTTTTTATTTTTTTATATATATATAATGAATAACCACTGCTCATATATATTAAAAACAAATAACCACTGCTCATATATATTCCTATATACTGCTAATACCCATACTATTATATATATATATATATATATATATATATATATATATATATAATTTTCCAAAAACAAATGGTGAATAAAATATGTGTTAAGTTTTCTAAAATTATATTATTAGGCATGGATCCCATATATATGTATTCTAAACTAAGTTTAGACATATACAATGTTAAATATTTTTACTATTTAAAGGAAATAGCTATTTCGATCAACTAAATTTTTAACAAAACTGAGTTTTAGCTCAAAAAATATTTTTCTTGAAATATTTTGTATTTACCTAAAATATTTTCATCATAAAAACATAGATTCTACCTAAAATAATATTTTTGACATAACTTAGAGTTTTTGTAGATAAATGACTTTTGGCTTTTTAAAGTATTCAAAAAATTTATTTTCCTAAATAAAATCTGGTTTTCAATTATTGTAAATAATTTCTAAAAATTACTATAGGTGTCTATCTCCACAATTTCTCCATGATTATCACCATTGACCACGACTACTCACGCGTTCCTATTTTTCTCGCGAATTCAGACCATGTTTGCATGGACCTCGGCGATTAGGCAAAACATGACATCTTGATCATCGCACAACACCCGACGGCACACCAGACAATATACCTTGCCATCTTTACTGCTTACATTTAGTTGTATTTTATTTTAGTTATTATATCTATATTTTTTTTATTTTTTTCTTCTTGCATGTGGACTTAGAGTTAAGGGACTACCGTCAACTTAGTGTATTTCATTAAACTTGTCACGATTGTATTACGAGTTGTGCGTGAGAGTTGTAAGTACCATATAGAGGTCACATACGTGTGGGCTGGTCCCCCGTGCGCATGCGTAGGGATAACTGTCAATAGATGCATGTTAGAAGACTTGACAGTTATCTATTATAAAGCAGTATGGTGGAAATGACACGTGTTTGTGTGTCGTAGTTACGACACATGTATAGTATCATTGGGGGGAGGGGACAACTACTAGCGCAGGGGCTACATTTACTTTTACACACATTTGGGAGATAGTGTCTCAGAAGAGCGCTACGTGTTACCCGGTCGATAGTGTCTCGGATGAGCGCTACTTGTTGGCCACTCTTTATTACTTGCTTGCGTGAATCCGTTACAGCCCCTGCGTAGAATGTTGTCCTCTAAAGTGCATATCACATAGATGGTTAGGAACCCAGTTGTGTTGTAGTTTTATAGTGTTTATATTGCAGTTATAATGGCATGTTCTTCATGTGTCCCTCTGAGAACCTGGTGATTTCTCCAGGTGTGTGTTTCATGATTTCTTGTAGGTGCTCTAGCTAAGGCCATGTCTTCCTTCCTCCGATTGATTGCTCTTGGACTCGTCATTTGCTTCGCTCGACCAAATCATTTATTTGTACATTTCTTCTTATTTAATTTTGTTGGTAGCGGATATGTCTCCGTCCAACGTTAATATAAATGACTATTTGATCATATCATTAAACCTTAGTAATTGTGGATGAGATTTATTTAGTTTGTCATGGCTTTTTACATTTCACAGCTTATGTATACATACGAACATCTCTTATACTCGTATGTATACAGCTGGCATGATACGTATCTAGTCCCAAGTATTTTGGGACTGGACGTTACAAGTACTGTCAGGATGATTTCTTTGACAGTGAATGGTAGATGGAAGCTACACCAACTAGATGTGAAGAATGAATTTCTTCATGGAGATCTAGTGGAGGAGGTATACATGGAGATACTACCAGGATTCGGCACCAACCAGACAGTGGATAAGGTCTATAGGTTGAAGAAGTCCCTCTATAGACTAAAGCAGTCTCCTCGGACATGGTTTGACAGATTCAGGAGGGCGATAATAGGAATGAAATATCAGCAGATCAATGCTGATCATACTCACTACAACAAAAAGACCTATTAATGATGCTTGATAAGTGGATTTCATGACGGCTGATAAAGAAGCGTCATCAAAGTTCAGCAAGACTATATTCTATGATGGCTTTCTATATAAACGTTATTGATTGTCTTTCAGTGATACGAGCGTTATGAAAAAAACACCAAATTTTAAGTCGAAACCTCGACTCTCCCGCACTTACTCCCGCACTTAAGGAAAAGTCTAAACCCCTTCTCCTTCTCTCTTTCTCCTTCCGCTCCCTAACTCCCTTCAGCCCGCTCTCCGCTCCCGAACTCCCCTTAGCCCGCTCCTCGCTCCTGAACTCCCCTCAGCCCGCTCCCCGCTCCCCAACTCCCCTCAGCCAGCTCCCCGCTCCCCAAGGTTTGTTCTAAATTATGTCTCGATTATTTCTTATTTTATGCCCTAAATTCTGTCTCGATATAATTTTAGTAAAATGCCCTATTTTTGACCTAATTTTTGACCTATTTTTTATTTCCTAGAAACCATTAAGGATACCGATCCTCATCTTAAAATACCATTAGAGAAAGGAATATTCGGAAGCTTTAATCCATCTTGTTATCTTTCTAAAATCGTTTAGCTGGAGGTATGTAGGATGCAATGGCTAGATGTGAATCCTGTTGTTGCCTACATAAGGTAAGAAATATAAAATTTATATTCTAAAATTTTGATTTTGAGATTGACACCATATTTAACTATTCTTTTGGCTTTAGGTTTTTGCTTGATAAATTTCCAAACTCTCGGGAGCTTTTGATAATGTTCAACCCTTCTGCTATGAGTAATGCATCCGGGCCTGCAATAAGCAATCTGATTAGAGAAAGGCTCCAAGAGGCTAAGAAAACCCAAATTTGCTTCATTCCATTCATTTACAAGGAGTAAGAAGTTTTAATCAAGTAGCAAGATTTTTCTTTCCTATTAAATAACCAATGTGCTTTATACTGGTTGGACTCGCTGTGTTTTAAACCGAGAGAAGATATTAAGTTATTTTTCAATACGTGAGTGAAATTATTATTATTATTGTTAATATTTTAATAATGTGTATATTCTGATGTTAGTATAAACAATTATTTTCTACTAGTGGCCTCAACACAACATATATTGGTGGTAAAAGATCAAATAGAAGTCCTACTTGGAAATTACCCAAGGTAATCAAACTAATATATGACTTCTTATAATCATGGACATTATATTCTCTTACAAATAATATCTTCATGTAGGTCCCGAAACAACCTGGAGGTTACGGTGCGGATATTTTGTTATGAAATATATACGGGATCTCATGGAAGACCCCTCTCCTACTATTGAGTCAAAGGTAAGTTGTTCATTAATTTAATTCTTAATTACTTTTCTAAAATTATACAAAGTAATGTAACTATTTTTTGACTTTTTAGCTAAAAAATTGGCTGGAAAATCAACATACATGCAGGAAGAAATAGATTATGTCCGATGCGAATTCATCGAATTCGTTGCCAATCATATGGATACATGAGGGTCAAGGTAATTTCTTTAGTTTTGCTGTCTTTTTACCAAAGTATCGAAGAAGTATCACGTGTCGGATACATTACAGGCTTACAGATGACTGACATAGACTTAATTGATTTGTTATGAAAATTTTTTTTACTTCGTAAAAGGAAAAATACCTCGAATTCTTCTATCCATTGTTTTGCTTCTTTATCCTGTGGCATATTTTTCTGTTTGAGTACAAATCCATCTTGTGCACCTCAATTTATTGACACTGAACATATATAACAATGTCAACCTTAAAATTATGCCATGATAAAAGGTGGTTTACTACTACGATGCTTCAGGCAATGAGGACCAGTGGACTCTCAAGGAGAACAGAGAAACGTTCTCAAGGATTCTGTAAGCACTCTCGATCTATATGAGTGTTTTATATTCCATATATTTTTAGATTTCCATCTGCTGCAAAAGGAGAGGCAAAATCGTTTTATTGTTGATAATTGGGCCATTATGAGCATCAGAATCCATTGATTTAAATAGCACATGTGCTCTAAGATTCTGGCTCTTGTAGCCCATATCATGTGAATAAGTGCGAGGAATTCATGGCTAAGGTAGATATCTTTCTACATAGTGATGTATGTATCTGTTCGTAACAATGTGCTAACAGATACTGAACTCTGATACAAAGGCTTATTTTGAGAGGAATGGTACCTTAGTGAAAATTGAAGTTTTTGGTTCAACTCCAATGCAGGCAAGCCAACAAGGATCGCTTATGATATCTTTCGATGTCATTTGGTTCGAACATATGACAAACAAAAAGAGGACAATTATGCAACACAAAGAGCACAGGATTTTCAGCTTATGATATCTTTCTTGTTCATGCTCTCTTACTAATTGGATCCTTAATTAACCTTTGCTTACTAGTGTAGTTCTTTCTGATAGTTACATATATATACACATAGATGAATCTGATAGAAACTCCACACAACAGTTTCCCATAAAATATGTTGAATTGTGATCTTAATGTGTGTTTTTAATCAGGACTTATACATCATTCAAGGTCTGATAGTTACATATATATATATATATATATATATATATATATATATATATATATATATATATATATATATATATATATATATATATGTATATCATTATATCACATTTATTAAACCTTGTTTTATCTTTTGTAGGGTACATATGCTGTGAACACAGGTCTTCATGTGACTAAGTTGAAGCTAAAGTGTGGGATGTTTTCATGTGGATAGTTTAGATGTAACTAAAGTGTACTCTATATTGGATACTCTATATATTTTGAGAAGATGTATGTGGCCTGAGAAATGTAGAATGATAGCTAAAGTACTCTATTTTGCGACAATGTAATATAGCTAGATAAAGTACTCTATATTTGTGAGATGTTGATGTACCCTATTTTGAGATAATAAAATGGAGATTAATGGTACTTTATATTACATTTTAATGTTTTGTAGTGAATATGGTTCAAAGTAGTTGTTTTCGAATTGAATTGAGCAGTGTTTGGAATGTATAACATGCAGTATAGAGCGTTATAAATGTGATACAATGACCATTCATAACGCTTTCAAAATGTCCTGACTTCTAAACCATATTAACTATTCATAACGGTTTTACATAACTATCCATAATGCTTTGAAAATAAAACGTAGCAGAAATTCAACCTATTAATGACGTTTTTGGAAGAATTATCTATAACGCTTTGAAAAACATTTATAACACCCGATTTCATAACGCTTGGATTAAGAAAAAAAGCGTCATGATTCTTAATTAATGACGGTTTTTAGCCGTCATTAAAAGGTATTTTTGTTGTAGTGATTGTATTCTTCAGACGGAGTGGAGGCCACATCACCATGCTTGCGGTGTATGTGGATGACATGATTATCAAAGGAGATGATGAGCAGGAGATCGCCCGACTCAAAGGAAAGCTTGGCAGGGAATTTTAGGTAAAGGACCTTGGTTTTCTTCCCTACTTCCTTGGGATAGAGATCATTTGAGACAGATAAGGGATTGTTATTTCTTAGAGGAAGTATGTACTGGACCTTCTTACAGAAACATGGATGTTGGGGTACAAACCTGCAACAATGCCAATAGACCAGAGGTTCAAGTTAAAGGCCGAGGTTGGAGACCCATTTGATCAAGACAGATACCAGAGACTGGTGGGCAAGTTGATCTATCTGAGCTACACACGACCTGATATCTGCTTTGCAGTGAGTGTGGTGAGCCGCTACATGTACGACCCACGGAAGGGTTATATGGATGTAGTGTACCATATTCTGAGGTACTTGAAGGGTGCCCCCGGAAAGGGGATGATATTCAAGAAGAACAATCACATGAGCATTGAAGGCTACTGTGATTTTGACTGGGCTGGTTGTGCCGATGACAGAAGGTCTACCTCCGGATATTGCATATTCGTAGGAGGCAACCTAGTCTCTTGGAGGAGTACGAAGTAGTCTATGGTAGCCAGATCAACAACGAAAACAGAGTACAGAACTATAGCCCTGGGAGTTGCAGAACTGCTATGGTTGAAGAATATGCTGGTAGAACTGAAGCTGGATCAAGGAACCAAGATAAAGTTGTGGTGTGACAACCAATCAGCTATTAGTATCGCCAACGTCAGTACAACATGATAGGACCAAACACATCGAGATTGATAGGTTCTTTATCAAAGAGAAGCGGGATAGAGGATTGTTGGAGCTTGGCCACGTTCCTACCAGAGATCTGGTAACAAACGGACTAACTAAGGGGCTTTCCTCTGTGAGTTTGATTAGAGGATGTGACAAGATGGACTTAGTGAATATTTTTCACCCATCTTGAGGGGGAGTGTTGAAATATTTAATATGTTGGATGTCACATTTAGTAGATTGGAATATCTTGTGATATATTTGGTATGCCGAATATGCTACAGGATATCCATAGTATATTCCATCATTGTAATAATGACTGTAAGGCTATATAAAGCCAAGAAGACTATCAATGAATATATCAAGAAATTATAACACAAAATACTGTATTCTTGTTGTTATTTAAAAAATAAATATTTATCACTAATTGAATTCTCTAAATAATAATATTATTAATTCAATGATTTAAATTTAATAATTCAACTTTAAATATTTATAAAAAAAATAATAAAGAGTTACAGTTGCAGCGTTCCGGCAGTTGGCAAGTGTTGGGTGCTCGAGAAATACCGACAGAGATGAGGTGGAATGGCTATGTATCGACACTCAGGAAGGGGGTCGAAGCTTTGGGGACAGGGAAGGCGGTGCGAGAACGTGTCTAGGAGGCGGCGAGGGGGGGGGGGGACGACATCAAATTAGGATTAGGATTATGGTTGTGTCGTATGTCCTGCGTGACATGGACACATCAATATTTGTTTGTACAATTGTGTCGACTGTCCGGGTGGTTGGGGATGAAGTGTCGGGGTGTGTCCGACACGACGTGGAAAATGTACATGTATAAACAATAGAAAGAAATTTGGGTGGACACGGACACGATGCACAATGGCTGTGGGTTGGTTGTGAAATTTTCTGTAGTTGTGAGAAAAGGTAGAGGAACTCTCCTTATATAGGAGGATGACTCCTAATTAGATAAGGAATATGAGTCCTTGTAGATAAATTCTCCTTTTAGTTTAAATCAAACAAAACTTTTAAATTAAATTAATTTAATCAAAATTCATTAGTAGATAATAACATTTATTTAAATCATCATTTAATATTATCAAAATAATTTGTATTATACGAATTCAAATCCAAGTCAATTAAGCGATCAACATAATAATTTTGAAATAATATTTAATGCTATCACATAATTTAAATCATATAATTCAAATCAAATAATTGATTACTATAACAATTCAAAATAATATTTGGGAACCATATTTTTATTAGTCCAAAAATCATCTGAAATGTTCTAATAAATTTTTTTGTTGAATAAAAATATATTTATTATATCCAAAACCATTTCCAAAATAAATATTATGAAAGTCCAATTATTACTAACCAAATATTTTTGTAATGCTAATAATAAGATTTCAAGAATAAATATTTCTACGAAAAGTAAATGGTAATCATCATCATAAATTCTAATTAGTTTTTGAAACACAAAATAATGGCAAATATTTTTAAATTTTAAGGAAAAATTCATTTCAAATCAAGCGAAGTAAAAACCAAAATTTAGAAAATTACTTTCAACACAATATTTGAAAATAAATTGGCAAATCCTTTTGTCTATAAAATATTTATAATTCTAAAAATTCATTTTCGAAATCAAATCATTTGAAAGTCCAAAAGAATAATCAAACATTTTTTTATATATAATTCAAATAGTAAAATTAAGAAAATTACTAACATAAATTAGTACTTCCAAATCATGATTTTTAAACAAGTTTTTTGAAATACAGAAAAATAAAAAAAATAACTTTTACAAAGTTTTTAAAAGGAAATTACTTTTAAACACAATAAAATTAAATTAAATTAAAAATTCGGGAACAAGAGATATAAATCTACCACCATAGAAACATTTTGTCCTCGAAATTTAATAACTACTAAGGTAGAAGAACTTGGTGGATCGGTGAAAAGATAATAAAATTTATAACAAAAAAATATTGATTAAATAGATGAAAAGAAAAAGAAAAAGTCTTTATTAAGAACATTAATCAGGTAGGATGGAAATGAAAGAAGTAAATATATATGGATTGGTGTTGGAATCTTAGGCTATGGTCTTGAATCCTAAAATGTTCTCTAAGATTCAATAGAAGAAAGTCCTATAAATAGAATATGAACGAAGACGAATCTTAGATAAGTAGGAAAATACGATTAGCGGATAAAGGAATTTTCCATGCACAACACCTAACTTATTATCCCGTATAAATTCGTATCCTCAAAACGTTTCAAAAATTCTTCAATATCCATCATAAAAAATTTAGATCACAACTCAATTTAACATCGTGATTTAGCAACCATCAATATCATCTTATCAAATTCACAATCCTTAATCCAAATGATAATTATCTTCAAATCTAGCTTCACAAAATTTGTAAATTTTCTCAAAATTCAAATTCAAAATAAAATCCAAAATTTAGACTTTTCAAAATTTAAACACTTCAAAATTTAAACTTTCACAATCTTAATTTCAAATCCAATAAATCTCCAAAGATTTCCATGATCTTATTTATTATTAATTAAATCAAAATTATTTTCTTTGAAGATTTAAAATTCAACCTTATTAATAAATTCATCAACCATGTATATAGAAATTTAAACCTCAAAGACACCAAAAGCTAATAACCTTAAAGACTCAATTCATCAATCGAAGACTTTATACACCTCTGTTTAGAGTCATTATATCAAAACGCAATATTATCACATAAGGTATTTTCAAATTCATCAAATAGGTATCACAAAACTCAACGTATATCACTACCTTAATCATGTAGCCTATGTAATAGACTAAGCTAAAAAATACGTAGCATGTCAAATCCTCGTAGATTTTCATCAGCCAATGTCACGCCCCGATTCCGTCGAATCGATAGTCGTCCCCCGGGCGTGATGCCGTGCGAACCTAAGTTGCGTTCGCACAAGGCATAGTCATAAGGTTATCCGAAACACAACATCAAATTAGAGTACGCAGAGAAATTGAATAACACATTTGAAATGGAAATAGACTTTTCATTGATAATATGAACTTTACATAGACTTCTTTTTACAATCATTGCCGCGCGGGCTACAACATGACTTCGACTTACAAAAATGAACGTCGATGAGATAGTCGTTCCATACATTACACCCTTTTATACAAGTAAAAACCAATACATATTTCCACCTGCTATGGCGGGAAGTCGAGTCGTCATTTTTCTTTGGACTGATGTGCGGTCTTCTTCAAAAGGAAATCCAGAAAACAAGCCTTCACACGGACGAGACTTCAAAAGAGTTCACACCGCCTTGAGCTCTAGTTGGCACGCCCTTCGTGGTTCGGGGTACCTGCATGGAGAGCGAGGATCAGTACATTACACTTTGTACTGGTGCGTGGCTATTTAAATTCCAAGCTCTCATTTGGTTGAAGAGTTTATATGACATTAGAGTATGAATGTTTCTAGCCATCCTAATGAATTTCCAAACAAGTAATGACAAGCATAGTGAACTTTACGTTGGAACTTACCCCGGCGGACCGCGTCGCGCCTTATGAAACTTACCATGTTCTTTCCTTTCAATAGTTATCTTTTGCATATTAAGTGCTATACTTCGTGTGTTGGTCACTGGCTCCCAGAGCCATTGTGGACTCCTTTTTGCTTTGATTAGACGAGGCCCTTTCAGCGCGAGTAGCGAGCCCCGCTGCAAGTCCTCGCCTAACGTTGTGCCCAGTACAGCTTTTGTATTTGTTTCCTTTCTTGGCCGCAACGGTCCCGTGGCCCCGGGTTGCCGTTCGGGGAAACTCTACCTTGTCGACAAGTTGTCCAATGACCGTGCAAAGACCATTTTCTTTTTCTTTTTAGTTATTAAGACATAGCCTACCATTCTTTTTGAAAACTCATTTCATTTTCCCGTGTTCGTGCCTTTCGTGCCTTTTGTGCCTTTCGTGCCTTTGCATTTATCTTTTTATTCGTATCAACACTATCGATTTTGCTTAAGAAGGGGGTCGAGAAGAGAAGGGTCAGCCACTCACCTTGAGTTTACCTTGGCGAGCGAACTTGTTGGTCGTGCTAGACGTCGCCTACGCGATTACCTGAAATCGCACAAGCAACCGATTAGAATACTGCATTATTCAAAGAGTTCGATAGGAAATGCGAGTTCGAAATGCAAGCCATGAAAACCATCAAAAACATCCATGAAACGCATTCAGAAAACAAAGCCAAAACCAACGCAAGCGGCGTGAAAAGCAGAGCAACGGGAGGTCTCTCCCGACTCAGCCGCAGAGTCAATCCTCGAGGCGCAACCCGCTGAATATGGGACTTGGTTCCGAAGAAGACATTCCATAACGAGGAATGGATCTTAATTCAACCGTTCCCGTTCGATCGACTCGGTCGATCCCGACCTATCGGTCCCGGCCGAATCGATAGCGACAGTGTTCCTTTCTCGCGCACCCCGTGGACAGAGTACGGGGCACGATGTAGGGACGGGGCACTACACCATAACCAACTAAGAAAAAGTTTCGTCCTCGAAACTTAAGAATAGAACCTACCTCTATGAAAATAATGAAGGGAACTTTTCCCTCATCTCTGACTCGAGTTCCCATGTCGACTCGTCTGCCGCATGGTTCCTCCAGAGTACGCGGACGAGAGGGATCGCCCGATTTCGAAGTAACTTATCCTTGCATTCTAAAATTTGAACTGGCGCTTCGACGTAGGATAAGTCTGACTTCAGCTCTAGCTGGCCAAAATCCACCACGTGGCTAGGGTCGTACACGTACTTCCGCAGTTGGGAGACGTGGAAGACATTGTGTACACCTTCAAGCGCCGGTGGTAGGGCAATCTTATAGGCTACGGGGGCGACCCGCTCGAGTATTTCGAACGGTCCAACGAATCTCGAACTCAGCTTCCCCTTCACGCCGAACCGAGTAACTCCACGCATGGGTGACACCTTCAGGAACACGTGATCGCCTACACAGAACTCAAGCGGTCTTCGATGGGTGTCGGCATAGCTCTTCTGCCGACTCTGTGCAATCTTTAGTCTTTTCCGAATTAGCTTGACCTTCTGCACCGTCTGTTCTACCAGCTCCGGGCCGAGTATCTGTCGTTCCCCGACTTCATCCCAGCAAATGGGCGATCTGCACTTCCGACCGTACAAGGCTTCATACGGTGCCATTTGGATGCTGGACTGGTAGCTATTGTTATATGCAAATTCCGCCAATGGTAAGTGGACGTCCCAGCTTGATTTGAAGTCGATTGTGCAGAGCCGTAGCATGTCTTCGAGAATCTGATTAACGCGCTTCGTTTGGCCGTCGGTCTGTGGATGGTAAGCTGAACTGAACTGCAACTTGGTACCCAGCGCCGACTGAAGGCTACTCCAGAATTGCGACATGAACCGTGAATCCCGATCAGAGACGATGGATACTGGAACTCCGTGCAGCCGTACGATCTCGTCAAGATAAATCTGCGCCAGCCGATCAACGCTCCAAGTAACTTTAATGGCAATGAAGTGCGCCGACTTGGTTAATCGATCGACGATGACCCAGATGGCGTCGCTTCCCCGTGGTATCTTCGGCAGGCCAACAATAAAGTCCATCGTGACATGATCCCATTTCCACTCTGGAATGGCAAGGTTCTGCATCTCCCCGCCCGATCGCTGATGCTCAGCTTTCACCTGCTGACAGGCCATGTATTGTGACACGAAGAGCGCCACATCTCTCTTCATCCCGTGCCACCAAAAAGTCGTGCGGAGGTCCTTGTACATCTTGGTACTGCCTGGATGCAAGGTATATTTCGCGTGATGTGCCTCCGACATAATCTCCTTTCGTAGTTCAGAATCATCCGGAACACATAGTCGGCCATTCAATCGCAGCGCGCCGGTCTTGTCTTCCGCAAAGTCGGTCACACTACCTGTTGAAATTCGCTCGCGTATTTTCTTCAGGTACGGATCATCCTTCTGAGCGGCCATGATCTTTTCCAGCAAACTCGGCTCTAACTGCAGCTGCGCCAACCGTATATCCCTGAATCGAACCCGGAGATCGATGCCCATTTCTTCGAGATCTTGTAGTAGTCTGCGGTCGATGGATAGCGAGGTAAGGTATTTCCGACTCAGAGCGTCCGCCACCACATTTCTCTTGCCCGGAGTGTAGTCGATCGTCAAGTCATAGTCCTTGATTAGTTCGAGCCAGCGCCGCTGTCGTAAGTTCAGTTCCTTCTGGGTGAAGAGATACTTGAGGCTCTTGTGGTCGGTATAGATCGCGCACACCACGCCATATAGATAGTGACGCCACAATTTCAACACGAACACAATCGCCGCTAATTCCAAGTCGTACGTAGGATAGTTCTTCTCGTGCGGCTTCAACTGTCTGGAGGCGAATGATATCACCTTATTCCACTGCATGAGCACACATCCCAAGCCCTGGCCTGAAGCATCGCTGAATATCTGAAAACCCTCTGGCCCATCCGGAAGTGCGAGTATGGGTGCCGAAATCAGCCGCTGTTTTAGCTCCTGGAATGAAGCTTCACAGTCATCCGACCACTCATACACGACTCCCTTTTGAGTGAGGCGAGTCAGTGGCGATGCAATCTTCGCGAAGTCTTTCACGAAGCGTCGATAGTATCCCGCCAAACCAAGAAAGCTTCTAATCTCGCTAGCAGACACAGGCCTCTTCCAATCAGCAACGGCTTCCACTTTCTTCGGGTCGACTGCAATGCCTTCGGACGAAATAATGTGACCAAGGAAGGATACGCTGCTGAGCCAAAATTCGCACTTACTCCGCTTCGCAAATAGCTAGTTCTCTCGATGTGTCTGGAGCACGGTCCGCAGATGTTCTGCATGTTGCGCCCTGTCTTTCGAGTAGACGAGAATGTCGTCAATAAAGACTACCACAAATTTATCAAGGAAGGGTCGAAACACCCGATTCATTAGGTCCATGAAGGCGGCAGGGGCGTTTGTCAGGCCGAATGGCATCACCAGAACTCGTAGTGGCCGTACCGAGTGCGAAAGGCTGACTTTTGCACGTCGTCCGACTTGATCTTGAGTTGATGATAGCCCGAGCGGAGATCAATCTTCGAAAATACCGAGGCGCCTTGCAGTTGATCGAATAAGTCGTCTATACGGGGCAAAGGATACTTGTTCCGGATGGTGGCCTTGTTCAGCTCTCGGTAATCGACGTACAGACGCATGGACCCATCCTTTTTCTTCACGAACAACACGTGCGCTCCCTACGATGAAACACTAGGCCGAATAAATCCCCTGTCGAGTAATTCTTGTAACTGGGTCTTGAGCTCCTTCAGCTCGGCGGGGGCCATTCTGTACGGGGCCTTTGAAATCGGTCGAGTATCGGGGAATGTATCGATGCTGAACTCGATCTCTCGGTCGGGAGGCATGCCGGGTAGCTCGTCCGGGAACACATCGGGGAATTCTGCCACAACGTCGGTCTGACCTACGTTTGTACCCTCCTGTCGCATGTCTCGGACGGACGCCAAGTAGCCTTCGTACCCAGAATGCAGCATCCTCCGAGCAGAGATTGCCGAGATCAACATGCAGGTCGACGACGCCTCACTACACGAAAAGCAGAATTCAGGCACTCCTGGTATGCGAAAAGTGACCGTCTTCCTGGCACAGTCTATGGTTGCGTTGCACGGTCCGAGCCAATCTATCCCCAGAATGATATCGAAGTCATTCATGTCTAGGACCATCACGTCCAGACCGATCTTTTGACCGCCGATACAGATAATCCCGTCGATACAGGCTGAATTAGTGAGTATTGGTGTGCCCGAAGGTGTGCTCATGCTAAGGTCGAGGTCTAATGATACTAACGGAAATTTGTGCTCGGCGACAAAGTCCGCCGCTATAAAACTATACGAAGCACCTGAATCAAATAGTATGCGAGCAGGCACATTATTAAAACTAAGTATACCTGTCACGACCGTGTCTGAGGCAAGCGCTTCATCTCGAGTCAAGGTGTAGACGCGTCCTTTTGCATTCGGATGCCTGTCTTGATGGTTTGGTTGGGCAGGCGGAGCAGGTCGGGGCGCCTACACTCGATTCTCCTGACGATTTTGTTGGGGAGGGACATTATGATTCAGTCGGAGATTCTGGCAGTCTCGGGCATAGTGACCCCTCCGCCCACAAGCATAGCACTCTGCCTTGGCAAAGCAGTGGTCGGCGGTATGCCCAAGCCGATTGCAACTCCTGCATCGTGGTAACGGGTTCTTGTCTTGGTAGCCGCTAGTGTGTTGACGCTTTGACGCGTGATTGTTGCCTCCCGTATAGCTAGGACGTTTGTGATTGGAGTGACGCACAACGTCTTCAGCACCGAAAGGAAGCAGGCTCTCAAGACGGAGAGCGTGATTCAGAGCCTCGTCCGTGGTCTTGTACTTCGGGATGCCGACATGCGCACCAATAGATTGTCGCAGTCCCACTTCGAACCGTCGCACGCGGCACTCTTCAGTAGGCAGAAATATACCAGCAAACTTGGACAATTTATTGAACTCTGCGGCATACTGTTGCACCGTCCTGCTCCCCTGCTTCAATGACATGAATTCATTTTCTTTTGCTTGGCGAACGGCGGACGGAAGGTACTCGAGTTCGAAAGCCTTGCGGAATGTGGCCCAAGAGATCGGCGCGGTAGTGTTGTCCGGTCGAATCGCTCGCTTGCGCACGGCCCACCAGTCGTGCGCGTTCAACCGTAGTTGAAGTTGTGCGCAGGCGACTTGCTTTGATTCTTCGATGCCGAGAAGCTCGAAGTGGTCTTCTAGTTCTTCCAGCCAGTCGATCGCAATGGAAGGGCCCTCGGTGCCGCTGAAGGAAGTGCGGCACGCCTTCTTGAATTCTGACACTTCAAAGTTGTACTTTTTCGGTGCCGCTGGTTGAAGCTCGAGCTCCGCCGTGTCGACTTCAATGGGTGGAATCGCCGGCACGGTGGTAGTAGGCACGGTGACGGTAGGTGCCGTCGCAAAATTTCCGTTGGCCGCAAACGTCTGGACGATCTGCTGCAGGGTATCCATCTGCTTTTGTTGAAGTTTGATGTGCGCGTCGAAGCGAGCTTCGAACTGGGCCTGTCGTTCCTCTACTCGTTGATATCGGTTCTCGGACTGGTTCCGCTGCGCCTCCATCATGCGCAGCATCCTTTCGATGGTATCGTTAGAAGGTCCGGCCTGCGGACGATGCGAGCTACTAGAGCCGCTGGAAGCGCTCTGTTCTTGCTCGGCCGTGGGTTCCGCCACTTCTGCGATACGAAGGCAACGCATCAGTCTCAAATTATTACGGACTCATTGTATGGAACAACTTATCTCATCGTTGCGTGGTCAAAGGTTTGAAACTCTAGACGCGAGGCCAAAGGATGTAAAGCCGTGCTCTGATACCATTATGTCACGCCCCGATTCCGTCGAATCGATAGTCGTCCCCCGGGCGTGATGCCGTGCGAACCTAAGTTGCGTTCGTACAAGGCATAGTCATAAGGTTATCCGAAACACAACATCAAATTAGAATGCGCAGAGAAATTGAATAACACATTTGAAATGGAAATAGACTTTTCATTGATAATATGAACTTTACATAGACTTCTTTTTACAATCATTGCCGCGCGGGCTACAACATGACTTTGACTTACAAAAATGAACGCCGATGAGATAGTCGTTCCATACATTACACCCTTTTATACAAGTAAAAACCAATACATATTTCCACCTGCTATGGCGGGAAGTCGAGTCGTCATTTTTTTTTGGACTGATGTGCGGTCTTCTTCAAAAGGAAATCCAGAAAACAAGCCTTCACACGGACGAGGCTTCAAAATAGTTCACGCCGCCTTGAGCTCTAGTTGGCACGCCCTTCGTGGTTCGGGGTACCTGCGTGGAGAGCGAGGATCAGTACATTACACTTTGTACTGGTGCGTGGCTATTTAAATTCCAAGCTCTCATTTGGTTGAAGAGTTTATATGACATTAGAGTATGAATGTTTCTAGCCATCCTAATGAATTTCCAAACAAGTAATGACAAGCATAGTAAACTTTAAGTTGGAACTTACCCCGGCGGACCGCGTCGCGCCTTATGAAACTTACCATGTTCTTTCCTTTCAATAGTTATCTTTTGCATATTAAGTGCTATACTTCGTGTGTTGGTCACTGGCTCCCAGAGCCATTGTGGACTCCTTTTTGCTTTGATTAGACGAGGCCCTTTCAGCGCGAGTAGCGAGCCCGGCTGCAAGTCCTCGCCTAACGTTGTGCCCAGCACAGCTTTTGTATTTGTTTCCTTTCTTGGCCGCAACGGTCCCGTGGCCCCGGGTTGCCGTTCGGGGAAACTCTACCTTGTCGACAAGTTGTCCAATGACCGTACAAAGACCATTTTCTTCTTCTTTTTAGTTATTAAGACATAGCCTACCATTCTTTTTGAAAACTCATTTCATTTTCCCGTGTTCGTGCCTTTCGTGCCTTTTGTGCCTTTCGTGCCTTTGCATTTATCTTTTTATTCGTATCAACACTATCGATTTTGCTTAAGAAGGGGGTCGAGAATGTAATGCCCCGCTCCGTACGAGGCATTTGGTTGGCTTATTGGATGGGATCAGAATATTGGACCGTGACTTATGTTAGGAATCGGAAGAATTGAGACTGATGCAATCTCTCTTAGCTGGCTAGACGGAATGGATATTGGAACGTGGCTCGCTGGAGGAGCTACGCTTAGTGGAATTTTGGGTGAGTGGAACTGTCCTTCCTCCTCCTTACTCCTTCATGCTTAATAGATGAAGTATTGAAATGCTATGAACTGCCCCTAAATGTCCCTTATGTTAGTTGCTGAATAATAGAGATGCTTTTGTTGAGAATTATTGAAATGTACAACACATTGAACTGTTAATGTGATTCGCTGCCTAAGAATAAATTGATAACATTGCCCCTTATGCTTAACACTGCTGGAACAAGTAGACACTTGAATAATGAGATGCCTTATAAATGATAGAATAAGAAATGAACTGGCTATGCTATCGAACCAAATGAACTGAATGAAACACTAGAATCATGTACTATCTATATAACTGTTGCAAGAATATGAAATATTGCCTGTCCCTTATAAGAAATGAATGAATGAATAAATGTCCCTATGAAATGAATGAATGTTAAGTTCCTCTTAAGAAAGGAATGATATGAGATACGTTGTAATGAAGCAATGAATGAGAAATGATAAAGCTGGGATCGTTGAGATCACCAATTGAAATGATGGTAATGATGAAAAGAATAAGTCATTGAATATGACTAATGATGCACTGTTGCCTTTACTTTCCTTAATATATTTTACCATGCGATTTTGTTCACAATCGAGTCGGACACGCATTCGCATGGTCATGGACAACTTGTATACAAGGTTTGAGTAATAATTTCCTCGAACGGTTCCTAGGGCCCTAGGGACCGATTCGGCCTAGGAGGAAATAATGATGAGTGCTATGGGAGCACGGATAAGGCGGGGTGGCATAGAGGCTCGCCACCTACTATGCTGACCGCATTATCTTAAAATGAAATGAAATGAGAGGAGTCCATATGGTTTAACAACACCAGTGACCATGTAGTCAGGATGCATGCTAATGAATGTTTTGTGCAGGCAGAGTAAGTATATCAGATAACCTGTAATTGATACAGGTACGAGAAGTCGGCTATCGGTAAGAAATCACATAATTGTGATATTGTATAAGTTGGTTTAACTTGCCTGCTTAACATGTTCAATTCATTATGCTAGAAAGATGCCTTGCTATAAATAGTGCTCAAACATAACATCCATGCTAAGTGATGCTTGAAGTGAGAACTGTTAGAACATGTTTAAGATGTTAATGTTAACGATGCCTCAATGATGCCTTTTCATGATAACACCTAGTATGCCTCAATGATGCCTTTGCATGATAACACCAAGAATGATAAATGATATGTCCACATGAATGCTACTAAGAATATGTTTACATGCTTCACTCTGATTATTGCCCATGAACTGTAAACTGATGCTAGGTCCCAAATAGAAAGATCACTCTAATAAATACATGCTTAAATGATCACTAAAATGTTGGTTTATGCGAGTGGGTTGGATTCTGCTCGCCAGTACATAGATGATGTGCTGACCCACGTTTTGTGGGCATGTGCTTATGCTTGGAATATTCTACACACGAAGTTTAGCTGGATTGGTTCCGCGGCATCGAAGATTTGTTGGGCATACAGAAGCTCTCCTTGCACAAGATGATGTCTTCTGTTTATAAAGGGCATAATGTATGGAACATTGTAATCAGTTGTACCAGTGAGATTGTAAGCCAAGTCGGTATATCGAGTTGTAATCCATTGTATCCAAATATCAAATGTAAGTTGTATAGCATTGTTCAGTTGGTTTCCAATTTAAAGTGAGATGTGCTGTAATCATTGTACTTCAATACAAGTCTTGTACTCTTCTTCAATTATCAATAAAGAGAATAAAGTTCTACATATCTCTGTGTGGCTTCAAGTTACTCTTTTTTCTCCGCTGCTATAAAGAAGTGATGTACTTCTATTCAATAAGAAAGATTGTCCTCATTAAATTCAATTTATCTGCTTCTGCCGCTGCGATGTGTTCCTATTTGAAGAATAATCGATTATGTACCATCCTTGCCTTGTACAAGTGCAATACCAGACTTGTACGGCATCACGCCCAAGCGAGGACGATCGATTCCAAGAGATAAAATATGTGAATAAATGACTCTATGAATCGGGGCGTGACAAATTGGTATCAAAGCACGGCTTTACGTCCTTGGTCTCTTCTTTGGTTCGTTTCAAATCAAAGTTGCATCGATGATTGACCAAAGTTGCTTCCGCGATCACTCAACGTTGCTTCCGCGATTAAATCAAAGATTGCTTCCGCGATTATATTGTTGTTGTTCTGTAATCATCCTATGTTGTTCGTGTCTGAAAGATTATTGACCCTTTTGGCTGCTCACTGGATGTTCCATACAATAAGTCTATATACATTGTGATGCCCCTGAAAGAATGATTGTTGTTGGTTTGGACACAAATAACCCAACAATGACTCGATGCCATAGTATGCTATATTGTGAATGCTGTTAGAAATGTGGAAATATAGAAAAGTGGCTGGGTATGCTGTAACAAGTTGAGAATTGCATGTGATGCAGAAAGAGTGGGAATAAAATAATTGATGGATGAGTTCAACAGAATTGGTGAATTGACTCATACGTGCTGGCTACTGCTTTCTAGACCCTAAGAATGTTGGCTTGTGATATTGAGACCCCGAGATGTTGGTTAAGTATTATGATCATTATAAGATCATGAATGTCCGGAATAGATTGAGTTGGTATTGTTTAAGGATGGCTTCGTTTCTGAGTGGTATATTGCCTCTACCACCTCAGAACGAGATGTATGTTGACCTTTCCATAGAATAGCAATGAGACTATCTGTGGGTACTGGGTAGTGCCAAGACTTAGCTGGGAGTCATGTATTATTGCTAGATGACTCGAGTGTCCCCTGACTGTGATGCTATGTTGGGTAGCGAGATTGTAGAAATGATAACGGTTGGCTGGGTTAGAAATTGTTTAGTCGAGTGATGATTCGAGCTAGAAAGACAGTTAGTATGCTATGGGTAAATAGACTTGGCTAGAGAATATTGTGGCTTAGAACATCTGAATGTTGACTTCGATTGGTTGGATACAAATCAAATGTGGCTAATACAAAGTTGGTTGCTAAGCTGAAAGTTTAAAAATATTGTCGGTGAATCAAAGGGATATTAGAAATATGTGCCTTGATCCTAAGGTGTAATAGATGTCAATCCATTTTGATCACCAAAGAATACTCATTGCATAGATGAATGATGCTGAAGAATTGAATTGTACTAGAAAAATAACAAGTAGTGACTCAAAATACTGTTGTTGCCTAGAGGATGGTTAAGTGATACATAAATTGTCGGATTGAATGGGATGAACTACTTGACCATTACATATTTGCAGTAATGGTAGTTTGATGATTGAGAAACAAATGGAAACGAGAAATTACAAACATGTTGGATAATGTCGGTATAGGTGATTGTTGGTTGGGATATAGATTGTTGGCTTATGACTTAGTGGTTTGACTCTGTCATACAGACCGAATAGTATGATTCCATAGTTATGTTAAACTATCGGAATCGATGACCCTTGAATAGTTAGCATTGGCTTATGGGTTCGTGTGGGTACAAGGGAATTTGAATAGAAATGTGGATCATTTGGAATTTACTTGATGGATTATTAGAACGATGAGAATCGTATGTCGGGTTGGAATTTGACCGTAATGTTGATAGATCGATCTTAGTCGATCGTTGGGTAAGTCTAGAGTGAGCCTCTGTGGGAATTATTCCTTGAGGAAGACACTAGATAGATAGACTTGACCCTAGAAACTGTGGGCTGCATGACCAATTGTTGGCATAACCAACAATGGCGATTAGTTATTCAGACTGAGTTAAAACCCGTAGGTTTGGGTAGAGTTCCTTAGAACTATTGGTTGCTTGTTGGCCTTAAGAATAAGAAACTAGTATAACCCTAGTAGCCGTCCACTCTAGGGAAGTCACCTGAATGATTAAGTTTAGCTGTCAGTGTAGCTAACCTTAGAGATTGATTGAATAATAGGTGACCATTGGAGACCCATAGAATAACCTTGTGGCATTGAATGAGAGATGGTGCTAATGAGTATTGACCTAAGGGAATGTATGCTTCAACTTGAGCCTTAAGAGATGTTTGACCATTGAGGATTATATGTCGGCCATAAGTGGGAATTGCAATCGTAAGGTAAGGCTTGAGTGTACCTATAGTCGGGTAGCTAAGTTAACCTTGACTGTTGCATAGAATTATACCCTGATTCGGGTAATCGATAGTGGGTGACTTCGGATTGTGTCTTATAGAAAAGATGAGTTGCCTCGGTGAAAAATTATTGTTGGATTTGGGAAGGAATATGATTGCATGTTGTGAACTCTTGATATGGTTGGCTCTAAGTTAGACCCTTGATCGAATGTTAGAAATGTTATGCTTGGGTATAGAGTTTAACCAAGTTGTCCCTGATATTAAGTATTGTAGCCTAGAAGATAGTGATTGTGGCAAAGTGAATAAAGCAATAAGTCAAATGAAAGGATGCTAAGTCGGATTTAGAAAAGAGAGTTATATTGTGGCTGATCGAATCGCACTAACATGGAAGTTGGCTGAAGTACATATATTTTGGGGACGCCTAAAATATGTGTATGGATCCAGCCGAAGTGATTGGTTGCGACTGAGATAACATATGGGAAGAATTCATCGCACTAGTACGGAATTTGGCTGAAATGCATATGTTTTGGGGACGCCTAAAATATGTGTGTGGATCCAAATGAAGTGATGTATTGCGACCAAGATAGAATGCAAGGAAAATGTTAGTGAATCAATGAGAAGTTACAAGTAATTGAAAAAGAGATAGACAGATCGAATCGTTGATGGATTTAAATGGTACAGTTGGATATATATTTTGAAATGACCGAGTGGGCTGAAATGAATATTGATTTGAAGCTGAATGAGTAAACTCATGGTGATTAAGTGAATCTTGTGGAAGACTTGTTTCCTTAAGTTTCGAGGACGAAACTTTTTTTGAGTGGTATATTATGTAATGCCCCGCTCCGCACGAGGCATTTGGTTGGCTTATTGGATGGGATCAGAATATTGGACCGTGACTTATGTTAGGAATCGAGAGAATTGAGACTGATGCAATCTCTCTTAGCTGGCTAGACGGAATGGATATAGGAACGTGGCTCGCTGGAGGAGCTACGCTTAGTAGAATTTTGGGTGAGTGGAACTGTCCTTCCTCCTCCTTACTCCTTCATGCTTAATAGATGAAGTATTGAAATGCTATGAACTGCCCCTAAATGTCCCTTATGTTAGTTGCTGAATAATAGAGATGTTTTTGTTGAGAATTATTGAAATGTACAACACATTGAACTGTTAATGTGATTCGCTGCCTAAGAATGAATTGATAACATTGCCCCTTATGCTTAACACTGCTGGAACAAGTAGACACTTGAATAGTGAGATGCCTTATAAATGATAGAATAAGAAATGAACTGGCTATGCTATCGAACCAAATGAACTGAATGAAACACTAGAATCATGTACTATCTATATAACTGTTGCAAGAATATGAAATATTGCCTGTCCCTTATAAGAAATGAATGAATGAATAAATGTCCCTATGAAATGAATGAATGTTAAGTTCCTCTTAAGAAAGGAATGATATGAGATACGTTGCAATGAAGCAATGAATGAGAAATGATAAAGCTGGGATCGTTGAGATCACCAATTGAAATGATGGTAATGATGAAAAGAATAAGTCATTGAATATGACTAATGATGCACTGTTGCCTTTACTTTCCTTAATATATTTTACCATGCGATTTTGTTCACAATCGAGTCGGACACGCATTCGCATGGTCATGGACAACTTGTATACAAGGTTTGAGTAATAATTTCCTCGAACGGTTCCTAGGGCCCTGGGGACCGATTCGGCCTAGGAGGAAATAATGATGAGTGCTATGGGAGCACGGATAAGGCGGGGTGGCATAGAGGCTCGCCACCTACTATGCTGACCGCATTATCTTAAAATGAAATGAAATGAGAGGAGTCCATATGGTTTAACAACACCAGTGACCATGTAGTCAGGATGCATGCTAATGAATGTTTTGTGCAGGCAGAGTAAGTATATCAGATAACCTGTAATTGATACAGGTACGAGAAGTCGGCTATCGGTAAGAAATCACATAATTGTGATATTGTATAAGTTGGTTTAACTTGCCTGCTTAACATGTTCAATTCATTATGCTAGAAAGATGCCTTGCTATAAATAGTGCTCAAACATAACATCCATGCTAAGTGATGCTTGAAGTGAGAACTGTTAGAACATGTTTAAGATGTTAATGTTAACGATGCCTCAATGATGCCTTTTCATGATAACACCTAGTATGCCTCAATGATGCCTTTGCATGATAACACCAAGAATGATAAATGATATGTCCACATGAATGCTACTAAGAATATGTTTACATGCTTCACTCTGATTATTGCCCATGAACTGTAAACTGATGCTAGGTCCCAAATAGAAAGATCACTCTAATAAATGCATGCTTAAATGATCACTAAAATGTTGGTTTATGCGAGTGGGTTGGATTCTGCTCGCCAGTACATAGATGATGTGCTGACCCACGTTTTGTGGGCAGGTGCTTATGCTTGGAATGTTCTACACACGAAGTTTAGCTGGATTGGTTCCGCGGCATCGAAGATTTGTTGGGCATACAGAAGCTCTCCTTGCACAAGATGATGTCTTCTGTTTATAAAGGGCATAATGTATGGAACATTGTAATCAGTTGTACCAGTGAGATTGTAAGCCAAGTCGGTATATCGAGTTGTAATCCATTGTATCCAAATATCAAATGTAAGTTGTATAGCATTGTTCAGTTGGTTTCCAATTTAAAGTGAGATGTGCTGTAATCATTGTACTTCAATACAAGTCTTGTACTCTTCTTCAATTATCAATAAAGAGAATAAAGTTCTACATATCTCTGTGTGGCTTCAAGTTACTCTTTTTCTCCGCTGCTATAAAGAAGTGATGTACTTCTATTCAATAAGAAAGATTGTCCTCATTAAATTCAATTTATCTGCTTCTGCCGCTGCGATGTGTTCCTATTTGAAGAATAATCGATTATGTACCATCCTTGCCTTGTACAAGTGCAATACCAGACTTGTACGGCATCACGCCCAAGCGAGGACGATCGATTCCAAGAGATAAAATATGTGAATAAATGACTCTATGAATCGGGGCGTGACAGAGAAGAGAAGGGTCAGCCACTCACCTTGAGTTTACCTTGGCGAGCGAACTTGTTGGTCGCGCTAGACGTCGCCTACGCGATTACCTGAAATCGCACAAGCAACCGATTAGAACACTGCATTATTCAAATAGTTCGATAGGAAATGCGAGTTCGAAATGCAAGCCATGAAAACCATCGAAAACATCCACGAAACGCATTCAGAAAACAAAGCCAAAACCAACGCAAGCGGCGTGAAAAGCAAAGCAACGGGAGGTCTCTCCCGACTCAGCCGCAGAGTCAATCCTCGAGGCGCAACCCGCTGAATATGGGACTTGGTTCCGAAGAAGATATTCCATAACGAGGAATGGATCTTAATTCAACCGTTCCCGTTCGATCGACTCGGTCGATCCCGACCTATCGGTCCCGGCCGAATCGATAGCGACAGTGTTCCTTTCTCGCGCACCCCGTGCAGAGTACGGGGCACGATATAGGGACGGGGCACTACAGCCAATCTTTGGAATTAATTCTTCCACCCGATGGTAGAGGCTTGGCCATTCGAAGCCTAGGGTGTGGACAACATTAGTCCGGTCAACCCTCTTTCATCAATAGGTTATCAGTTCATTCTAGCGATTGATTACTTTTCTAGATAAGCGGAGGCAGTACCACTCATCGAATTAAAGGCATCAAACATGATTAGCTTTGTCAAAAATCATGTCATCTACAGCTTCGCCTTCTTCGTAGGATCATCCATGATAACGACCCACAATTTGCAAGCCAAGCATTTTATCGATTCTGTGATTAAAAAACAGAATCCAGAACATCGCTTCTACGACGTACAACCCAACAGCAAACGGGTTGGCAGAAAAATTCAATCTTCAGAGACAAATTGTAATTGGGTACGAGTTGTGATCGCGTCCAGCCTACATCGTAGTATTGGCGGTAGTGAGCTGTTATAGACCTCAAATACTCACAAATATCGATCTTTTCTCAATTAGAGAAACTAATAAAGTAGTAAAGCAATCCAACACACATACGATCACTACAGTCCACTATCATCTTTGGTACATAATACATGTCCAATCTAAAAAAAAAAAAGTCCGGTAATTATCATCACCATATCCATCTACTGCATCAAATATTTTTGATACATCAAACTCTATCTAATCTTCTAAGTCCTCCAAATGTAGTCTTCCGATCCACGTGCTATTTTTGTGACTTAATATGTCAACTATTCAGTTAGGACAGAGCAAATATAGTGATGACCTAATATCTCCATGACCCCCACCCCTTTTTGTATTTGAATTATGATATCAAGTTAAAAAATTAAATAGTTGAAGGTATCAAGTTGAAATTAAGTCTATTATTTAATACAATTACATGTGTGTCATAATTTCCATACAACTACAAGGGTGAAATTTTTCTTCACTAAGAATATTACAATGCCAAATTATCTTAGTAAACAATACGACCTTTTCCTCAGCGATATTGCAACTTGATTAAGGATGTGAATATATGATATCAAAGCTACAAACCCTCTAGTACTATGTATCACGATCAATCATTCGTGCCTCAAATAATGAACAATATAAACTTTTTTTAGTTTCATCTTCCTTTGGAATTTTTTTGACTAATTTCCGTATTTGGTTATTCGGTACGTGGCACAAGACAAATAGATATATTAGAAAATTCTTGGGTTACAATATCTTTTTTTTTAGATCTCTGATGATACGCGCGGAACTTTATGCACGCTGCATTGCATACCTTTTGGGCTCACTGTTTCCAATTCCTACCATTATTATAAATGGAAGGAATAATACGCCCTCGTGGTTCAATCCACGTCATCCACCCACAGGGTTACTGTACCTAATTAATTTTCTGTATAGACTTATTTAGAAATATATTAATTCATATGGGGTTATGCTAACTTTATTTTCTAATGAATAGATCTCCATTGATTGTTCGTTATGTTAACACGTTAATCGTTTGCATGTACACTTCGCGACAAGTACCTGGATGAACCTGAAGAAAAAATTACAACTAATTAAATGAACCAACAACCATATATATGTGTGTGTGACAGTAATGACACAATAAGGTCTACTGGCATCATCTTGCCGATGGTGAGTTTGATTGGGAGAGATCACCTATGCAATAACCATAGGTCCTATGTGGGTTTGATATATTCCTGCCATTGGACAAATTGAATGATATCAACTTGTGCTGATTCCTGCTGGTGGCAGCTTGCTCATTAAGTACTGCCTGTCAAAAACGTGCCACTGGCTGTGGAGAAAACGTGAAAGAGCATCGAGCCCAAGTTCCTCAAGCTACAAGATGAAGGTGGGACAATGTGCTGATCAAATATGTAACAAGAAATGATGCAGCTTCAATACGTTGTGGACAAGGATGTGCCATAGTAAATGCCATTTGCCACCGTTTCCTTGGCAGGTGGGGTACAGGAGGAGAGGAGACCCAGTCCTTCCCCTACCTATTGCGGTGGTGACTGACATCCATCTTCACAAGGACAAAATCAGAAATTCGAACTCGGATAGTAGCAATGGCGAATCCAGAATTATAATCCACTCCACTGGAGTTCGGAGACAACATCTTAGAATTTCATTGGAATATAATAATATATTAAATAGTATTATTTTCATACAATAAAATATTATATTTCATAATTGTTCTCTACGAGTTCTTATGCTTTAAAAGCGTTTAATTACAACATCATTTGTAATACTACTAAGTAACTATTTTTCTATGTCCAGATAATTGGTAAGTTAATTAGAAGAAATTCAGATATTTGTTATATGTCCAGATAATTATTCTAATTTAGTATACTTTAGAAACATAAATTTAAGTATGTTTCTGTGCATTCCTTTCCGGCCAGAAAATTTGGAGTGAACATATAACAAATACTAAAATTTGAGGGGAAAAAATCACTTGGTCCAGACCCCTGCATGTGGATCCACCTCTGGGTGGTAGACTGGGATATGAGACTGACTCATATATGAAAAATATATATACATATAATAAAAACATAGGTTTGCGAGCGATAGAGTCTGAGTCATTCGGATATTGTGCCACATGGATCAACTCATGTTTGCGTCCTACGAGTTATCTACTAGTGATATATATAGCCAAAGGTTTAATTACTAGGTGTAGATAAACATGGAGAGTGGTTAATATTGAGCTCTATGGATTAATTGGACACTATCTAAGATGCTCATGAGACTTGTTAGACACTCTATCTAACAAACGGGAAAAAAAAAAAGGGACGACAAAAGTATGAGTATAAATCGGCTCAGTGCAAATAAAATACGTTAAAAAATTCGGTCAAATATTCGAAAAATAAAAATATTTAGGTTAGAAACTTCACATTCTTAAATATTTTGTCAAATTTGGTTAATTAAACAGGTTTCCAGCACTTTTTTTTGCGCCAAATTTGTCAATAATTTATACAAAACACATTTAAAATTCCGCATGCTTAAAATTTACATACTGATTTGGATCTGTCAAAAGTATGCAAGTATTATACCTTGTGCATGATACGTATAATTAAGTCCGCCTCTAAACTATAGTACATCACCAAAATCAGTGATGTATATCATTTTTCCTTGTAGAGAAAATTTAGTAGACAAATAATTAGACATTCTTGAGCGTATGGTTGGCATCCAGTAGAATTATGGCTTGACCGTCTTCGAGCATAACCAGATCATATAAAATGTTTAATCTCCAAATTGCTCGAGGATACAAATTAAAGTATCTATAAAGCTTTTTTTTTTTAGAGAGAGTGGCACATAAACGTGTTTTATTAATGAGCATAAAACTACAAAATATATATATATATATAAAAAAAAAAAAAAAAAAAAACCATTTCAACACTAAACTATAGTACATCACCAAAATCAGTGATGTATATATATATATATATATATATATTTTCTCGTAGAGAGAAATTATTAGACAAAAGAGGTCAATCATTCATTCTATGGAATTGATCACTCAAGCATGACATGGATCATATCTCAATTTTATTTCTATTATTTTAAAATAGGACCCACATGTCACATTTGCATGGCTTGGTCAATAGAATAAATGTTGGACCATTTTTCAAAGGACGCAAAAACTCAACAAAACCAACTAAAAAAGCCTCAAAATTCTATTAATATATAAAAGATTATCCGAAGAATACATGAGCACAACTTTATACCTAAAAAATTAAGAAGGTGTCACCTAGAAATAATTCAATGGAAAAAAGTTGAGAATTTCTATTTAATACACGATCGATGATATCTCTGTTTTTTTTTTTTAAATTGTAAAGAATATCTAGTTTCTATATTTTGAATTAATGGGGACATTTTCTAAAATATCCCTTCATTTTATGAACTTGAACACTCAACCATGACATGTGGATCATATCTCAATTTTATTTTTATTATTTTGAAATAGGATCTACATGTCAGGTTTGACTAGCTAGGTCAATTAATAGAACGAATGCTGGACCTGATTCCATCTTCCTCACACGACCATGCTTCAAGAGACAAATAAAACTCGACAAAACCAATTAAAAAAGTTCAAATTTCTATGCGTATATAAAAGATTATCCGAAAAATACATGCGAGCATAACTTTACACCCGAAAAAATGAAGAAGGCGTCACCTAGAAATAATTCATGGGAATTTTTTTTTATGATTTCTATTTAATACATGGAGTTCAAAAAATTAATTTATATACCGACGGCTATGCACGACAGTTAGTCTGTCATGTGTCCATACCATCCATGCTAAGTTGGCTGTTAGCGATACGTGGCAGCCATCCGTAACTGACTTCCAAAATTTTTGGACTCATACTGTAACGCAAGGAATATAAGTTCATAATAATAGCAGAGATGTATCATATTTAAACTTTTTTTTCTTGTTCTTTATACCTAAAAGAAAAAGGCTAATGACTCAAGATGCACGTAGAAATAATTAAACGCTAGCGGACGAATGAAGCAATGGGAGTGACGCGTCCCACAAGCAACTGATGCGTACGCCCCCCGCGGGCTTCGCAGCACACCACCGGAAGAGCCGCTGATAGAGGCCTATATAAACTCCCCGTCCTTCCTAATTCTTCACTACTCGCTTAGCAGTAACAACGTCCCATATATGAATCCTTCACATATTGAGAAAGCAATGGGCGGACCAGCGAGGGTTAATGGGATGCTGCTCTTCTTCCTGGTGTTCTTCGTGTTCTCGGCGCCGCGGGCTGCGGTCGGCGGTCGGGTCGTGTCCAGAGGGAGGGGCTTGCTCGAAAACGGCCTCGGCCTCACTCCTCAGATGGGGTAACTTATTATTCTGACACTAAGAGCTTTATCTGCTCAGGCGTGGACTTGATATGAGACCCATGAGGCGACTACCTCAGCCTTAGAGGCCCACACAATCTATTCTAATATATAATGCCGAAAATTAGGTTTTACCTTGAAATTTTTCATTCCAAAAATACCCTTACATATTTGTTCCAATACAAAAATAATCTATTCTACTAATGGTAGGTAGGTACTTACAAGATATGTCTTTTGATATTCCAATGCATTACTTTATTATTTAAGTATCTTTTGCTCTTTTCAAATACATACAAAGTTTTAAATACGTGCAACGCACGTGCATATATACTAGTATATATATATATGTCCGGTTCTGACAAAAAAAAATAGCATATCCATGACACTAATTATTCTACTCCGCATATTTTTTTAAGAGCGTTGCTACCTTGCCAGCGTGCAGGCCAGCGTGCCGCCACGTGGCACCTCCCCATTGGCAGGTCAACCGACGTGGGACCCATGCAAATAGGGGGAGGCCAATGGGGTGGCGCCATGCAGGCGGGCGGGCCAGTCCGCCTGTGGGCAAAATACATTTTCCGTTTGTTTAAAATTATTTACTATTTATTTTTTGAATTTTGTGTTGATAATACTATTGTATCATCGTCGATGCAAAAATGTAATATAAACATTAAACTTTGATCTTATAGGACATCACTTTTAGAGTTCGTCTCAGATCTCAAAATAGTCCGACGACACTGTCTGTGTTGTCGGTTACTTAGGGTGTATGGAACAACAATTCCTGATTGTGTGTGTGTATAGTTTGGTTATGTGATTTGTTTTAGATGTGAATATTTTCTTATGTCAGTATGTGTGATATGATGAACAACAGGTGGAACAGCTGGAACCATTTCCACTGCACCATAAATGAGCAGATGATCAGGGAAACAGGTGGTCTCTCTCTCTCTCTCTCTCTCTCTCTCTCTCTCTCTCTCTCTCTTCCCATGGCAGTTCTTGCAGTAGTACTGATATGGTTCCATAATTCAACACTTGATTTGATTTTCTATTTTTTATTTTCAGCTTAATTTGATTTTCTCCTAGATACTCAGAGTTCACACACTAGCTAGCTAGCAGATGTTTGTGTCAACACAAGTTTCCTTTACTGAGTTCTTTAGTTGTGTGTTGTGGAAACAGTTTGAATGGAAACACAAAAATACTTGAATTACAGCAAGGAAGTAAATTACAATACATGTATGATGTATCTGTTCACATTTTCTTTTTAGTCTTCATAGTTGCATCTCCTAAGTTTTTGTATTCCTCCTCAAACAACACAATTTGTCATTGATCCATGGAGAACTTAATTTGTTTGGTTTTTCCTACATTTTGATCTTTTATTCTTCGCATGATCTCCAAATTTGATATTTCTCTTGAAAGATCATCTTGTCATAGAAGGGATTTCTAGTTTCTAGTACTACGTGGCGGTTTAGAGACGGTTAAGATGTATGCAACCTTGTCCTATAAACCACACCATTGTGTCCAGGGCCGGCCCTGAGGTGGTGGGGGCCCAAGGCGAAACTTCTAAAATTGTCCCCCATACTTAATGTAAAAAATAGAGTATAAATAAAACAAAATTTTGTTGTAGTCAAGATTTGAACTAAGGACCTTTTAAACATAAGTCTAGCATTATAACCACTACATCACAATGCTTTTTGTTAAAAAAGGCACATGATACATTCTAGTTCTATTGTAGATACTTCCATGTTGGTGCCCCCTTTCGTCGGGGGGGCCTGGGCCGTCGCCCGGCCTGCCCTGGGCCAGGGCCGCCCCTGATTGTGTCCAATAGTATTAATTTTTTTTTATTGACCCACGTAGAACTAAATTTTATATAAATTGAGGTCCTCGGTGACGGCCGGAGACAAAATGCCCATTTTGAAAAGTTTCAAAGGTATTTAATCAAAATAGAAAATCAGGATTAGAAGACTTGACTCGGATTTCATCGATGTTTATCGGTACTATCTTTACTTTTATGCATTATATGTGTACATAGGTTTCAATGTTCCCGTGATTATCAATGTGAAAGACATCAAGAATGATGAATCTATCTCAGTAAATAAAATACAGAAAATTTGTGACACAAACAATTACAAATTTTGTTATAATGTACACTTACCACTTGTGTCCTTGTAGCCGACGCAATGGTGTCAACTGGTTTATCGTCGTTGGGATACCATTATATAAATATAGGTACTACCAATCGATATTTATATATACTCCATATTTATTGCATGCTATATATTCCAATAAACTCAATTTATTGATCTCTTTAATTTGTTCTTGTTACTTTGTCATCTTCGAATATAAGATGACTGCTGGGGAGAACAGAACAGAGACTCACAGGTCAGCATACTTACGCTTTTACATTTATATTTTTCGACCACACGAATGTACTTCTTTGTTTCTTTCCCTCAAGCTCAAGGCCACCCCATTTTTCTTAGATGCCATAGTTAGTTTAGTCTCATATTTATGCCTTCCTTTGACTTATGTGCTTGTCCAAACTAAGCACCAAGCAAATTGACATTAGATGCCATAATTAGACCATGTTTGGTTCAATGTAATATAATCGTAATCGTAATATAATCAAATAAAAAAATTTGTGATTATGATTACATTACAGTGAACCAAATGGAATCTTAGTTTAGTCTCATATTTATGCCTTCCTTTGATTTATGTGCTTGTCCAAACTAAGCACCAAGCAATTTTTTTTCTTTCCAATATCTTGTACATTAGTGATTTTGAAATAGATGTTCCTCTATTTATTATATTTTAACGTCAAGCAACTATTTTTTTCCAATATCTTGTACATTAGTGATCTTGAAATAGATTACATTAATGATCATGAAATAGATGTTCCTTTATTTATTATATTTTAACTGATCATAGAAACTTTGTCGAAAGTTCTAGAGAGCTATATATATATATATATATATATATATATATATATATATATATATATATTTTTTTTTTTTTTTTTTTTTTTTTATATATATATATATATATATATATATATATATATATATATCACCTCAAATCTATTATATTTTTGCTTTTTAAACTTTTTTATCTGATTAGATATGAAACAGTAAAGTAAGTCTTTCAATTGTCCCAATAAACAAGCATCCGTAAAACGAAATTGACATTTATAGTCATCAAGTGATATTGAATTAAGAAGATATCATTATCCCACTAATTATGTACTATTACTTTTTACATCTCTTTAATTTCTTTTTTTTATTCTATTATGTGTGATATTTTTCTTAGGGTAATTTGGTCGCTAAGGCGTCGACGTTCCCCTCTGGCATAAAGGCTCTTGCAGATTACGTCCATAATAAAGGACTAAAACTTGGAATTTATAGCGATGCGGGGTACTTACTTTTATTTCCATTTTCCTATTAACTTGATAATGTATTGTTAATGGCTTTAAATTTTATTAAACTTCTTAATTTGCCATAATTTTCAAGTAATATGGTAACTGTATGACAATTAAGAAACCATTATCTGATGATCAAATCTAGTCAATTTCTAATAATATTATTTGTAATTTAATATAGAATTTGTGAAATTATAATTTACACCCATTGGAGGAAGTAGGTTCGAGTCAACAAAACAACATCTCCAGATATATAGGGGTAAAATTGTTTACGTCTTGACCCTCCCCAGATCTTATGCAAGTGGGAGCCTCGTGACACTAGGACGCCTTTTTTTAATCATTAGTATCACGTACTAATATGCAGTATTGCAGTCTGTCATTAAATGAACCATGTAAGAATCAAGTCTTTTATATTTTCAAGAATAGTATATTTTTAAGCTCATACTAATTTTTAGAATCTTATTTCTTTTATTACGTAAAAAAGACATAAAGTCTCTCTTTCTTAAATTATTTGTATCCATTTAAAGATAATTTTGGGAATCTTCCTTAAACTTTTAGGTCACAAACTTGTAGCGGTACCATGCCGGGGTCCCTTGGATATGAGGACCAGGATGCAAAGATCTTTGCCTCGTGGGTACGTCCGATTTTATGAGTTGATTATTTATGTAAGCTTACCCTTACTATAATCCAACAATAAATGTGAATATTATATAATATTAATGTTTCTACTTTATCTTTCAGGAAATTGATTATTTAAAATATGATAATTGTAACAACCCTGGTAGCAGTCCACAAGAAAGGTAAATAAATGATTCTCTCTTTTACCAAACTAATAACAATAAAATGACATCAATTTTTTTTATTTACTACTATTAACTTTTGAATCTTATTTTTCCTCGATGTCTTCTGAGGTGAAATAGATATACTACAATGAGCAAAGCTCTACAAAACTCGGGAAGGAGCATTTTCTTCTCTCTTTGTGAATGGTAAGCTTGTTCATCATTAAATCCATTGATAAGTTGGTCATAATTATTTATTTATATGAATTGTGCCAGTAGGGGGTGGCCTAGCGATTGTGATTGTTGTGAGATAAAAGGGGGATCTTGGGTTCGACCCTACAAGGTCTCGACAAAAAAGAAGAAGTTAAATAAATAAAATAATTATATGAATTGTCACATACTGGATAATGGCCATAGATGTTCAACTAATAAGTTTTCATTTGAAGATTTTGAAAATAGAAATTAATGCATTAAGTGATTAATATGCCTGATGCCTAGAATTTAAAAGTTCTAGATTTGTTGATGTTATTTGTATACTAATCGATAGGTAAACAAATACATGGCATGCATGTTCTTCCCTTTCATGTATATAAGTAGATTGTAAGAGCTATAACTATAAGGTACTGTTTGGGTAGGGTGGAAAATGGAAGGAAGGAAAAAGTTGAGGGGAAAGTGAGAGAAAATTTTTAAATGATGGTGTTTGGAAAGGAGGAGAGAAAATGGGGGAGGAAAATTTGAGAGGAAAAAGTAGGTGGGTCCCACCAAAAAAATTTCCTCCCAAAAGTGGGAGGAAAATGGAGAGAGATGAGAGGAATTTGAGTGAATTTACCCCACCACCCCTCAAAAAGTTAATATTAAATCATCATTTGAGAATACCAAGGAGGAAATAGTAATTATACCTCTATCCATAAACAAATAAAAAATTATTTTTAAACTTTTTCTTCCCCTACTTTTTGTCCATCCAAACAAAGGAAGGAAAAATTAACTTTACTTTCATTTTCCTCTCCTCCATTTTCCTTCCTCTCAAATTTTCCTCTCCCTTCCCACAAATGTTACCAAACATAGTGTAAGAGACTTTCTTATGGAAGAGCTAGCAAACTGACATCCTAGGGAGGAAAAATAATTAAAGCATGTCTCTCTAGAGATTATTGGGTTTGTATACATCATTCCCTAGGCTAAATTACTATGAATAAACCCTACTTTGCAATTTAGTTCACCAAGATAGTGAAACTTGAACTTTTCTGCAATAAATTTTGTTGTGTTTGAATTTATGCAGGGGTCAAGATGACCCAGCAACTTGGGCAGCAAGTGTAGGAAATAGTTGGAGAACAACAGGGGATATCGATGATAATTGGGACAGGTTGACTCGGTTAAACAAATTCAACGAAGAGCTTTGATCCCAATTTCTTTAGGGAACTGATATTACTTTATTTATCTTGTAGTATGACATCTCGTGCTGATCAAAATAACCAATGGGCATCTTATGCAAAACCAGGTGGATGGAATGGTAACGTCTCCAAATTATATATATATTTTTTTTGTATAATTTTTTATTCTACGATAGTTCATCTTTCTTTACATGATTATTAGGGAAGTTCATGTGGTGTCTTTCTGGCATATATTCCTTTGGTCATTGGCCTATTTATTTACTCGGATCGCTATATGATATTTTTGTTTTGAGCACATACATCTTTTCCACTTTTACGTTGTTATGAATTGAGTTGTAATGTAAGGAGATATTTAACTATTTTGTGTTCTCCGATACATAAATATTATTATAACTCACTATAGTTTGTTTGTTTGTTAGTCAACAATAAGAATGATACCCACTTTCCATTTTTTTCTCATGTTTCAGATCCAGACATGCTCGAAGTGGGCAATGGTGGGATGACAACTGAAGAATATCGCTCTCACTTTAGCATATGGGCTTTGGCTAAGGTAAAGATAAAGCCTCCCATTTTTTCATGTTTATATTTCAAATGAGAGAATAAGTTAGTCCTATACATAAAAAGGGAGAGAGAGAGAGAGAGAGAGAGAGAGAGAGAGAGAGAGAGAGAGAGAGAGAGAGAGAATCGAAAATCCCATAGTTCATGTCTAGATAGAGGCCTAAGTATCTGACCTAATGTGAGCTTACAAAGATAATAATTTGACCTAAAATATGTCAATATAGTACTTTAGCGCTATTGTGTCTCATGTGCAAGTATCCTTAGTGTGTTAGCTAATTACTCAATGTTTCTTTAAAAAAAAAACTAATTACTCAATGACTATATCATTTGAAATTAAAATTATATGTTAGATGATTAGGTTGGAACTCTTTTTTACAGCTTCAAGCAAATAATGATACAATTTATTCATTGTTATCATAATTTCATGTAATTAAATGGACAAGTTTTTTTGTTGTTGTTGTAGCCATCATCCAGAGAA
This sequence comes from Iris pallida, assembly GCA_029216955.1. Lineage (NCBI taxonomy): Eukaryota > Viridiplantae > Streptophyta > Magnoliopsida > Asparagales > Iridaceae > Iris > Iris pallida. The sequence continues at coordinate 3,563,546 of JANAVB010019198.1, read as the reverse complement.
GATTAATTGGGTGTTTTCATCATTATTATTATTATTATTATTATTATTATTATATATATATATATATATATATATATATATATATATATATATATATATATATATATATATATATATATATATATATATTTATTTATTTATTTTTATATATATATATATATATATATATATATATATATATATATATATATATATATATATATATCTATCTTTGGTGGTAAAGGGTTGGCTAGGAAATCTCAGAATGTTAAATGCTTGTGTAGGCTCCTTTGTTGATTGGTTGTGATGTTCGCTCAATGGATGATCAAACTCTAGAAATTCTAAGCAATTCAGAGGTTATTGCTGTTAACCAAGGTTGGCTTTAGTTGATTGAGTTGAATCATATGTTAGTCAAGTATAACCAATTTCTCATGACCAACTCTTTATGTATATATATATAGATAACCTTGGCGTTCAAGGGAAGAAGGTGAAATCAGATGGAGATTTGGAGGTATGCGCGCCTCCCTGCATGTCCATAATATATAAGCTACACCAATGAGCACAAATATTGTTGTACTAATGTCTACTTATGTGACATCAGCCTTATATTTATGTCTATTTCCTTCTATGTTATTTAACTTCACCCATGTCGAAGTCTAACTCTATGTTCCTTAAGGTTTGGGCTGGTCCACTTAGCGGCGGGAGAGTTGCTGTTGTCATGTGGAATAGAGGTTCCGGGAGAGCATCAATTACAGCAAATTGGTCTGATATTGGCTTGAAATCATCTGATGTTGTCAGCGCACGAGACCTATGGACGGTGAGAATCGATAATAATATCACTTGTTGGAGTTGAGTTTCTTTCTAAAACGACTTTAAATATATGTAACTTCTCTTTTATTTTCTCAGCACAAAACTACAAAGTCTGTCCAAGGGCAACTTACTGCTACCATTGCATCACATGCTTGCAAGATGTATCTCCTATCCCCGAAATAGAAGATTGTTGTACACGCTAAATATTGAAGATCTCGAAACAAATGATAGTCATGTTATATTGTGTCAAATTCAAAAATATGTAACTCCAATTGTAATGGTTTGGTTGAAATGAAATGAAATTGTATTGCGCGATCTTTCCCTTTGTCCATTTTCTCTTTATAGTAAAATTTGCCAAAGGCTAAACCTTTGTATTTCACCAAGGATAAATTGTACAGACAAGCAAAATAACAACTTTTGACGCTAGTACGGACAAAAGGATACGAAAGAATACAAGCAATTGGTGCTGGCCCAGTCGGTCATGGTCGATCCGCTTTCGATAATATTTAATTAAACTACGATTCGATACACTGTAAAGTAGACAACGAAAGACTGCTACAAATCAAAGTACACTTGAAAACAAGATTGCTACAAGGCAAGAAGATTACTACAATCATTGTTGGTTTTTACAGTTTCTTAGGTATTTTTACACTTTATTGAGTTTAGGACTTATGTGAGTCTTATCTGAGTATAATCATAACTAAAATTTTGAAATAAAAGTGACACATACTCTTCTAAATTTTATGTGAGCCTTATCTGAGACTTATGTGAGTCTTATCTAAGTATAATCTAAGTATACATCGTGGTGTTTGTGTTTGCTCTTCTAAACCTTATTTACTTTCCATATATTTGTGTTTTACTGCTTAATTATTGTTAGTTGGTACACTGCCTTACTTTTATTAGATAATTATTGACACATACTTTATTCACCCCCTTCCAGAGTTGCATAGTTGTCTTCAATTGGCACCCTCTAAAAATTGAAGATAGCATAGATCAAGAAGATATGATAAATTTAAAGACCAAAAAAATTGTGAATGATAGTAAAGTCTAATCTAAGTATAATCATATTGGTTCTACTAATTATTTACATAGAAAATTGAAAATAATATTATGTTAACAACATGTGAATGATAGTAGAGTCCATATCGGAATACAGATGTTGGAAATATTTTCCGTTTTTTTTGTTGAAATCTGTAACAAAAATAAACAAATTTAAAGTTACCGGCCTCCGGAGAAGTCGTGCACGAAGCAGTACCCTAAGAGTTGATTTGGGTCTATGTGCAGACTTTGTCCGAATGCTCCTAGTGGTTAAATCCCGCTTTACCGGTATCCCGTCATCGCACACAACTCGGAAAGATTGACCCAAACTTAGCTTTGCCCAGAAGATAGAAAGAGTTAGAATGGAAGTGAATGATTGAAATGAAATAAATTTTGGAGGAACAAACATAATTTTTAGAGAGTGAAACTTTTTTCTTGCAACAACACAAAGGAGACATGTATATATAGGAACTATGTCACGAAACCAATCAATGGTCCTTTAATAGGATTTAATAGGAATAAAGGTGTGACAAGGGATAATAGTATGACTGTTTTAGGGAGTTAAAGAAATGATTCATGATAGAATTTTAATGTGAATAAAAGGGATAATAATATGAAGAAAAATTGGTTTCTTTTCCAACAATTACAACAATCCCCCCCTAAAAAAAAAGTTTCGAAACTAAAGATCAGCCTTAAATCTCACTTAGTGACTATTGTTTTTATCTGAAGAAGTGATTGATGGACTATGCCTTGAATCAGACTTCTTGAAGCAGATTCATAAAATAGCACATATAGTACGCTAGAGGTTCTTGGGTTCAGGTTGCGCGTTTGATTGGCCATGCGCACTTTTTCATATTCATGAGAGTTGTCTAGGATCGCCCTGTACTATAGTCACGGTTTTTACGAACTCTCATATAGGTGAGTCCTCAAGAGTAGGTGATAGGAGTCAACCCTGCATATAATGCTTGGACCTACTAAGAGTTTAAACTAATCTTAACTATATCACACCAAAAAAAATGTCACGATAGGGATGGGGTATTGTCACTCCTGTTTCCCGTTATAAGTGTTTTCGTATACGTATACGAGATTTCTGGCATTTACCAGGTGGACCGTAGTTAGACTTATTTTGCTTAGTCTAGTCTTTGTTTAATCTTGACTTGGTTTATTCGATTGGTTTGGTTCAATTTGGTTTGGCTTGGCTTGGCTTGGTTTGAGATGGAGAGGGTTTATATATAACCCAATTCCTTCTCTCTCTCCTCATTCACTTCTTCATTTACTTCTTCATCTTCTTCATTTACTTCTCCCACCTACCAAGTCCTAGGCAAGTGCAACTTGCTTCATAGAGGAACTCCATTTTTGTTGTTCCATTGTCTTCCTCACGAGATTCTAAGACACTTTAGTACTTAGCATTTTTAATTTTCATGGTTTATTTCTTGTAGATCTAAGTTGGTTGCATCTTCGGTTTTCTTGGGTTTTGATCTACTAAACTTCATTATTTTTAAGTTTTGATTGTTCTACGTTGTAGAGAATTCGATTTTACTCAAAATAGACTTTGAAGAGTTAGATTTCGACTTGTTTTGAGGAAGTTATGGCCAAAATAAGATTTGGTCATTTTCTAGTTCATCTGTGCTGAATTTGACAGGGACGATGAATAGTACCGCATAGTGCAGCCTGCCGCATAGTGTCGTATGGTGATGCAGCCTGTCGCATAGTACAGCCTGCCGTATAGTACCGCATGGTGATATAGCCTACCGTATAGTGCAGACTGTCACATAGTGCAGCCTGCCGCATAGTGCAGCCTGCCGCATGATGATGCAGCTTGCCGCATAGTACAGCCTGTCGTATAGTGCAGCCTGCCGTATAGTGCTGCATGGTGATGCAGCCTGCCGTATAGTACAGCCTGCCGCATAGTGCAGCCTGTCGCATAGTGCAGACTGCCTCATAGTGCAGCCTGCCACATAGTACAGGAGGCTGTATAGTACCGCAGAATGTCGTATAGTGCCGCAGAATGCCGCATAGTGCCTATTTTGGCTGTTTTCGGCTATTTTATGTCCTATTTGACGGATTTATGGCCAGAATTTCTCCCAACTTCCAACATGAAAGTTGTAGATCTTTTCCTTGGCTTCAAGAATATGTTATTAGCTATTTTATGCAAGTTTCTCTCATTCATGATAATGTAAGGATAGAACACGATAGTGGCCTGTTAAGGCACACTCTTAGCAAGTGACAAGTAACAAGTAACATGACATGATAGTGGTCCGTCGTAGCACACTCTTGACAAGCACCCTTGGTATGATAATACATGATAGTTGTCCGTCGTGGAGCACTCTTGAAGTAAACCTAACATGATAATCTTGATATGCGTAACGCCCCAGAACCAGAATACTGGAGAGCGGGGGCGGACATAGCCAGCTACGTATATTGAAGTGCAACCTACCTCACTATACGGTCACGGCTGTCTAGATACATGAGGGTTTAACTACAAGCCATCAGTCTCTTAAGGTCATGAACAAGCCTATTGTCTCAATATCAAGCAAGTAATAGCAGTTACAAGATATCAGAGCACCAAATATACAATAGTAAGTCGTCCCATACATTATATATTTGGATGATCATAAAGCTAGTCATACAAAATGTGAAGACTAGCAAGAGTTTTAGTCATACATGATCAACCATAGGATTTGTCAATCATTCTACAGCCCGTAGGCAGACAGTAAGTAAAGTGCAATCGAGCTAACACGTGCTCGTCGGCTAAACGCCTCAAAAAAATATTTTTACAATAGAGTGGGAGAGCAAAATAAAACCCACTCGTTGCCAGATTACGCCGGGTGGTCACCATCTAGCTGGAAGGTATGGAGATCCTCGGTAGCTGCTCCGATATCTGGCCATACAAAACCAGCTGGGTCAGAATCCCAGAAAGAGCAAGTGCCACAAAGGAGGCTTCACTTAAGAACTAAAACCAACATTTCAGAACATTAAATAAGAAGATAAATAAGACAGAAATCTAAATAAGGCAATAAATATCAAGAGATGAGAATTTATCCTAATCAGTTGTTGATAAGGTAAGCACAAACAATCATGTCATTGAAGTAACCCGGTACTGGGACAAGTCCCGGCTTAGACTCCATCCAATATTCACGGTCATGCAATAAGTACAGCTTGATACTTTAACTAACTAGGGTTATCAATGGCCTAGTTACTAGTAAGATGCAATGAGATGTTCCATCAGCCACAAGCCCTGCAGACTATCCAGGTTATCCAGGTCGAATATCCTTTCATGAAGGGTGCAACACATGACAGTGTACTGGAAATATGTCCTACTCGTCGGCAAGCTACAAGTCCACTTGCGCGCCCAGATAACGGGATTGCATGTAGCTGGAAAATCTCTTCATGACTACTGCATTATTCTAGTTATTAGCCTTAGTCACTTTCAGTAGGTACCCCTGACCGTGGTACTCAGGGGTCCCCGTCCTAAACATAATGCAAGACAATACTGGTTCATTTGTACAAACACAATCGCCTACGGTGTCCAGGCCATTCATTCTTGTCATGTCGTGCTAGCTGTCGCAATAGCACATCGAGGTATGTCATGTCAGGTTTACTTATCAAGAGTGCGTCACGATGGGCCACTATCATGCTATGTTACTTGTCAATCATACTTGTCGTGAGTGTGCCACAACGGGCCACTGTCGTGTTCGTGGAACATATTTAAAATTATCGTGGTATAAGCATGCTATCAAGGGACCCAAGTTACACAGAGGGTCATGGGACATAAGCATAAATATAACAACCCAACATAATTAAAAAAGGGTGCAAGGGCTATGGAAAGAGCCATGCGGCCCGGGATCCAAGGGTTATGGCTCATACGGCCAAGAGGGTACAGGGCCACGTGGCTAAGAAAAACAGGCTTATGCGGCCAGAGAAAAGAGCTCATATGGCCAGGAGGGAAAAAGGCTCATGCGGCTAGGAGAGGAAAAGGTTCATGCGGCCAGGGGGAATGGTTCATGCGGCCAGGGGTAACGGGTTCATGCGGCCAGGGGGAAAGGGCTCATGCGGCCAAGGGGAACGGGCTCATGCGGCTAGGGGGAAAGGGTTCATTCGGCCAAGGAGAAAGGGTTCATGCGGCCCGGGGGAAAGGGTTCATGCGGCTAAAACCGCATGAAGACAAAATGCTTATGCGGCCGCAGGGGACTTGCCGCATGAAAAGGGCATGCGGTCAAGCACTGTTCTCTTCTCCAACTTTTTCGAGAAGAAGAACCATGAAAGCCATGGCTTCCAAGCTCCAATAATCCTTCATCTACGGTCAGAATTCGGACTTTCATAGGTCAAAATAGGGCAGAAAGAAATTCTCTACAACATGGAACCATCATAACTTGAAAATAATATGGTTTGATAGATCAAAACCCAAGAAATCCAAAAATACAACAAGCTTAGATCTACATGAATTGAACCATGGAAATTAAATATGCTAAGTACTAAAGTGTCTTAGAATCTCGTGAGGAAGAAAATGGAACAAAAAAATTGAGTTCCTCCATGAAGCAAGTTGCACTTGCCTAAGCCTCTCTTGGTAGGTGGAGAGTTAATGGAGGAGGAAGAAGTAAATGAAGAAGTGAATGAAGAGAGAGAAAGGGGTGGGTGGCTTATGAAGGAAGAGAGTGGGTGGTAGGTGGGGTTGGTCCACATGCAAAAACCGAACCAAGCCGAACCATGCAATGAAATACTAAAATAAACCATGCAATGAGACATGCAATATGAGTCAAAATATGTACACGTATACCAAAATACGTAATATGAACTACGGGCGTTACAACTCTACCTACCTTAAAAGAATTCTGTCCTCGAAATTTAATTAAGAGGCTAGAGAGGCAAGGACAAGCTATACTAATCACAGACAAGCTATACTAAGCAGTCCACCATGCAATCATTCATTCAAGCAAGGAATTGAGAGCATAAGGCATAAAAAAGACATTATACCTTACGAGTCAAACAAGTCGGGATATCGCGATCGGATATCATCTTCATGCTCCCACGATGACTCGCCTAGATAGTGATGATCCTAAGTAACACAGACTAAACTAATAGTCTTGTTCTTGAGTATCTTCTCTCTGCGGTCCAATATAGACACATGCCTCTCCTCATACGAAAGGTTGGTACCAACAACCAATTCCAAATGATCCAGGATGTGGCTCGGGTCTGGGATATACCGTCGTAGTTGGGATACATGGAACACGTCATGCACCTCAATTAGCAATGGCGGAAGAGCGAGACGATAGAACACATCACCTACTCGTCCGAGGATATCGAACGACCCTGTATACCTAGGACTAAGCATTTCCCGTACGCCAAAATGAATGACGCCACGGTTAGGCGAGATCCTAAGGAATACGTGGTCGCCGACAGAAAATTCAAGGGGGCGCCGATAAGAATCGGCCCAATGATGCTGGCGACCTTGCGCAACTCGAAGCTGATCTCTGACTCTTTTGACCACCTCAACTGTCTGAGTAATCATTTTTGGACCGAGCATCTGCCTCTTTCCAATATCATCCCATGCTAGCGGGGATCTGCACTTCCTACCATACAGTGCCTCGAATGGTGCCATCTGGATACTGGCCTGGAAACTGTTGTTATACGAGAACTCCATTAGGTGCAGGTGATCTTCCCACGAACTACCGAAGTCGAGTGTACAAGATCTCAACATATCTTCCAAGGTTCGTATGGTACGCTCTGACTGACCATCTGTCTGCGGATGATAAGCTGAGCTGAACTGGAGGTGAGTTCCCAAACTCTCTTACAGACTGCGCCAAAAGTGAGATATAAATCTTGAATCTCTGTCCGAGATGATACTGACTGGTACACCATGAAATCTGATGATCTGCCTGAGGTACATCTTTGCTAGCTGAGCCGTCGACTGACCAACTCTGAACGGGAGAATTGAGCCACCTTCGTGAGCCTGTCTATAATAACCTAAATAGCATCTCTACCAGCCGGGGACCTAGGTAATCCAGTCACGAAATCTATGGTTATATGCTCCCACTTTCATTCTGGAATTGGCAAGGGTTGAAAAAGTCCAGCCGGTCTCTGATGCTCAGCTTTAACTTATTGGCAAACCAAACACCGAGAGACAAGCCGGGCTATCTCCCCCTTCATGCCATTCCACCAAAAGTACTGACGGATGTCACGGTACATCTTCGTACCGCCCGGATGAATCGAATACTGAGAACTATGAGCTTCTGCCATGATCTCCTGTCTGATATCACCACTAGGTACACAAAGACGCCTCACATGCCGAAGTGTATCGTCCTCATGGATACATAACTCTGGTCTTCGTCCTGCCTCACACTCTGCTTTGAGTCGCTAAAGCTTGGAATCTGTTGATTGCGCCATCCGGATCCTCTCGACTATAGTGGACTGAACTTGCATACTGGCCATCAATGCCACACTGGTAGGAAGGACAACTTCTATACCCATCTTCTGAAGATCTGATAACAACTCTGGTTGTGCTGTTAGAAAATAAACTCCGGCTCTTCTGCTCAATACATCTGCAACGACGTTGGCCTTCCCAGGATGATACTGCAGATTGATGTCATAATCCACAAGCAGCTCTAGCCATCTCCTCTGACGCATGTTAAGATCCTTCTGGGTGAAAACATACTTCAGGCTCTTGTGGTCGGTGAAAATCTCTACCCTATCTCCAAAGCTTAAGTGCAAACACTACCGCTGCCAACTCCAAGTCATGGGTTGGGTAATACCTCTCATGATCACAAAGTTGACGTGACGCATAAGCTATTACCTTCCCATGCTGCATCAAAACACATCCCAAACCTCTGCATGAAGCATCACAATACACTGAGAATCCCCCGGTCCCATCTGGAAGCGTGAGAATGGGTGCCATCATCAAACCTCGCTTTAACTTCTTAAAAGAATCCTGACATTCTGCTGTCCAAGCAAACGGTACATCCTTGCGGGTCAACTGGGTCATTGGCGCTAAAATTCGAACAAAGTCTGAAAAATCGCCGGTAGTAGCCGACCAAGCCAAAAAAATTGCAAACTTCTGCAACTGTGCTAGGTACTGGCCATGTCTCAATAGCCACGATCTTCTAGGGATCCACCTCTACTCCTCCTCTGGTGATGATATGACCCGAGTATGAAATGCGATCGAGCCAGAACTCGCATTTACTGAACGTCACATACAACTGGTGCTTTCTGAGAATCTGAAGGACAACTCTGAGATGCTGCTCATGCTCCGCTTCACTCTTGCTGTAGACCAGGATGTCGTCTATGAACATAATCACGAACTAATCTAAATATGGCATGAAGATACAATTCATGAGGTCCATGAATACGGCCAGTGCATTGGTTGCTCCAAATGGCATAACAAGGAACTCTCAATGCCCATATCTAGATCTGAAAGCTGTCTTCGGGATGTCTTGCTCTCTGACTCTGATCTGATGGTATTCTGACAGTAAGTCAATCTTCGAGAATACTGTTGCCCCCTTGAGTTGATCAAACAAGTCATCTATCATCGGGAGAGGGTATCTGTTCTTGATTGTTACTGAGTTCAAGGTACGATAATCTACACATAATCTGGATGTACCATCCTTCTTTTTCACAAGAAGCATCGGGGCTCTCCAAGGCGATCCATTTGTACGAATGAATCCCTTGGTCCTGAGTTCTTCAATCATCTTATACAATACCTCTAACTCTGACGGCGCCATCCTGTAGACTCTCTCCGACACTAGAGCTATCCCTAGGATCAAGTCGATAGTAAACTCGATCTCTCGCTCTAGCGGCATTCCTGGAAGCTCTTTTGGGAAAACATCTGGAAACTCCTTGACTATTCGGGGTAACTGTACTGCTGCTACTGCCATCCATAATACTGGAGGAGAAGGTTCAACTTCGTTTCGGGAAAAGGAAAACTCTGGCTCGCCTGGAAGGCTAAAAATAACCCTGCCAACATGGCAGTCTATCTTCGCATACTGGTTTCTTAACCAATCCATCCCTAAAACCACATCATAATCGGCCATTGGGAACTCTATCAATCTAGCAGGGAACTCTCTACCGCTAACTACGATCCGACACGAGGAAAACACTCTATCTACTTCCACAAGTCCGTTACCAGTAAGTATATTGAGCCTTACTGATAATGACTCGGGCTCCAGTCCTATCCGTGTCACGAATCGTGCAGACATGAATGAATGCGATGCACCAGAATCAAATAACGCTGATGCTGGAAAGGAGTTAATGTGAATAGTACCTGCCACTACCTCACCTGGTGCCAATCCTTCTTCTGCGGTCATCGCCATCGCCTGACCATGTCCTCTGGGTGTGGGTCCCCTCTGCTGAAAACTTCTCTGTCTGCTCTGGATCAGGGCTTGGGCTTGTGCATACTGCTGCGGTCTCTACTACTGAAATGCTTGGGACTGAGGCGGCAAGGGCCTCGAAAACTGGTACTGCTGCTGCTGCTGGACTGATACTGGAGCTGGTCCCCTAACCGAGGGACTAGTAAAGTTGGACGATGATAAACTACCCCTATTCGGGCAGGATCCTATCTTGTGATCCGCTGCCCCACAAGCCAGGCACAATCCCTGCGCCCTGCGACATTCTGCCACCACATGTCCTGGCTTCCCACAGTATGAACATCCCACTGCAGAAGAGTGCTTCTGCTGCTGAGGGTTCGTCGGGGTTGAATGTTGAACCGACATCACTGAGTTCGCCCGCCTCAGAGCTGCAATGGTCAAAGCCCTAGCTGCCGGGGCTGGTGCTGAAGACTGGTTTATCTGGCCGTAAGACCGCTTCCGATTTTCAGTCTGATCCACAATCCTCTGGGAGGTATACTCATGCCTCCTAGCTGCTCCCAATACCGCATCAAAAGTCTGATGCTCAAATTGCTCCACTGCCAATAAAATTTCTAGATGGAGCCCCTGCTGGAACCGCTGGGCTCTGTCGAACTCGATCGCTACCAAGTGTCACGACCCGCACCCATTGTGAGGGTACGAGAACGTAACAACGCCCAGCCTACGCCGTAGTGTCGGCGGTAGAACGCTGTCCTAGGTCAAGCATCTAACAATGTAAAGGTACCTGTACAGTATATACACTCCGAATGGAGGTGACATAATAGAACAGTCTCAATCACATCTAAGGCAGATACAGAATAGTAAAGGTAGATAGAGAGATCAAAAGCACAATGTAATACAATTAAGAGGGAGAAAATCTAAGTGTCTAAGATAACAACTCAAGAACATCCAGCTCAATACAGGTCTCTAATATTTACAACATCTCAGAAGAACAACTGAAAGTCAAATAACAATGCTGAAAGAAAAGCTAAAGCCTAGCTATCTAGCCTAGACTATGGAAGTAGCATCCTGTACTGCAGCTGGGTCCTCCAGAGGAACCAGGTCACATGTGTCGTCTATTCCTGCTCCGTAATAGGTGGTACATAGGGCCTCCTCCTCATCCTCTGTAATATTTTCAATAGGTCCAGTCAGCACATGAGCGAGTACAGTACATCTCAACAGATCATAGCAGGTTAGAAAATATAATCATGCAGTAAAGTAAGATACGTGAACTGAAGAAATACAGTATGTAAACAGAGAGAGAACTGTAATAGAAATATCTACTATACATAGAGAGCTAATAGTGACTAGTGAGTTAGAGTAAAATATAAACATGTGAATGGCATAGGATATTCATGACTACAGCTAAGAGAGTGATTCATAACTACAGCTACTTGGATAATATTCACATGTCTATTTCTACTCCCCCATTCTCCAATCAATACACAAAGATCTGTTCAATTTATGTTAAGATTCATGAAACTTCACATGGCTCATAAAATGAGTGATACGTGAAGGTGATTCATGATGGCTCTGTGAACATGAGAGTACATGTGTCACAAGCGATTCATGAATCAGAAGAAGCATAGAGATACGTGATGATTCGTGAAATGCACAAAACATGCAGTATCCGATGCTTCCGAGGGGGATAACATCTCATAAAAAGATCCATATAGTACCAATCCGTGTGACCAACGTGACAGTATCAAGTAAAGTAATTTAAAGCAGGAAAATAATTCTAAACAGGATATGAAATGATCAGAGAATGTACTCGCCTGATAACTGAATGTCCGAAAAGGGTGTACTGCCCGAGGAGAGGTGTCTGGCTCCTAATCAGAACAGCACAAGTCACAACAAATCTAAAATGATAACAAGATGCAATTTAATGCATTCTAAATGAATCTAGGTCAATCTAGGCCAAAGTCAACTCTTGGTCAACTCTGGTCAACCCTAGAAGTCAAACTAGGTCCACTATTGTCAAACTAGGTCCAACTAGTCTATTCTAGGTCTAACAAGGCTACACAAGTCTAACTAGATTCTATACTGACACACAGATACACCCATAGGCTAAGAGCCTAGGCTATAGGCTATACCATGCCTATAATCTATATTACATAACACATGACAATATTCAAATCTAAATTACAACACATATTGATACATTATAATCTAATATGGAAATACCCATATTGATATGGCTATATAATATAATATAGAATACACTAGCATATAGGATACCTATATCCATATCACACATACATTATATGTCAAATATATATATGTATATATATATAGTACTCACATAAAATATGATACATATATGAATATACATCTCATATATACATGTATATATACATATATACATGTGTAGGGAAAACACTAGTGCTCATGTGTGTGTGTGTTAGGCTAGAGGGGTGAGGTACAAGAGTGGGTGTGATGCATGTGTGTGTGTATGATGAGTGATAACACTAGTGTGGAGGGGTGATATTAGGACTGAAATATGGGCTGGAAAGTGGCTGAGTTTAGGGACTGATATGGACAGTTATTGGACTGTTTTAGAGGGTTAAAATAGTGCATATGCATAGGAATAGGTAATGTGACAGGAATATATATGTAGGCTGAAATCAATGTGCAAGAGTGGAAGAAAAACAGTGTACTTGTGTCACAGATTTTTGGGTGTGTGTGTGACTGATTGTGTGGCAATACAAAAGAGTTTGCGAGTGAATGCACAGGTGTATGTGAATCATGACAGTGTGTGTAAAGGAGTAGAATGTGTGTGTATGTGTGTGTGTTAGAAATGTGAGGGGAAAATGTGAGGGTGTGACAGTAAATAGGAGATCCAATATGTGTGTTAGAGTATTTTGTGTGTATGCATAGCAATAAAACAATGTGTGTGTAGATTATGTGGGATGAAACAGTCCTAACCTGTGAAAACAGGATTAAATCTCAGTTCACACTTGCATATTTCAGGTTTCCATTGACAGTGCAATGTGTGTAGCAGTGGATAGGTTGGTGTTCTCAGGAATTTAGACATAGGTGTGTGTGTGTATGGCAATGACAGTGAACCTTAGCTAATAGTTCAATCCAATGCCTCAAACAAAATCGAATCCCCATTCTCAAACACCAAGTCAATACCCATTCTCAGTTAAATCAACATTTTTAAAATTCTTGTTCTCAGGTTTTTGCACACAAAGGAAGATTCTCAGAATTCTTGAGTTATCAGGTTTTGATTTAACACATGACAGTGTAATGTGTGTCTGTGTTTCAGTTAGCAGGGGAATTTGTGTCATGTGTGTGTGGTAGGAGTGTAGACATGTGTGTGGCATGTGTAGAGATGTGAGAGGATTGCTAGAAATCATAATGTGTGAATTGGAGTATGCAAAGGGGTGAGAAACTGGAATCAAGTTTTCAGGATTTCCTGAAACTTGATAGGAAATCCCCAAACCCAACTCCCATAATTCGAAACTCATGGTATTAACACAAACCAAGTTAACCTAACAATCATTTATCAGCTAACAAGCATGTAGGTGACTAATTCCTACATTTAACAGCATCTAATAATTAATAAAAACCAATTTAAAATCAGAAAATCAATTTTCAGTTCAGGTATCAGTGTATCAGTCCCCTATTAGAAAATTCGAGAATTCGAACCCAAAAACCATCTAATTTACAATTAACCAGTTGGTAAATAATGTCATACATATAAGGGTACTAGTTAGGGTTTTCGTGTCCAAAAATTGGACACGAGTCGTGTCCAAATTAACACACGAACACATCACCCGACAGTGCACATAAAATCGTCGTGCACGCGTGCACTCGTGTCTAGGACACGACACGACACGTGGGTGTGCACCTAGGTTCGCGTAGGGTAGGGCTAGGACTGTGTCAGCCTGAAACGTGTCCACGTCACACACAGACACGACACAAACCCCGTGTCAGCAGCGCCTGTGCGCGTGCACAGCCGCCTGCGCGCGACAGTGCGCGGCCAGTGCGGGGGCGATTGCGCCACGCACACTCCACGAGGTGCTCCCAAATTTTGGGAGCATGGTGACAGTCGTTGCCCCTAGGCTCTCACCAAAAATTAGGACACGAAGTGTCCTGTGTCGAGAGAAAATGAGCCCGTGATGCAGGACACGGCCTACGGGCCCGTGCTGCGTGTCCACGTGCAAAAACACGACACAGAAGGACACAAAACACAAGGACACCTTCACAAAGATTGACACACACATCAAGATCTACAAATCCATCTAATTACATTTCAAAAATATGAAAATTTATTCCTATATGGCATTTCTACAAACACCTAGTATACCGTTTCGATACGTGTCCGATACGGACACGAAATGGACACGAATTGTGCCCAAATTTTGGGGACAACTAGGAAACCCTAAAACCTAACCTTATATGCAAAGAAATCAGGAAAAACTATAAGTTTAGATAATTTACCTATTGAGTATCAAAACTCAAGAAAAGCTTCAAAGGGGGGATTCCAAATGGCAACTCCAAATCTCCAATCAATGCACAAACTGAGGTGATCCTCCAACAACAGCATATAAACATAAATTAGATCCTATTGCAAAAGACTAGGATTAAAAAGGAGCTAAAATGAATTAATTAGGAATTTCTAAGGTTGGGGATTTACCTCTTTCTAAACTTGGGATTTATTTCCAAGAGAGGCTAACCCTAAATGAAGGAGGCATTAAATAGGTGTGGGAAACCCTAGGTTGGCTGCCATGGGTGGGTTTAATTTGGTTTTGGGCCTAAGTCATGGGCCTATGGCTTAAACACAAGTCTTAAAATTGATAAATCACAAGTCGTTGACTTAAACCATAAGTCATGAACTAATTTCACTTAAGTAATCCTTCCTACCTTAAAACTAATTCCTAATGACTAAAAGTAGGTTAACTAGAGTTAGACTAGGGTCACCAACTAGGGTTAGTTCTAGGTTAGTCTACAAGTCTCAACTAGTCAAGACTAACATAACACATAGTAATAAATTAATATTAAATTCATACAAATTCCCATAAATCATAATAAATTCAAATAAATCCTAAAATGAACAAAATACCCTCTAGGCTAAAATGTACTAGTCAAACATCCTAATCACATGGCTAGGCTCTAATGTTATACTAGTCAAACACCAAAATCATAAGTCATAACTTAAAATAGTTTTAAATGATTAAAAATCACCCAAAATCATATTATCATTTAAATATCATAATTAAATAAATTAAAATACAAAATTTCAAAATTACCCTCATTTTTGAAACTGGGTGTTACAAGTCTATCCACCTTAGAAAAATTTTGTCCTCGAAATTAAAATGGTAGCAGTCTCCTAGGTCAAACACCCCACAATCAAAGTCTCAAACATACCGTCAGATAATCATATGCGTCTGTCCAAAATCATGATACTCAGAATCTTCGTCATGCTAGTGAGCAAGGCTACGATAATCACAGAGTCCTCGACTAAGGTACATACCTCTAGAATTATGGTATTTAAGATTTTCGTATTGCCGCATGCTTGGCAGCGAAAACCTTAAATTTCCACACCCGAGAAATACATCCAAAACCTGACTATATGTTCTCACAATGCCAGCTATCATGACTACAGAAGACTCTAGATTCCATAACTTAGGCGACCTAGCCCATACGACTTATCTCGGAAGAAAACCAAATCGAAAAGAATGCCAGATCAAAACTTATCAACAATTAAGGAAACAGATAAGGATAGATAGAATTGAATTTGAAGATAGATATAATGAGACAAGGTGGGAAAGGAATCGAAAAGAACAGAACCTGCAAGCACCTCTCCCACTGCCTGAGCATCCTCGACTGTCATGGCGTAAGCTCGCCCCTGCTGGCCTCCTCCAGCCTGATGCTGATACTGCACAAATCTCTGCTGCTGTGTCGGTAACGGTCCCCGCTGCTGACCTACCGGAGCCTTGTCTCCCCCTTCTGGTGCTGCTCCTTGTGCTGCTCCGCCTATGTACTGGGAACACTCCCTCAGCTGGTGGTCCGTTGCTCCACATAGTAGGCACCTGCCCAGCCTCTTCCTGCACTCACCCCATCCATGCCCCGGCTTCTTGCAATAAGCACAGGTGGTGGCCTGCTGCATCGGTGCCTGCTGCTGCATCCTCTGCTGCTGATACTGCACTGGCTGCTGCCTCGGCTGCTGAAACTGCTGCGGCTGGAACCTCTGATGCTGGTAGTGCTGCTGGTGCTGCTGCTGAAAGTGTAGCCTCTTGGCCGGTCCTCCGCTGCTGCTGCCTCCCTGGGAGTCTCGCCCCCTCTTGAGCCTAAGCTCAAGATCATCCTCTGCAGCTAGTGCGTTCACCAGGATCTCCTCAAATGTAGCGCTGCGGGCGTTCTTGGTGTAGGACTTGACCTCCTTTACCAAGCCCTTCCGGAACCTCCGGGCCTTCGTCGTCTCCGACAAGTCCTCCATAAATCTGCTCAGGCGGCAGAACTCTCCTGCGTACTCCTCCACGGACTGGCTCCCCTGGACTAGGGCCTCGAACTGGGTCTCGAGGGCTTCCAGCGCTGCGTCTGGAAAGAACTTCTCCTTGTACAGCTTCTTGAATGCTGCCCAAGTCTGTCCGGCTGTACCGACCCTCGGGTCGGTCTGGTACCATGTACGGGCCAGGTCCTGTATCATGCTGGCCGCTGCCTCTATCTGGAGCCTCGTCGGGATCTCAGCCAACCTGAAAATCTCCTCCATATGCTCGATCCACTCATCGGCATACAAGATCCTCTCTGTCCCTCGAAAATCTCTTGGGTGCATCTTATGGAAATCTTGGATGCCCTTCTCCCGTGGCTGGTACGGCTGCGGGGCTGCCGCTGGCTGAGCTACGACTCTCTCTACTGCAGTTACTGCTAGCTCAATGCCTCGTGCGAGCTCTGCTGTGTGCCTCTGCTGCTGGGTCTGCTGACCCTCTATGTACTGCCGGAAGAAGGCTAACAGCTGAACGGCGTCAACTGTCCTTGCAGGTAGCTGCTGCTGCTGAAGAAGTACATCCGGAATTACCGGACTCGGCTCATGCCTCACTGCTGGTGGGGCTCCTCCAAAAGCTGCCGAAACGCCTACCCCAGCTGGCATGACTGGGCTGCGGTACCAGGGGCTGGCTGCTGAGTATGAGAGGTGGCAGACCTCTCATCGGCGGCCCCCTGGCCCTGGCGATGCGATCGCGTCTCAACCATCCTGGAGACACAGATCAAAAGAAAACAATTGCTGAGAATGAGTCGAAATATCAAAGCAGGACAGTTTAAATTCAAGAAAGACAATAAGCGGCAAAATGTAGATATACGGAATCTGAATAAGAGTTTTTCCTATTTGTGATTGAGTACCTCCAAAAAATATCCTAATCCTACTGCAGGCTGTAGTGATATTCTAGTTCGAATACCACTACATAACTCGACCTGCATGGGCCACCACTAAAAACGTGTCACGACCCGCACCTACTGTGAGGGTACAAGAACGTAACAACGCCCAGCCTACGCCGCAGTGTAGGCGATAAAACGCTGTCCTAGGTCAATCATCTAACAATGTAAAGGTACCTGTACAGTATATACACTCCGAATGGAGGTGACATAATAGAACAGTCTCAATCACATCTAAGGCAGATACAGAATAGTAAAGGTAGATAGAGAGATCAAAAGCACAATATAATACAATTAAGAGAGAGAAAATCTAAGTGTCTAAGATAACAACTCAAGAACATCCAGCTCAATACAGGTCTCTAATATATACAACATCTCAGAAGAACAACTGAAAGTCAAATAACAATGCTGAAAGAAAAGCTAAAGCCTAGCTATCTAGCCTAGACTATGGGAGTAGCATCCTGTACTGCAGCTGGGTCCTCCAGAAGAACCAGGTCGCAGGTGTCGTCTATTCCTGCTCCATAATAGGTGGTACATAGGGCCTCCTCCTCATCCTCTGTAATGTTTTCAATAGGTCCAGTCAAGACAGGAGCGAGTACAGTACATCTCAACAGATCATAGCAGGTTAGAAAATATAATCATGCAGTAAAGTAAGATACGTGAACTGAAGAAATACAGTATGTAAACAGAGAGAGAACTGTAATAGAAATATCTACTATACATAGAGAGCTAATAGTGACTAGTGAGTCAGAGTAAAATATAAACATGTGAATGGCATAGGAGATTCATGACTACAGCTAAGAGAGTGATTCATGACTACAGCTACTTGGATAATATTCACATGTCTATTTCTACTCTCCCATTCCCCAATAAATACACAAAGATCTGTTCAAGTTTATGTTAAGATTCGTGAAACTTCACATGGCTCATAAAATGAGTGATACGTGAAGGTGATTCATGATGGCTCTGTGAACATGAGAGTACATGTGTCACAAGCGATTTGTGAATCAGAAGAAGCATAGAGATACGTAATGATTCGTGAAACGCACAAAACATGCAGTATCCGATGCTTCCGAGGGGGATAACATCTCATGAAAAGATCCATATAGTACCAATCCGTGTGACCAACGTGACAGTATCAAGTAAAGTAATTTAAAGTAGGAAAATAATTCTAAACAGGATATAAAATGATCAGAGAATGTACTCACCTGATAACTGAATGTCCGAAAAGGGTGTACTGCCCGAGGAGAGGTGTCTGGCTCCTAATCAGAATAGCACAAGTCACAAAAAATCTAAAATGATAACAAGATGCAATTTAATGCATTCTAAATGAATCTAGGTCAATCTAGGCCAAAGTCAACTCTTGGTCAACTCTGGTCAACCCTAGAAGTCAAACTAGGTCCACTATGGTCAAACTAGGTCCAACTAGTCTATTCTAGGTCAAACAAGGCTACACAAGTCTAACTAGACTCTATACTGACACACAGATACACCCATAGGCTAGGATCCTAGGCTATAGGCTTTACCATGTCTATAATCTATATTACATAACACATGACAATATTCAAATCTAAATTACAACACATATTGATACATTATAATCTAATATGGATATACCCATATTGATATGGCTATATAATATAATATAGAATACACTAGCATATAGGCTACCTATATCCATATCACACATACATTATATGTCAAATATATATATATATATATATATATATATATATATATATATATATATATATATATATATATATATAGTATATAGTACTCACATAAAATAGGATACATATATGAATATACATCTCATATATGTATCCTATTTTATGTGAGTACTATATATATATATATATATATATATATATATATATATATATATATATATATATATATATATATATATATATTTTATATATATATATATATATACATCTCATATATGTATCCTATTTTATGTGAGTACTATATATATATATATATATATATATATATATATATATATATATATATATATATATATATATATATATATTTATATATATATATATATATATATATATATATATATATTATATATACATGTGTAGGGAAAACACTAGTGCTCATGTGTGTGTGTGTTAGGCTAGAGGGGGTGAGGTACAAGAGTGGGTGTGATGCATGTGTGTTTGTGTGTATGATGAGTGATGACACTAGTGTGGAGGGGTGATATTAGGACTGAAATATGAGCTGGAAAGTGGCTGAGTTTAGGGACTGATATGGACAGTTATTGGACTGTTTTAGAGGGTTAAAATAGTGCATATACATAGGAATAGGTAATGTGATAGGAATATATATGTAGGCTGAAATCAATGTGCAACAGTGGAAGAAAAACAGTGTACTTGTGTCACAGATTTTTGGGTGTGTGTGTGACTGATTGTGTGGCAATACAAAAGAGTTTGTGAGTGAATGCACACGTGTATGTGAATCATGACAGTGTATGTAAAGGAGTAGACTGTGTGTGTATGTGTGTGTGTTAGGAATGTGAGGGGAAAATGTGAGGGTGTGATAGTAAATAGGAGATCCAATGTGTGTGTTAGAGTATCTTGTGTGTATGCATAGCAATGAAACAATGTGTGTGTAGATTATGTGGGATGAAACAGTGCAAACCTGTGAAAACAGGATTAAATCTCAGTTCACACTTGCATATTTCAGGTTTCCATTGACAGTGCAATGTGTGTAGCAGTGGATAGGTTGGTGTTCTCAGGAATTTAGACATAGGTGTGTGTGTGTATGGCAATGACAGTGAACCTTAGCTAATAGTTCAATCCAATGCCTCAAACAAAATCGAATCCCCATTCTCAAACACCAAGTCAATACCCATTCTCAGTTAAATCAACATTTTCAAAATCCTTGTTCTCAGGTATTTGCACACAAAGGAAGATTCTCAGAATTCTTGAGTTATCAGGTTTTGATTTAACACATGACAATGTAATGTGTGTCTGTGTTTCAGTTAGCAGGGGAATTTGTGTCATGTGTGTGTGGTAGGAGTGTAGGCATGTGTGTGACATGTGTAGAGATGTGAGAGGATTGCTAGAAATCATAATGTGTGAATTGGAGTATGCAAAGGGGTGAGAAACTGGAATCAAGTTTTTAGGATTTCCTGAAACTTGATAGGAAATCCCCAAACCCAACTCCCATAATTCGAAACTCATGGTATTAACACAAACCAAGTTAACCTAACAATCATTTATCAGCTAACAAGCATGTAGGTGACTAATTCCTACATTTAACAGCATCTAACAATTAATAAAAACTAATTTAAAATCAGAAAATCAATTTTCAGTTCAGGTATCAGTGTATCAGTCCCCTATTGGGAAATTCGAGATTTCGAACCCAAAAACCATCTAATTTACAATTAACCAGTTGGTAAATAATGTCATACATGTAAGGGTACTAGTTAGGGTCTTCGTGTCCAAAAATTGGATATGAGTCGTGTCCAAATTAACACACGAACACATCACCCGACAGTGCACATAAAATCGTCGTGCACGCGTGCACTCGTGTCTAGGACACGACACACGATACGACACGACACGTGGGTGTGCACCTAGGTTTGCCTAGGGTAGGGCTAGGTCTGTGTCGGCCTAAAACGTGTCCACGTGACACACAGACACGACACAAACCCCGTGTCAGCAGCGCCTGTGCACGTGCACAGCCGCCTGCGCGCGACAGTGCGCGGCAAGTACGGGGGCGATTGCGCCACACACACTCCACGAGGTGCTCCCAAATTTTGGAAGCACGGTGACAGTTGTTGCCCCTAGGCTGACACCAAAAATCAGGACACGAAGTGTCCTGTGTCGAGAGAAAATGAGCCCGTGATGCAGGACACGGCCTACAGGCCCGTGCTGCGTGTCCACGTGCAAAAACACGACACAAAAGGACACAAAACACAAGGACACCTTCACAAAGATTGACACACACATCAAGATCTACAAATCCATCTAATTATATTTCAAAAATATGAAAATTTATTCCTATGTGGCATTTCTACAAACACCTAGTATACCGTTTCGATACGTGTCCGATACGGACACGAAATGGATACGAATTGTGTCCAAATTTTGGGGACAGCTAGAAAACCCTAAAACCTAACCTTATATGCAAAGAAATCAGGAAAAACTATGAGTTTAGATGATTTACCTATTGAGTATCAAAACTCAAGAAAAGCTTCAAAGAGGGGATTCCAAATGGCAACTCCAAATCTCCAATCAATGCATAAACTGAGGTGATCCTCCAACAACAACATATAAACATAAATTAGATCCTATTGCAAAAGACTAGGATTAAAAAGGATCTAAAATGAATTAATTAGGAATTTCTAAGGTTGGGGATTTACCTCTTTCTAAACTTGGGATCTATTTCCAAAAGAGGCTAAACCTAAATGAAGGAGGCATTAAATAGGGGTGGAAAACCCAAGGTTGGCTGCCATGGGTGGGTTTAATTTGGTTTTGGGCCTAAGTCATGGGCCTATGGCTTAAACACAAGTCTTAAAATTGATAAATCATAAGTCATTGACTTAAACCATAAGTCATGAACTAATTTCACTTAAGTAATCCTTCCTACCTTAAAACTAATTCCTAATGACTAAAATTAGGTTAACTAGAGTTAGATTAGGGTCACAAACTAGGGTTAGTTCTAGATTAGTCTACAAGTCTCAACTAGTCAAGACTAACATAACACATAGCAATAAATTAATATTAAATTTATACAAATTCCCATAAATCATAATAAATTCAAATAAATCCTAAAATGACCAAAATACCCTCTAGGCTAAAATATACTAGTCAAACATCCTAATCACATGGCTAGGCTCTAAGGTTACACTAGTCAAACACCAAAATCATAAGTCATAACTTAAAATAGTTTTAAATGATTAAAAATCACCCAAAATCACATTATCATTTAAATATCATAATTAAATAAATTAAAATACAAAATTTCAAAATTACCCTCATTTTTAAAACTGGGTGTTACACCAAGATGGAAGCAAATCGACTAAGTCTCGAAAACTCGGCCGCATATCCGTCGACCGTCCTGCCCATCTGCTTCAGATTGGTGAACCTCGTCTGTAGATCGTACCGAGCTACAACATCGAAGTACTTGGTCTGGAATCTTTCATGGAATACTGTCCAGGCAACAGGTGTCACTAATCCAATGGCCTGTACCGCCCACCAGCTGCGGGCCAGATCCAATTACTGTAGGCGTACTACCGCCACCTTCTCGTTCTCGGGCATCTTTGCCGCTTCTAGAATCACTTCTGTATCCTACAGCCAAGCATCTGCGGCAATAGCATCTTCGCTACCATCGAAAAAGGGAGGGTTCAAGCGCTTGAAGCTGTTGGCCGCACTGTTACCTTGATGACCTCCTTTGTTCAGGGCATCTTGTACTGCCTGGTGCAGGACGTCGCCCCGACGATCTTGAGATGCTAACAATGTCCTGATGAGACCCACCAAGGTGCCATCATCAGGCTCTGCAGGCTGGACTGGCTGGATTGGTGTCTCCTGACCCCCAGTAGGCATGACTCTGGAGGCTACTCCTGAATGCTGGACTTGATCTTCAGGTTGTTGCTGGCCCACGGGAGGTGCTCTGCCCTGCCTATCGGTAGGACCAGGAATAATACCGCTGAAGAAGACGACACAGGAAACAATAAGAAAGGACCAGGACATATCAAAGACACAAGCATGTGATCAGGTCAAAAATTCAGGAATTTAGAGGGTACGAGCAGAGATCAAGGGCGAGTGCTGATTGAGACATATACTCAGTAAACCCTCACATATCTTGATTCACAAGACCTGCATGGGCCACCACTAAAACCATGTAACGCCCCAGAACCAGAATACTGGAGAGCGGGGGCGGACATAGCCAGCTACGTATATTGAAGTGCAACCCACCTCACTATACAGTCACAGCTGTCTAGATACATGAGGGTTTAACTACAAGCCATTAGTCTCTTAAGGTCATGAACAAGCCTATTGTCTCAATCTCAAGCAAGTAATAGCAGTTACAAGATATCAGAGCACCAAATATACAATAGTAAGGCGTCCTATACATTACATATTTGGATGATCATGAAGCTAGTCGTACAAAATGTGAAGACTAGCAAGAGTTTCAGTCATACATGATCAACCATAGGTTTTGTCAATCATGCTACAGCCCGTAGGCAGACAGTAAGTAAAGTGCAATCGAGCTAACACGTGCTCGTCGGCTACGCCTCAAAAGAATATTTTTACAATAGAGTGGGAGAGAAAAATAAAAACCACTCGTTGCCAGGGTTACGCCGGGTGGTCACCATTTGGCTGGAAGGTAGGGAGATCCTCGGAAGCTGCTCCGGTATCTGGCCATAAAAAACCAGCTGGGTCAAAATCCCAGAAAGAGCAAGTGCCACAAAGGAGGCTTCACTTAAGAACTAAAACCAGCATATCAGAACATCAATTAAGAAGATAAATAAGACAGGAATCTAAGTAAGACAATAAATATCAAGAGATGAGAATTTATCCTAATCAGTTGT
This sequence comes from Iris pallida, assembly GCA_029216955.1. Lineage (NCBI taxonomy): Eukaryota > Viridiplantae > Streptophyta > Magnoliopsida > Asparagales > Iridaceae > Iris > Iris pallida. The sequence goes on along the minus strand of JANAVB010019198.1, from coordinate 3,539,453 downwards.
TGATAAGGTAAGCATAAACAATCATGTTATTGAAGTAACCCGGTACTGGGACAAGTCCCGGCTTAGACTCCATCTAATATTCACGGCCAAGCAATAAGTACGACTTGATACTTTAACTAACTAGGGTTATCACAGGCCTAGTTACTAGCAAGATGCAATGAGATGTTCCACCACCACAAGCCCTGCAGACTATCCAGGTTATCCAGGTCGAATATCCGTTCATGAAGGGTGCAACACATGACAGTGTACTGGAAATGTGCCCTACTCGTCGGCAGGCTACAAGTCCACTTGCGCGCCCAGATAACGGGATTGCCTGTAGCTGGGAAATCTCTTCATGACTACTGGATTATTCTAGTTATTAGCCTTAGTCACTTTCAGTAGGTACCCCTGGTCGTGGTACTCAGGGGTCCCCATCCTAAACATGATGTAAGACAATACTGGTTCATTTGTACAAACACAATCGCCCACGGTGTCCAGGCCATTCATTCTTGTCATATCGTGCTAGCTGTCACAACAGCACATCGAGGTATGTCATATCAGGTTTACTTATCAAGAGTGCACCACGACGGGCCACTATCATGCCATGTTACTTGTCAATCATACTTGTCGTGAGTGCGCCACAATGGGCCACTGTCGTGTTCGTGGAACATATTCAGAATTATCGTGGTATAAGCATGCTATCAAGGGACCCAAGTTACACATAGGGTCATGGGACATAAGCATAAATGTAACAACCCAACATAATAAAAAGGGTGCTAGGGCTATGGAAAGAGCCATGCGGCCCGGGAGCCAAGGGTCATGGCTCATGCGGCCAAGAGGGTACAGGGCCACGCGGCTAAGGAAAACAGGCTTATGCGGCCAGGGAAAAGAGCTCATATGGCCAGGAGGAAAAAGGGCTCATGCGGCTAGAAGAGGAAACGGTTCATGCGGCCAGAAAGAATGGTTCATGCGGCCAGGGGAGAACGGGTTCATGCGGCCAGGGAAAAAGGGCTCATGCGGCCAGGGGGAACGGGATCATGCGTTTAGGGGGGAAGGGTTCATGCGGCCAGGGGGAACGGGCTCATGCGGCCAGGGGGAAAGGGTTCATGCGGCCATGGGGAAAGGGTTCATGTGGCCTGGGGGAAAGGGTTCATGCGATTAAAAGCCATGCGGCTAAAACCGCATGAAGACAAAATGCTTATGCGATCGCAGGGGACTTGTCGCATGAAAAGGGCATACGATCAAGCACTGTTCTTCTTCTCCAACTTTTTCGAGAAGAAGAACCATAAAAGCCATGGCTTCCAAGCTCCAATAATCCTTCATCTAAGGTCAGAATTCGGACTTCCATAGGTCAAAATGGGGCAGAAAGAAATTCTCTACAACATGGAACCATCATAACTTAAAAATAATAAGGTTTGATAGATCAAAATACAAGAAATCCAAAAATGCAATAAGCTTAGATCTACATGAATTGAACCATGGAAATTAAATATGCTAAGTACTAAAGTGTCTTAGAATCTCATGAGGAAGAAAATAGAACAACAAAATTGAGTTCCTCCATGAAGCAAGTTGCACTTGCCTAAGCCTCTTTTGGTAGGTGGAGAGTTAATGGAGGAAGAAGAAGAAGTAAATAAAGAAGTAAATGAGGAGAGAGAAAGGGGTGCGTGGCTTATGAAGGAAGAGAGTGGGTGGTAGGTGGGGTTAGTCCATATACAAAAACCGAACCAAGCTGAACCATGCAATGAAATGCCAAAATAAATCATGCAATGAGACATGCAATATGAGTCAAAATATGTACACGTATACCAAAATACGTAATACAAACTACGGGCGTTATTATATGCTGTTGTGACGGCTATCTTGACTTGCTAAGTAACTTTTGTCTTGACCCCCTGGGTGTTTGTACTTATATAAGCTACATATCCCGTCTTATATCATGTCTAGAACATGAATTCCTGGTTACCATGGTCAGGGATTCATATTGAATCTGACTAGGATAAAGACTAAATTGATCAAGTAGTTCATGAAGAGATTTTCCAGCTACAGGCAGTCCCATTATCTGGGCGCTCTAATTGGACTTGTAGTCTGTCGTCGAGTAGGGCACATTTCCAGCACACTGTCATGTATTGCACCCCCAAGTCACCTAATCCAACTCTCTCAACTTGTGATCGGATAACCTGGATTAAGTCTGCAGGGCTTGTGGCTGTTGGAACATCTCATTGCATCTTGTTAGTAATTAGGCTTGTGATAACCCTAGTTAGCTAAAGTATCAAGCCGTACTCATTGCTTGGCCGTGATTGATGGATGGAGTTCCGTCTAGTTTTGCTAGGCAAGACCACTACACGATTATTTCTGCACATTGTTGTTATGCTTTACTCTTGTCGATAATTGGTTGGAGACTAAGTTCTGTTCAGGTGAAGGGTTATAATTTCGGTCCTTATTTGGTTTACGGGTTATAACTTGGCTACCGGAATAGTACCTTAGTTGTCTTATCGTTTATCACCTTGTTTTCTCTAACTTATGTCTTTTATTATCTTTTATGTCTCATGTGCTAATATGCTGGTTTTAGTTCTTAAGTGAAGGCTTCCTTGTGGAACTTGCTCTTTCTGGGGTCTGACCCAGCTGGTTTTGTATGGCCAGATTTCGAAATAGCACCCGAGGATCTTCCAGCATTCCCGCCAGATAGTGAATACTAGGCGCAACCCTGGCAACGAGTGGGTTTTATTTTGCTCTTCCACTCTAATTGTAAAATTATTCTTTTGAGGCGTTTAGCCGCCGAGCAAGTGTTAGCTCGTCTTAAATTTACATTCCTGTCTGCCTAAGGGCTGTAACATGATTGACAAATCCTAGGATTGATCATGTATGACTTAAACTCTTGCTAGTCTTCGTATTTTGTATGACTAGCTTCATGATCATCTGAATATGTAATGTTTGGGATACCTTACTTTGTATGTCTGATGATCTACCATCTTGTTACATTTACTTGCTTGCTGGAGATTGAGATACTAGGCTTGTTCTTGACCCTAAGAGACTAATGGCTTGTAGTAAGGATGCTCTCCCACTGCGGAACGTTATGCTCTTACTGATTGGGCCTCTGGTACCCCAAGGGGGGACGATGCCAATCCTATTTAGCCAGGGCCCATGCGTAGGAAGGATTGTTCTTAACTATATTTGGCTTAGATTAGTTAGGCACCTTTATCCGTTAGGTATGAGTACTTTTGGTTTGGGTACTTGTATCTAACCGTGGCTTGGAACAATAACTTGTCGCGGATTAGTTCGTCACATCTTGTCCTTGTTTGGTTGTAGGCGTGGCTTACTACTTCGATGAGAAGGTATTGAACCTTGTTGGGGTTAGGATACCATAATGGATTTATAGCATGGAAAGATACGTCACCATGAATTAGTTTACCATCTCCTGTCCTTGTTTGTTTGGGGGATGGTAAGCTAGTTCAATAAGTGTGTATTGGACCATGTTATAATTCAATTGACTTATTTATTTGAGCAATATTTATTCAGTTTATATGGCATGATATTATGTGTCTTATTACGTCCCTCTGAGGACCTGGTTATCTCGCCAGGTGTGTGCTTTTATCTTTCGCAGGTGTTCTAGTCGTGGCCATGATCGTCTCTATTTCTTCGAGGATGATTGCACTTTGATCGTCTTCGCTTCGCTCGCCAAACTCATTTTATTTTCCATGTATTTTTCTCTTACTTGTTGGTAGTGGATTTGTCTTCGCCCAACTTATTGTATCAAGACAATTCATTCTCATTATATGATATCTATATTCATTTATTTTATGTGGATGAGATTAGTTAGTTGTGGTTTACTACATTTTACAGCTTATGCATCCATACGAGGCCTATGTACTTCGTATGAATACAGCTGGCATGTCTACGTTCCTAGTCCTACGTATTTTGGGACTGGAGCGTTACAGTCCTATCGTCTCACCCTTCTGCCGTCGTTATGTGAGGTACATGACATATTCCATGTATCCCAATTACGACGGTATATCCCAAATCCGAGCCATGTCCTTGATCATTCAGAATTGGTTGTTGGTACCAACCTTTCGTATGAGGAAATACCCGTATCTATTTTGGACCGAAGAGAGAAGGTGCTCAAGAACAAGACTATTAGTTTAGTCCGTATTGCTTGGGGTCATCACTCTTTGGGCGAGTCAACATGGGATTGTGAGGATGATATTCGTTCGTGAAATCCATACCTATTTGACTCATAAGGTATAATGTCTTCCTTATGCCTTATACTTTTAATTCCTTGCTTGTATGAATGATTGCTTGATTGACTGCTAGTCTTAACTTGCTTATGATTGATATTGCTTGCCCCAACATCTCTAGCCTCTTGATTAAATTTCGAGGACGGAATTCTTTTAAGGTGGGTAGAGTTGTCACTCATGTTTCTCGTTATACGTATTTTCGTATATGTATACGAGATTTCTGGCATTTACCAGGTGGACCGTAGTTAGACTTATTTTGCTAGAGTCTTTGTTTAATCTTGACTTGGTTTATTCGATTGGTTTGGTTCAATTTGGTTTGGCTTGGCTTGGCTTGGCTTGGTTTGAGATGGAGAGGGTTGATATATAACCCAACTCCTTCTCTCTCTCTCTCCTCATTTACTTCTTCATTTTCTTCATTTACTTCTCCCACCTACCAAGTCCTAGGCAAGTACAACTTGCTTCATGGAGGAACTCTATTTTTGTTGTTCCATTGTCTTCCTTACGAGATTCTAAGACACTTTAGTACTTAGCATTTTTAATTTCCATGGTTTATTTCTTGTAGATCTAAGTTGGTTGTATCTTCGATTTTCTTGGGTTTTGATCTACTAAACTTTATTATTTTTAAGTTTTGATTGTTCTATGTTGTAGAGAATTCAATTTTACTCAAAATGGACCTTTAAAAAGTTAGATTTCGACTTATTTTGAGGAAGTTATGGCCAAAATAAGATTCAGCCATTTTTTAGTTCATCTGTGCTGAATTTGGCAGGGACGATGAATAGTGCCGCATAGTGCAGCCTGCCGCATGGTGATGCAGCCTGTCGCATAGTGCAGACTGTCGCAAGTGCAGCCTGCCGTATAGTGCCGCATGATGATGCAGCCTGCCGTATAGTACAGACTGCCGCATAGTGCAGCCTGCCGCATAGTGCTGCATGGTGATGCAGCCTGCCGTATAGTGCCATATGGCGGTGCAGCCTACCGCATAGTGTAGCCTGTCGCATAGTGCAGACTGCCACATAGTACCGCATGGTGATGCAGCCTGCCGCATAGTGCAGACTGTCGCATAGTACAGCCTGCCGTATAGTACAGCCTGCCGTATAGTGCCGCATGGTGATGCATCCTGCCGCATAGTTCAGCCTGCCGTATAGTGCAGCCTGCCGCATAGTACAGACTGCCGCATAGTGCAGCCTGTCGCATAGTATAGGAGGCTGTATAGTACCGCAGAAGGCCACATAGTGCCGCAGAATGACGCATAGTGCCTATTTTGGCTGTTTTTGGCTGTTTTATGTCCTATTTGGCGGATTTATGGACATAATTTCTTTCAACTTCCAACATGAAAGTTGTAGATCTTTTTCTTGGCTTCAAGAATATGTTATTAGCTATTTTATGCAAGTTTCTTTCATTCATGATAATGTAAGGATGGAACACGATAGTGGCCTATTAAGGCACACTCTTAGCAAGTAACAAGTAACATGACATGATAGTGGCCCGTCGTGACGCACTCCTGACAAACACCCTTGATATGATAATACATGATAGTGGCCCGTCGTGGCGCACTCTTGATAAGTAGACCTAACATGATAATCTTGATATGCTGTTGTGACGGCTATCTTGAATTGCTAAGTAACTTTTGTCTTGACACCGTGGGTGTTTATGCTTATATAAGCTACATGTCTCATCTTGCATCATGTCTAGGACATGAATTCCTGGTTACCACGGTCAAGGATTCATATTGAATCTGACTAGAATAAAGACTAGATTGATCAAGTAGTTCATGAAGAGATTTTCCAGCTACATGCAATCCCGTTATCTGGACGCTCTAATTGGATTTGTAGCCTGCCGTCGAGTAGGACATATTTCCAGCACACTGTCATGTGTTGCACCCCCAAGTCACCTAATCCAACTCTCTCAACTTATGACCGAATAACCTGGATTAAGTCTGCAGGGCTTGTGGCTGTTGGAACATCTCATTGCATCTTGTTAGTAATTATGCTTGTGATAACCCTAGTTAGCTAAAGTATTAAGTTGTACTTATTGCTTGGTCATGATTGATGGATAGAGTCCCGTCTAGTCTTGCCTAGGCAAGACCATTACATGATTATTTTTGCACATTGTTGTTATGCTTTACTCTTGTCGATAATTGGTTGGAGACTAAGCTCTGTTCAGGTGAAGGGTTACAACCCCGGTCCTTGTTTGGTTTACGGGTTGTAACTTGGCTACCGGATTAGTACCTTAGTTGTCTTATCGTTTATCACCTTGTTTTCTCTAACTTATGTCTTTTATTATCTTTTATGTCTCATGTGCTAATATGCTGGTTTTAGTTCTTAAGTGAAGCCTCCCTTGTGGCACTTGGTCTTTCTGGGGTCTGACCCAGCTGGTTTTGTATGGCCTGATTTTGGAATAGCACCCAAGGATCTTCCAGCCTTCCAGCCAGATGGTGAATACTAGGCACAACCCTGGCAACGAGTGGGTTTTATTTTGCTCTCCCACTCTAATTGTAAAATTATTCTTTTGAGGCGTTTAGCCGCCGAGCAAGTGTTAGCTCGTGTTGAATTTACATTCCTGTCTGCCTAAGGGCTGTAACATGATTGACAAATCCTAGGGTTGATCATGTATGACTTAAACTCTTGCTAGTCTTCGTATTTTGTATGACTAGCTTCATGATCATCTGAATATGTAATGTTTGTGACGCCTTACTTTGTATGTCTTATGATCTACCATCTTGTTACATTTACTTGTTTGCTTGAGATTGAGACACTAGGCTTGTTCTTGACCCTAAGAGACTAATGGCTTGTAGTAAACCCTCACGCATCTAGACAACCGTGACCGTATTGCGAGCTGAGATTCACTTCAATGTACGTAGCTGGCTGTAGCCCCCCTTCCCAGAAATTTAAATTATTTATTATTATTCATTTTATTTGAATGAAGATTTTAGATTTTGATAAATAATTTTTATTTTATTACCACGGTAGATGATTTTAGCCATGGTTAGGATTCTAATTTGAGTATGGTCCTCCAGAAAAAAACTTACGATGCTATTTATCATCTTCACATGTCTAATGCTACAAGTACCTACATACTCTAGGAAAACTATGTCATTTAGAAATTCCTAAACCAGAATAGGTGGCATCTAGACGCTGAACATGTTTAATGAGGGTAAGCATGTTAAATTATGCATGTTAGCAGTAAGCCATACACATTGTGAATTTTGTATGATATAAAGTATGTCGATTAATGTTAGCAATGAACAGTATGCATCCATGCAATATTATCTGTTGTTAACATTTTATAGATAGAACACGTTATGCCAATATTAGTCCTCCTATGCTAAATCATAGCTCCTTTTGGAATGCCTTGTATATGAAACAATAGTCACTTCATTGTATTCGTGTTTATCATAGACGTTTATTTGGTTGCCTATCAAAGCAAAAGGTGGATTCAATGCCTACAACCTTAGAATATAGTCAACAGTTGAATCACGAATAGGGGTGTCTGTCACTGTATCATCTTCCTCGGACATATAGGATCAACAAAACATTTTTTTTACCTTTATTTCATCAGAGATATTAGATATAGTGATGAATGAAGCATGTTTGGAAGCTTTAAGACATATTGATTATTACATAAAGTTTTGGGACTATTTTCTTTCTAATGGAATATTATTGGACACATGCCTCAATATATATATGATCAGAACTTTACCATTGTAAGATATAGTACTTCACTCCCTTTATGTAGCTAAGGCATGTTATATTTCTTTAGACAATATAGCTAATGCATGTTATATGTTGGCACCATCATTTACCTTGAGTGTTCCTTTGATACAATCAGAAATTGAAGTGTGGATTATCGGAAACTCGGCTAGCAGAGTCCAGGAATTATTCAAAGATTTACAAATAGATATTTGGCTGCACGTATTAGCGCATAATTCTTCAGTTCGCAATAATTCTTCATTTTGTGAATAATTCGTGTACTTCACGAATTGTCCTATTCCAAATGCTGTCATCCTGCAGTATCGAATAGAGGATTTTTGCTAAAATTGTTGTGGGTTTTCATCTACTGAAACGAATTTGCTATAACACAGATAGCTTCCCAGCCTAGTAAAACTCCCACACAAGGCCATCAAGGCCCATAACCCAACAGGAAGTCCTTGCAAATTCTGGCATTTCTTAAGACACAGCCATCCCAAATGGTTCCCTCACAAGCCGAGCCTTAGCTCTCCGAGCACAGGCCAAAACATTCCCAAGCCAATAGGCCAGGCCTGCAACCAATTCAGCTGAACCCAAGGAAAACCAATATTTTTCCCCTGTAGCAGAACCGAGCCCGACCCCAGTTTGCATATACGCGAGTATATATCGCGCGGTTTTAGTCGAGAGATCGTTCTCTCGTAAACCCTAAAGTATTTGGCACCGACCCCAACCCAGGTGGGAGCGCGCGCACGCCCGCTGCTGGCCGGCCACCGCCAGGGCCGCCGTCGGCCAGCCGTGCCACGGCTAAGGACTGTTCTGCCGAACACACAGCAGAAACAATAGTCGAGGGGGGGACACTTTGCGAGGAGTTTTCGCAGCGGGTGTTTGATCGTCCGACGAACCACGAATTTGGGTATGAACACAAACCATACAGCTTTCAATCCCTTCTTTTATTTCGAATTTATATGCTTTAGATTGTCCAGAAGATCGACACGAACTTCGACGAAAAACTGTTTTCTAACAGTTCGTAAAACAGTCCCAAACACCCAACTTCACATCGAAATTACCACCAAACTATCCTTCGAATCAGGAAACTTTCTGAAAGGAAGTTAACCACAACATATAGGGCTAGAAAAGTCCAGTAGGAAGTTTGTAAAGAATTGCTTTGTACAGAGAATTATTCACATGTAAACTTCAGGAAAAACCTGTTTTAAAAATATTGAAAATCGCTCCACACGACGTGCGTCACGCCAATCCGGACGACGTGGTCGCGTACCGAAAGGATCGAAAGCTGCGTAACGGCTTTGTGGTCGTGTGAGCTTTGGCGGAATTCAAATTGGTCGCGTGTGCGCGACGAATTTGATGCGTATCCGTCGAAATTCACCGTATCGTGCACTTTGCAAAATTTTCAATTACTTTGTGCACGCTCATCGGATCGAGACGAAACTTGCGCCAACAGAACCGTATCATTTTTCTGGTCCTGTATGCCAAGTTTGGTCCGATTCTGAGACAGTGGAATCCGACGTCGTTTTGCGGGTCCCACGGTCCCACTCAACGGGCGATTTTGTGCACGGTCCGCCGGAATCCAACTTTGGACATACGGTTGGGTTCGTATCGGAAAACTGGATCCGTAGACATGTAGTTTGACGACTTTAGAGACCGTTGACTCTGGCACACTTTTCGGTGCAAAGCGGGTCCAACGGCGGACATCGTTTTTGCCCGAAATTACCGATTTGCCCCTGTGTCCAGAATTGGACGTAAGGACTGGCAATCCTAGCTAATTGGACTATTCTGAGATCATTGGTATTGTTTATTTCAGCTTCCGGGGACTGTTGTACGGGTTTTGACTATAGTGGCACATTGAGTAGTTCAGATTGTCGGTTTCACCAGCAAAGGACCACAGGCGAGTATAGTTTATTGTCTGCATTTCGATATTGATTTTCACTATATTTCATTGGTGGTGTCATTGGTTATGTGATTATTTTCTATTAAAATTGTTGAGTCGGGAATGGGAAGTACCAACGATGTGTGATCTGACCTTAGACAGTGTAGACAGTGTAGACAGTGATTATTATTGCAAGTAGACAGTGTAGACAGTGATTTATTTATTGCAAAGTAGACAGTATAGACAGTGATTTGTTATTGCATTTAAACTGTGTAGATCATAATTATTGATTGTAGACAATGTTTCTTTATTTCAATATTTGTTGTAGACAGTGTAACTTTAGACAGTGTAACTTTAGACAGTGTAACTTTAGACAGTGTAACTTAGACAGTGTAGACAGTGTAACTTTAGACATTGTAGACAGTGTCGCATAATTGTCCCGAGATCGATCACATATCAAAGGTACTTCCAGCAGTTGGGGAGAGTCTGTTGTGTCTATTTATTTACTATTAGTTTTCTGTATTTCCTGTTTATTTTCAAACTCATAATTGATGTCTAACCTTTGTTTATAGTCATCTTCTTTATTTGAAATTGCATTCAGTGGATTGTGCTCGTTCCATTCCTGACTGGAAACCAACATTTTCAGGTTAGCCGTGGATGTTCTTAGCTTGGGAGTGACGGGGATACTTGCAGACAAAAGCCTAGAGACTAGCTAGATAGTTGAGATGTAGCCATTCTTTTAATTGTACAAGTTTATATTCTTCTACAAATGTAAAACTTGTAATCATTGTAAGTTAAATTAATTATGTGAATGAGCATTGTTGTGATTTGATCTTCATGGCCGTGACAGCGTTCTACCGCCGACACTGCGGCGTAGGCTGGCTTGGACACATCTCGTATCCGTTTTTAAAAAAAAAAAAAACGGGTGCGAGTCGTGACAAGTTTTTGTGGTGGCCCATGCAGGTCAGTCTTCGCAAATCATGCAAACTCGTGATGGTACTTAAGTTAGTTGTACTATTGCGAGCCTGCGACTAGAACATGCTCATTCACGAACAAGGATTAATTTAATTTAAGAGAATGACTAGGACTAGGAGTCCCTTATACCAATTTACCGATGGGTAGTTTAGGCCATGCAATTTAGGATGGAAATTATTAAGTTTTGATAGTTGTCAGATTCCTATAGGTACACTATTACCTCTTGATATGACGATATGATCCAATGTAGATAGGTTATTCACTTAGTGAGACAAGGCTTTCTAGAATTAATGGCCTAACCTTGATGACTGTGCAATTCCTTCTCTTTGCCCCTAGATATCACCCTCATATCTTAGTCCAATTGCCTATTCAGTTTCTATTTTGCCTAAGAATTATTATTTTTATGTTATCCATAGACGAACCTCGAGTTAGTTTCAACTCAAAGCTTTTCCTCAATGGTTTGGATATACAGGAAATAGATACTAGAATGTTTGTAACTCTTTTCCTCGGTTTGTTCCTCCATGTACATCTTTTATTCTAAGGATTATGACCGATGGATACTTACACCTTATTTCATAGCCAGTTGTTTGAATCTCTAGGAGCTCATGAAGTTTTACAGATATAGTTAAAAGAATGTTAGTTGACTCATAATGGTAGGACAGCAGCGCACTGTCGTCGTTTATTTGAACTATGGACTCACTGCAGCCAGCAGCGCACTGGCGAGACACGACTCCTAGAATTGAAATTAGTCTAAGAAAATATAGGTTATAGAATATTCCTAAAACTATGGCTAGTGGTCCTCTTTGATCGTAGTTACCCTGGAGTCGAGATAAGGTAGAATATCTGATATCATATCACATCTGAATCACGGAACCAAGAGTTTACCACAGCCCGAGTATACGGGCGAGGCGTAACTCTCGGTGAAATGACTTCAAACGTGATTACAGGTTTAGGATACTATGGAGGATAGGACAATACCAGTATGTCCCAGGAGACCCGAAGCCAATATTAGTGGAAGTTTTGTAAGTTGGGTAGCATGTCTCCCAACATAGCAATCCGTAGTCCTTGTGATCTATTGACGAGGTAATTGACTAACACTAATAGGTTACCTGGAATATAGAATTTAGAGGTCCATAACCCATTAGTCGACCAAGGCTTATGGATAGGAAGATAGTAGGGAGACCGTATAAGCAAGAACACATGGTAAAGTTTTGATTCTCTCTAAACTCGAACTACTTGTGCCTCTTTTCAAAAATCTTGCGTACTTGTATCTTGACTATCTTGACCAACGCTACTATTACAGCCTAGTTTTGCAAGCTTACTCTTTTATCGAGCTTGAATCGAGGCATATGTTTAGTGGGGACGCCTGCTAACTTATTGTCTAATCAGAATCAGTGTATTATGGTCTGATCAACCATGATGCATTTGGTTCGCACTTTATTTAATTACCCTACGTGGATTGAGATATAGATGTCTCTAGGATCTCATCCACGACTGCATTGACAATTTCTCTTGAATTATATGTTCGCCCTTGAATCATGAAATTGTATTCAGTAACATCTCCCTTGAATTCTTTATCGTTTTTATCTTTCACCGATTTCGAAAGACGAAAGCTCGTGATGGTAGAGAGCTACAGAGTATTCCCATGGCTATGATAATGGTAGACACAAGCGTAGCTACCAACGGCCAGTCGTATGATTGAGTTACTCGTTCTCCCATCGACCCTCAAACTACTATTGAGACTTTCGAGCCAGCTGAAATTAAGAATGATTAGGGTTTTACCCTTAGTCGAAATGCCTACCTAGGAGACTATCTATCCTCAAGAGACCAAATAGTGTGAGTCTCTAATTTTTGCTGGAAGCTTGCCCTAACTAGCAACCCTTAAGCCTTGAACCAACCTTTCCTCAACCGAAGCCCACAGTTAGACATGAGATTAGTGGACAATCGGGTAATCATTTACCGTGACACTCCTCCCGAGATTGGTTTCCAACAAATATTACTCTAGTTATGTAAATGTTTGCTACTAATACCTAACTAGTGTTGGAACACCACAGTCTCTTGTTTAGCTAATACCATAGATTAAATACCGTGTCAAATTGTGATATACCAGTTGTCAACAACAACGCATGATCACTACAGCCCATACCACTAGAACCCTTATGACAATAGTCTGACAGGTTTGACACAACTAGAGATTCACGACTCAGTTGTTAGAAATCTCTTCATAGGACATGTCTTGGAGTTGGTTACCCTGTCGATAACCCTTGTATACAATGGACGAGTAGATCATTCTATTTTTCGACCGTGTGTCATTGAACACTCTCGTTTTCCATTCATTGAGGAACGATCCTTGGCTTGACTTAGAGCTACTGTATCATGTTACGTCGTGCCTTAATCCTTATTGACAAGAGTCGAGGTACAATAACGGACTTGAAATCCTTCTAACCTCAATATTCCTAGGACCATGTCCTATTTTAAGGTGGGTAGACTGTAAGCCTTCTAGAATTTTTGGGATATACAAGGATTACCGATTGACTAGAATATTTTCCATTGGGATGATAATTAGTGTCTCATGGACTCCCACTTTCCATCAAGATCTTTTGTGTCCCCGACCGTGTCATTAATATTCGGAGCACGAGATCAGTTGTTACCTTCCAACAAATTTCATATGTAAGATCTAGATGAGTCCACCTTCATCTAGGTATATCATGTCCCACTCAAACCAGTCCCCTTGTACTCTATTTTTATGGTACGACTTTCAGGTAGAAAGGACTAACTATAACCCTTACCATGGTACCGGTACACTTCTCGATTATGATTAGGACTCAACTTCGACTCAAAGCCTTCAACCCAATATATGGTTGTGATCGACTCGAGCCCACTGCGCGCATGTCACCAGTGTGCCACTCAATGGTGTCTTCTCGTGCCACTTAAACACAGAAGTCACGGAAGACGCATTTGGGCTTTAGGGACCTAGCTAACCAACCTGCCTGATAAATAGCTCAACCACTTGGGTGAAAACCTATTCTAGGTTATCCTAACCTAGTAGTAATAGGCTTATCATGGGATCTTGTCCAGACCATATGGATTAAAATCCTAGCTTCATCCAACCAGCGATTAATGTTCAATCAGAAAACCTATTAAGATCCAGTAAAACCCATCCATATGTACCACCATATTTGGACTATAAAACTGCACTAGTTGAAATAGGTCCATGTACCTATTAAGTTGTCCCCTCTCTTGGAATGTGAAGTCATTCGTGACCATAAATCCATCTACCTGGAAGTCGCGATATGATCTTGTATTACATTTTATATCCCTTGTTCGTGTGTTTAAATCACCACGGAAAAGATCACACTCTTGATTTCTCAGATTCCGTTCTATTGGAAACTATTTAGAATTTCGAGAACGGAACTTCTGTTTTGCCGGATGCAAGCTCCTATAAGAATGAAGGATTCTTAGACTTAGCAAGTAACTGGACTAGAGTAGCCCAATCTAGCAAAATTGGTCAATGGCTCATAGACTTTCCTTCTATCTGTATCCTTGAATAATATCTACTGCTCTTGAGACTTCATTTTTACTTTCGATTGTTCTTCCTTATCTTTATGTCCTTCCTACTTCGGAACGACGAATGGTCATACTTATTAGAAATTACAAATATTTTTAACTACTTGTGTAAATTGCTGCTTGTTAAATTTTGGGTTACTTAATAGATAAAAGTGGTTTATAGACGTCATATGCAGTAGGTATCTGCTGGTAGGATTGTTAGCAACTAGTTAGAAGATTATAGGTTTTAGTTGTGAGGAGTAGTGTGACCTAAGGTGGGTAGAAGTCCTCGAGGGTTCATAATTACGAAATGACTAGGAGGAGGATATAAATTATTCCGAGGAATTAAATTTGAGAAGATTGTGGTAATAGTGGATTCATTCCTTTACTTTTATTTTTGAATTTTAGGCGTAGTTATGAGTTAGAATTTCGAGGACGAAATTATTTTAAGGTGGGTAGATTTGTAGCTCCCCTTCCCAGAAATTTAAATTATTTATTATTATTCATTTTATTTGAATGAAGATTTTAGATTTTGATAAATAATTTTTATTTTATTACCACGGTAGATGATTTTAGCCATGGTTAGGATTCTAATTTGAGTATGGTCCTCCAGAAAAAAACTTACGATGCTATTTATCATCTTCACATGTCTAATGCTACAAGTACCTACATACTCTAGGAAAACTATGTCATTTAGAAATTCCTAAACCAGAATAGGTGGCATCTAGACGCTGAACATGTTTAATGAGGGTAAGCATGTTAAATTATGCATGTTAGCAGTAAGCCATACACATTGTGAATTTTGTATGATATAAAGTATGTCGATTAATGTTAGCAATGAACAGTATGCATCCATGCAATATTATCTGTTGTTAACATTTTATAGATAGAACACGTTATGCCAATATTAGTCCTCCTATGCTAAATCATAGCTCCTTTTGGAATGCCTTGTATATGAAACAATAGTCACTTCATTGTATTCGTGTTTATCATAGACGTTTATTTGGTTGCCTATCAAAGCAAAAGGTGGATTCAATGCCTACAACCTTAGAATATAGTCAACAGTTGAATCACGAATAGGGGTGTCTGTCACTGTATCATCTTCCTCGGACATATAGGATCAACAAAACATTTTTTTTACCTTTATTTCATCAGAGATATTAGATATAGTGATGAATGAAGCATGTTTGGAAGCTTTAAGACATATTGATTATTACATAAAGTTTTAGGACTATTTTCTTTCTAATGGAATATTATTGGACACATGCCTCAATATATATATGATCAGAACTTTACCATTGTAAGATATAGTACTTCACTCCCTTTATGTAGCTAAGGCATGTTATATTTCTTTAGACAATATAGCTAATGCATGTTATATGTTGGCACCATCATTTACCTTGAGTGTTCCTTTGATACAATCAGAAATTGAAGTGTGGATTATAGGAAACTCGGCTAGCAGAGTCCAAGAATTATTCAAAGATTTACAAATAGATATTTGGCTGCACGTATTAGCGCATAATTCTTCAGTTCGCAATAATTCTTCATTTTGTGAATAATTCGTGTACTTCACGAATTGTCCTATTCCAAATGCTGTCATCCTGCAGTGTCGAATAGAGGATTTTTGCTAAAATTGTTGTGGGTTTTCATCTACTGAAACGAATTTGCTATAACACAGATAGCTTCCCAGCCTAGTAAAACTCCCACACAAGGCCATCAAGGCCCATAACCCAACAGGAAGTCCTTGCAAATTCTGGCATTTCTTAAGACACAGCCATCCCAAATGGTTCCCTCACAAGCCGAGCCTTAGCTCTCCGAGCACAGGCCAAAACATTCCCAAGCCAATAGGCCAGGCCTACAACCAATTCAGCTGAACCCAAGGAAAACCAATATTTTTCCCCTGTAGCAGAACCGAGCCCGACCCCAGTTTGCATATACGCGAGTATATCGCGCGGTTTTAGTCGAGAGATCGTTCTCTCGTAAACCCTAAAGTATTTGGCACCGACCCCAACCCAGGTGGGAGCGCGCGCACGCCCGCTGCTGGCCGGCCACCTCCAGGGCCGCCGTCGGCCAGCCGTGCCACGGCTAAGGACTGTTCTGCCGAACACACAGCAGAAACAATAGTCGAGGGGGGGACACTTTGCGAGGAGTTTTCGCAGCGGGTGTTTGATCGTCCGACGAACCACGAATTTGGGTATGAACACAAACCATACAGCTTTCAATCCCTTCTTTTATTTCGAATTTATATGCTTTAGATTGTCCAGAAGATCGACACGAACTTCGACGAAAAACTATTTTCTAACAGTTCGTAAAACAGTCCCAAACACCCAACTTCACATCGAAATTACCACCAAACTATCCTTCGAATCAGGAAACTTTCTGAAAGGAAGTTAACCACAACATATAGGGCTAGAAAAGTCCAGTAGGAAGTTTGTAAAGAATTGCTTTGTACAGAGAATTATTCACATGTAAACTTCAGGAAAAACCTGTTTTAAAAATATTGAAAATCGCTCCACACGACGTGCGTCACGCCAATCCGGACGACGTGGTCACGTACCGAAAGGATCGAAAGCTGCGTAACGGCTTTGTGGTCGTGTGAGCTTTGGCGGAATTCAAATTGGTCGCGTGTGCGCGACGAATTTGATGCGTATCCGTCGAAATTCACCGTATCGTACACTTTGCAAAATTTTCAATTACTTTGTGCACGCTCATCGGATCGAGACGAAACTTGCGCCAACAGAACCGTATCATTTTTCCGGTCCTGTATGCCAAGTTTGGTCCGATTCTGAGACAGTGGAATCCGACGTCGTTTTGCGGGTCCCACGGTCCCACTCAACGGGCGATTTTGTGCACGGTCCGCCGGAATCCAACTTTGGACATACGGTTGGGTTCGTATCGAAAAACTGGATCCGTAGACATGTAGTTTGACGACTTTAGAGACCGTTGACTCTGGCACACTTTTCGGTGCAAAGCGGGTCCAACGGCGGACATCGTTTTTGCCCGAAATTACCGATTTGCCCCTGTGTCCAGAATTGGACGTAAGGACAGGCAATCCTAGCTAATTGGACTATTCTGAGATCATTGGTATTGTTTATTTCAGCTTCCGGGGACTGTTGTACGGGTTTTGACTATAGTGGCACATTGAGTAGTTCAGATTGTCGGTTTCACCAGCAAAGGACCACAGGCGAGTACAGTTTATTGTCTGCATTTTGATATTGATTTTCACTATATTTCATTGGTGGTGTCATTGGTTATGTGATTATTTTCTATTAAAATTGTTGAGTCGGGAATGGGAAGTACCAACGATGTGTGATCTGACCTTAGACAGTGTAGACAGTGTAGACAGTGATTATTATTGCAAGTAGACAGTGTAGACAGTGATTTATTTATTGCAAAGTAGACAGTGTAGACAGTGATTTGTTATTGCATTTAAACTGTGTAGATCATGATTATTGATTGTAGACAATATTTCTTTATTTCAATATTTGTTGTAGACAGTGTAACTTTAGACAGTGTAACTTTAGACAGTGTAACTTAGACAGTGTAGACAGTGTAACTTTAGACAGTGTAGACAGTGTCGCATAATTGTCCCGAGATCGATCACATATCAAAGGTACTTCCAGCAGTTGGGGAGAGTCTGTTGTGTCTATTTATTTACTATTAGTTTTCTGTATTTCCTGTTTATTTTCAAACTCATAATTGATGTCTAACCTTTGTTTATAGTCATCTTCTTTATTTGAAATTGCATTCAGTGGATTGTGCTCGTTCCATTCCTGACTGGAAACCAACATTTTCAGGTTAGCCGTGGATGTTCTTAGCTTGGGAGTGACGGGGATACTTGCAGACAAAAGCCTAGAGACTAGCTAGATAGTTGAGATGTAGCCATTCTTTTAATTGTACAAGTTTATATTCTTCTACAAATGTAAAACTTGTAATCATTGTAAGTTAAATTAATTATGTGAATGAGCATTGTTGTGATTTGATCTTCATGGCCGTGACAGCGTTCTACCGCCGACACTGCGGCGTAGGCTGGCTTGGACACATCTCGTATCCGTTTTAAAAAAAAAAAAAAAACGGGTGCGGGTCGTGACACTGGCTGTGTCTGTCCCCCGCTCTCCAGTATTCTGGTTCTGGGGCGTGACAGGTATCCATGTACAACATCGTACAGCCTCATGGACATTAGTTTAAGGAAATTTAATCTCAGTGTCAGTGTTCCATAATAGTCACTTAAGTCTAACTTGTTCCTACCTTGAATCGGTTTCTTAGGATCTCCAGTCAGACTCATTTGGGTTGCCACTATTGGTGACTAACTTATGGGCTTAAGTACCACATCCCCCTCGATAATTCTATGATTAGTTTTATAGACAAACTCTTCGTCAAGAGTAAAAAACTCTTTATCAAGAGATCTGTAAAGTTCTTTTATGACTTTATAGTCAAAAACTATATTTTTACCTTTTAGGCTTTTTAAATATCTTAAAATACAACTACATGTACCTGTTCATCTTAGAATTCATAAGATCATGCTTTATCAGTTCTTTTAACATAAATTATAAAAAGACAAGTACAAAAATATATAGATCATGTATATGCATAATAAGATGTATCATGAAGGCATAACACGAATAAAATTGGCCTTGATCTACTTGATATATACATAGTAAGATATCTGAGCCATTCAACTTCAACACAAACTATGTTTAAATATACTATTTCAAATTCTTTGATACTCCTAAGTATGATAGCTTGTCACATGGACCTATCAACTTATGAGTATTTAAGTTGTTCCACAGATAAAACTTTACACTAGATCTCAGTGATCTTTAGTGTTTTTATATCCGAAGAAAATGTCATATAATGACTCAAAAACACTTAAGAATTCTATGAAACCAATTGTAGTCCATTTTCTTAGGAATTTTTTGGTTTGACTAACTAGATGTTTGAGTTACTCCTAAATCATACTCTGTGTCACCGGAGTCAAAAATGTGTAATTCCACTAATTGCCGATATAAGCCCTAGAGTAGTGAGTCAAAGCTCATCTGGCTCTGTCACGTCTTAAAGTAAGACAATAACTTCCAGCCTGGGCTCTAAAGATTTATCTTTACAAGCCATGTTTAAAAAATGATAGTCTAAATTACTAGAATAATAGTTTAAATGATTTGTGCTAATTGACCTTATCAAATCTTTAGTTTATCAAGTTTTGATCAACTTGGGTTAGCTATAGGGGATGGTTACCAGCTAGCGGAGGTCCACAGGGGGACGATTAAATTTCGTGTCGCTTAGAGCTGTCCACGCTCGGTTGACAGAAGGACCCTTTCGACTTGTACCAAAAATAATCTCAACTTTTAAAACTTTTGATTTATTTTTTTTGCAATTTTACTAACTATTTTCTTGTGACTAAATTGTTTGAATGAATCAAAAAAATAGCGTCACGGAATGTAACCAAAAACAAACTTTGTGTAAATATTATGACAGAACAATATTGTGATTTCTTTCTGACTATAAGTTCTAATATTGTGATAATATAGATATTTAAGGTTCAAACATGTAAACTGATTAAGGAAAGAATATTATCCACTATCACCATATTCAACATACAGAAACCAATAATGATGGCTCACATATTTCATATATTTGTCCAACTAAAGTTAGTAATCAAAATGAATAGAATATGTGAATTATAAATTGGAAAAATCACATTTCCATGTGATCGAAGCAATTATGTACTTGATTTCGGCTAAGTAATAGCATGTCAGAAGAAAGTCAGTTTGTGTATTATTTTGAGATAGATCTTATCCCTTAGCATGTTTGCTACTTTTCTAAGATGTCACAACTTCTACTGTTTTTGACTTGAAGAGATAACATTACAAATATCATGCCCGAAAAGGATAAAATCTCTACCAATTCGGTTTTTATGAAAATAAATATTAATTTGCATATTAATAAGAAATGTAATTAGATGCACGATTTATTCGTTCTAGCATACCAATATATATGTTTATGAATTTTAACATGCATTAAGGTAATTCAACAAAATTTTGTATGGTAAATATGTATTATAAAGATGCTATCAATATGCCCCAAAAAAATTATAAGTATAACATATATTTTAGTTACAAAATACAATTAAAGAAAACATTTGATAATACTATATAGCAACATGTATCAAAATTTTCCTATAAATTAAACATTACATATAAAATAACCACATAACAATATGTTTATATATTAATGACTTTGCAAATTTTTATTCTGGATGCCAAACTCTATAATTAATATTGAACGATGTAAAATTTTGTTATTGATGCGTACCAATATCTAGTTTTGTATGTAGAGTCATAATTATCACGACTTGACAAAATTTCATGTAATTATCCATGATATCTGTCACCCCTGTTTTTTGTTTTACGTATTTTCACAATACGTGTACGGAATTCTGACCCATATTGTGACTTGTCTTAACTAGCTAATCTTGGTTTGATCTTGACTTGGTTTAATTTGGGTTGGTCCAACTTGGTTTGGATTGGTTTGAGATGAGAAGGGTTTTATATAAAAACCCAACTCCTCTCTCTCTCTCTTTCATTATTTCATTTCTCTTCATCTTCCTCCAACCTAAGGCAAGTACATCTTGCCAAATGTTGGACAAGTGTTATTTTGTTTGTTCTAAACTATTCCTTACATGATTCTAAGCATCTTTAGAACTTGGTATTTTTTATTTTGGTGGATAAATTTTTGTAGATCTAAGTTTATAGTCTTTTCAGTTTTTTTTGGTTTTGGTCTACTAAACTTCATTATTTTCAAGTTTTGATTGTTCTATGTTGTAGAGAATTCGATTTTACCCAAAATGGACCTTTAAAAAGTTAGATTTCGACTTGTTTTAAGGAAGTTATGGCCAAAATAAGATTTGAGCATTTTCTAGTTCATCTGTGCTGAATCTGGCAGGGACGATGAATAGTACCGCAGGCATGAATAGTGCCGCAGGCATGAATAGTGTCGCATGAATGAATAGTATCGCATGCATGAATTGTGCCGCAGGCATAAATAGTGTCGCATGAATGAATAGTGACACATGGATGAATAGTGCCGCAGGAATGAATAGTGCCATAGGAATGAATAGTGCCGCATGGATGAATAGTATTGTAGGAATGAATAGTGCCGTATGACTTGTATAGTACCGCAGGCTTGCATAGTGCCGCATGATGAATAGTGCCGCATGGATGCATAGTGTCGCATGAGTTGTATAGTGCCGCAGGCTTGCATAGTGCCGCATGGCTTGCATAGTGCCGCATAGAGCCTATTTTGGCTATTTTATGTCCTATTTGACTGATTTGTGGCCATAATTTCTCCCAACTCCCAACATGAAAGTTGTAGATTTTTTCCTTGGCTTCAAGAATATGTTACCAACTATTTTATGCAAGTTTCTTTCATTCTTGATATGGAACTTATGATTGGATTGCATGTTTTCTATCTTGGCCTAAATTACGACGACCCTACTAAATAGCTTGATATTTCTTTAATAAATGAATTTCTAAACATGATTTGATAATATTGTACAGTTAGAGAATGATTGTACCCCTCTTATACCTTAACACTAGCACAGATTCAATTGGTGTTTTAGGCCAAGTAGTTACCTCATTTATTTCTTCTCATATGTTATGATGCACCTTTTATCAAGATCTATCTACAAGCTTTCTTATGTCTATGATTGTTTAATATGATAGTGACCCATTGTGGTGCACTCGTAATGAATGCCTTTCTTCTTTGCTTAACACGATAGTGACCCGTTGTTGTGCACTCAAGTCACATATCACTTCTTTGCTTAACATGATTATGGCCCGTCGTGGCACACCCATAACAAGTACTCTTAACATGATAGTGACCCATCGTGGTGCACTCCAGACAAGTAACATGATATGACATGACATGAACCATGAATGCTGTTGCGACGGCTTTATTGGCTTACAAGTAATAAATGATTTGGACACCGTGGATGTTTCTCTTGAGTATGTTTGTATAAGCAATATGTTCTGTATTGCATCATGTCTAGGATATGAATTCCTGATTTTCCACGGTCAGGGATTCATACTGAATCTGGCTAGGATTAATGACTAGATTGATCAAGTAGTTCATGAAGAGACTTTCTCAGTTACCTGTTGCCCGCATGATCCCGGCCTTATATATATATATATATATATATATATATATATATATATATATAGGATTTGGAGCTATCTGTCATGATGAGCACATTTCCAGCTCACCGTCGAGTGGGGAACCTTCTTAGGACACATGTACCTTACTACAGTGTGTCTGCTATACTTGTTTTCTTTTACTGGGGTCACTCCGGTAGCAGCAGACGGGTAACTGGACTTGGAAATCTCTTTGCATCTTGTTAGTAACTAGGTTTGTGATAACCCTAGTTAGCTAAAGTATCAAGCCGTACTCATTGCTTGGCCGTGATTGATGGATAAAGTCAGTCCAGTCCAGTCTAGTTTTGTCTAGGTAGTGTCCATATGTTTATTACAGTACACTATGGTTTATGCTTTATTTTCATCGATAAATGATCGAAGACAAAGTTCTGTTCAGGAGAAGGGTTACAACCCAGGTCCTTGTTTGGTTTAAGGGTTGTAACTTGACTTCCGAATTAGTTTCTAAGTCCACTTATCATTGTCCTTCTATATGATTCTTACATGCTCACATGTTCAATTATCTCACAAGCTATACATGACTCCCTATGTCGGGTCACCATGCTCTTATGACCCGGCTATCTCACAAGTTCGCATGTTCAATTGCTTTCACATAATCTCAAGCTTCTGTTTACTTAACATGTCTACACTTTATATTATGTTGCATGATGATTACTTTATGCTCCAAGATGCTTACTTATTGTCTTCCTTTGCTCGGGATAAGTGCATTGGTAGTGCACGAGTCTCGATCTGCTCTTATTCATTTGTATCTCTAATTCTTGATGTTAGTGATTGCTTGTTTTAGTTCATAGTTTGGCTTCCTTTGTGGTACTTGTTATTGGGGGTCTGACTCCACTGGTTTTGTTTGGCCAGATCTGATAGAGAAGCCCAGAGGATCTTCTGCACCATCTACTCGACGGTGACCATCCAGAGCACCAAAGTACCCAAGCGGGTTTCTTATTTTATTCTCCCACTGGTTATGTACATTATTCTTTTGTGGCGTTTAGCCTCCAAGCACGTGTTTAGCTCGTGTTTTGGTCCTTGACATTCAGCCTACGGGCATAAACATGATGTGCGTATTCTAGACTGCAGCTAGAGCTATCATGTATGACTAATATTCTTGCTAGTTTCTCCATTTTGTATTACTAGCTTCATGATCATCCATGTATATATGGTTTGGGACGCTTTACTATTGTATGTCTGATGATCATACTTCTTGCTTCTTGTATAATTGCCTGTGATTGAGATACCTAGGATTGTTTTAACCTAGGATCGACTATTGGCTTGTAGAAGTAACCCCCATGTCTTGACAGCTTATACGTGATTTCAGAGTACTGGCGTACTTTAGAATTGCGTAACTGGCCATGTCCGTCCCTACTTACCAGTATTCTGGTTCTGGGGCATGACATAGGTTTTAGTGGTGGCCCATGCAGGTCTGATTTTTCAGATATGTGGGGGTTACTAATATTTAGTTATCTCAATCACGATTATCCTTTATTGATATCCTTCATATTATTCTATATTTCTGATCCTTTGACCTGATATCTGCCTTGATCATTGATCATTCTTGTCCTTTCGATTTGATCCTTGTGCCCTTTAACTTTCAGGGGCACTGTTCCTAATTCTTCCAGTTATCTTGTTTAGGTTCTGTCGATGGCAGGTCAGTAATCTTCTGTTAGGCCAATTATGGAGGATCACTCTCAGCATTCAGATGAAGAGTCGAGAGTTGACTCGAGGGCAGAGGTGCCAGTCCATCCCGATCAGCCAACTCAGCCCATACAATCAGCAGTCCGAACAGAGGTAGTACCAGGTCAGCCCGATGTACCTGCACTCATAGGGATTATTAAAGAAATGATGGAGTCACAACAACGACGAGATCTCGTTCTCCAGCAGAGTATCCAGATGTTGATAGACCGTAGTTTGCAAGGAATACCCGAGGAACTTCAAGCCAGGGACTTGCAGCCAGAGGAAGTGCAGGTTAGAGGCAGACAGTACCAGTCATCCAGCCCGTCAGCATATCGAGCCCGACCTACTCTAGAGGCAGTACGAGAAAAAGAGCATATAATTAGGAGGACCGCATCCAGAACCGAAGGTCGTAAAAGGAACTATTTGCATGTATCAGGCTTTTCACCCCGACGTCCATCACCAGTACCAGCAGACCAACATCTATATCAGAGCCAGGAGTTACTGGTCGTATGTTCCTTCTGTGGAAGGGAAAGGCACACTCATCTTACCTGTCGGAGGGCTAACCATCTACATTTAGCGTGCGGATCACCAGACCACCTGGTAGGAGTTTGTCCCTTGTGGAGTCCAGCTGGATCGTCATCCTTCCATCCTTCCAACCAGTAGGCACCAGCACTGGTTCAGCAGCAGCAAGCTCAGAGGCAGAAAGACCAATATCAGTATCGATCGGAACAAGGAGCCTGTACCTATTGTGGAAAGTTAGGGCATTCTAGATCAGTTTATCGGACGGCCAATAGGCGATGCTTCCGCTGTGGAGCAGAGGACCATTCAATTAGCACTTGCCCATACCCGACATCCCGAAGACGACCATCTATACCAGATATACCCCTGCCATCATTTCAGTCACCTCCGTCGTCGCCTTTAGTAGTGGACGAGCAGCTAGGGCCAATACTAGATGTTCAACCATTGGCGCAGTACCCACCGCCATCGCAAGCTCGAAGGATTAGACAGCTCAGAGCACAGTTGCATGCACAGTACCAGGAGCAGCTCTAGTATCAGCACGAGGGTAATACCTTGGGAGTCTCAGGTACCATCTTCATGGTTTTCCATCAGTTCTTCTCTTGGGATTTGTGTTTCAGTGGCAGGCCAGGTAGTGGCGATATATCTTGGGTTCTTGCAGGCAATCTTGTATTCTATCCACGTATGGAGTACAATGGCCGGCTTGATTTATTCGATGAGTTAAGGCGAGTTTCTCGTCCCAACTCTTCTGTCTTCGTAGTCGAGGCATGTGATAACTTCATTGGTATCGACTAAGAAGATACGTCCTGGGTAGAGTCTTGTCTTAGACTAAATCATTTGTACCGACTTGCTTTGAGACTTGACCTTATCCATTTTGGAGTCAGCGTAGGCCAGCGAGGACGTTGGTCCCTACTCAACTGTCTCAAGAGACATATTTATTCATATGCCTCCAACCCTTCTTAATTGCGATTGCTTATTGCTTACGCATTTATTTACATTACAGTTGCCTCTATTTACTTATATGACATGCTATATTTTATAGAGATGATTGTGTTTTCTTGATCTTTTGTTTTTGTTATCTTGCTCGACTAGCTTTAGGAAATTCCGAGGACAAAATTTTTTTAAGGTGGGTAGAGTTGTCACCCCCATTTTTTGTTTTACGTATTTTCAGTATACGTGTACGAAATTCTGACCCATATTGTGACTTGTCTTAACTAGCTAATCTTGGTTTGATCTTGACTTGGCTTAATTTGGTTTGGTTCAACTTGGTTTGAATTGGTTTGAGATGAGAAGGGTTTTATATAAAAACCCAACTCTTCTCTCTCTTCCATTATTTTATTTCTCTTCATCTTCCTCCAACCTAAGGCAAGTACATCTTGCCAAATGTTGGACAAATATTATTTTGTTTGTTATAAACTATTCCTTACACGATTCTAAGCATCTTTAGAACTTGGCATTTTTTATTTTGGTGGATAAATTTTTGTAGATCTAAGTTTATAGCCTTTTCAGTTTTTTTGGTTTTGATCTACTAAACTTTATTATTTTTAAGTTTTGATTGGTCTAAGTTGTAGAGAATTCGATTTTACCCAAAATGGATCTTTGAAAAGTTAGATTTTGACTTGTTTTGAGGAAGTTATGGCCAAAATAAGATTTGAGCGTTTTCTAGTTCATCTGTGCTGAATCTGGCAGGGACGATAAATAGTGTCACAGGCATGAATAGTGCTGCAGGCATGAATAGTATCGCATGAATGAATAGTTCCACATGTATGAATAGTATCGCAGGCATGAATAGTACCACAGGTATGAATAGTGCCGTATGAATGAATAGTGTCGCAGGAATGAATAGTGCCGCATGGATGAATAGTGCCATAGGAATGAATAGTATCGCAGGCTTGCATAGTGCCACATGGTTTGCATAGTGCCGCATGGATGAATAGTGCCGCATGATGAATAGTGCCGCATGGATGCATAGTGCCGCATAGCTTGCATAGTACCGCAGGCTTGCATAGTGCCGTATGGCTTGCATAGTGCCGCATAGTGCCTATTTTGGCTGTTTTTGGCTATTTTATGTCATATTTGGCTGATTTGTGGCCATAATTTCTTCCAACTCCCAACATCAAAGTTGTAGATCTTTTTCTTGGCTTCAAGAATATGTTACCAACTATTTTATGCAAGTTTCTTTCATTCTTGATATGGAACTTATGATTGGATTGCATGTTTTCTATCTTGGCCTAAATTACGACGACCCTACTAAATAGCTTGATATTTCTTTAATAAATGAATTTCTAAACATGATTTGATAATATTGTACAGTTAGAGAATGATTGTACCCCTCTCATACCCTTAACACTAGCACAGATTCAATTGGAGTTTTAGGCCAAGTAGTTACCTCATTTATTCCTTCTCATATGTTATGATGCACCTTTTATCAAGATCTATCTACAAGATTTCTTATGTCTATGATTGTTTAACATGATAGTGACCCGTTGTGGTGCACTCATAATGAATGCCTTTCTTCTTTGCTTAACACGATAGTGACCCGTTGCGGTGCACTCAAGTCACATATCACTTCTTTGCTTAACATGATTGTGGCCCGTCGTGGTGCACCCCTAACAAGTACTCTTAACATGATAGTGATCCGTCGTGGTGCACTCTAGACAAGTAACATGATATGACATGAAATGAACCATGAATGCTGTTGCGATAGCTTTATTGGCTTAAAAGTAATAAATGATTTGGACACCGTAGATGTTTCTCTTGAGTGTGTTTGTATAAGCTACATGTTCTGTATTGCATCATGTCTAGGATATGAATTCTTGATTTCCCATGGTCAGGGATTCATACTGAATCTGGCTAGGATTAATGACTAGATTGATCAAGTAGTTCATGAAGAGAATTTCCCAGTTACCTGTTGCCCGTATGATCCCGGCCTTATATATATATACATGGGATTTGGAGCTATCTGTCATGATAAGCACATTTCCAGCTCACCGTCGAGTGGGGCACCTCCTTAGGACACATGTATCTTACTGCAGTGTGTCTGCTTTACTTGTTTTCTTTTGCTGGGGTCACTCCGTTAGCAGCAGGCGGGTAACTGGACTTGGAAATCTCTTTGCATCTTGTTAGTAACTAGGCTTGTGATAACCCTAGTTAGCTAAAGTATCAAGCCGTACTCATTGCTTGGCCATGATTGATGGATGGAGTCAGTCCAGTCCAGTCCAGTCCAGTCTAGTTTTGTCTAGATAGTGTCCGTATGTTTATTTTAGTACACTATGGTTTCTGCTTTACTTTCATCGATAAATGGTCGAAGACAAAGTTCTGTTCAGGAGAAGGATTACAACCCAGGTCCTTGTTTGGTTTAAGGGTTGTAACTTGACTTCCGAATTAGTTCCTAAGTCCACTTATCATTGTTCTTCTATATGATTCTTACATGCTCACATGTTCAATTATCTCACAAGCTATACATGACTCCCTATGCCGAGTCACCATGCTCTTATGACCCGACTATCTCACAAGTTCACATGTTCAATTGCTTTTACATAATCTCAAGCTTCTGTTTACTTAACATGTCTACAATTTACATTATGTTGCATGATGATTACTTTATGCTCCAAGATGCTTACTTATTGTCTTTCTATGCTCGTGATAAGTGCGTTGGTAGTGCACGAGTCTCGATCTGCTCTTATTCATTTGTATCTCTAATTGTTGATGTTAGTGATTGATGGTTTTAGTTCATAGTTTGGCTTCTTTTATGGTACTTGCTATTGGGGGTCTGACCCCACTGGTTTTGTTTGGCCAGATCTGATAGAGAAGCCCAGAGGATATTCCGCACCATCTACTCGACGGTGACCGTCCAGAGCACCAGAGTACCCAAGTGGGTTTCTTATTTTATTCTCCCACTGGTTATGTACATTATTCTTTTGTGGCGTTTAGCCTCCGAGCACGTGTTTAGCTCGTGTTTTGGTCCTTGACATTTAGCCTAAGGGCATAAACATGATGTGCGTATTCTAGACTGCAGCTAGAGCTATTATGTATGACTAATATTCTTGCTAGTTTCTCCATTTTGTATTACTAGCTTCATGATCATCCATGTATATATGATTTGGGACGCTTTACTATTATATGTCTGATGATCATACTTCTTGCTTCTTGTATAATTGCCTGTGATTGAGATACCTAGGATTGTTTTAACCTAGGATCGACTGTTGGCTTGTAGAAGTAACCCCCATGTCTTGACAGCTTATACGTGATTTCAGAGTACTGGCGTACTTTGAAATTGCGTAGCTGGCCTTGTCCATCCCCACTTGCTAGTATTCTAGTTCTGGGGCGTGACAACATCGGGCGACTAAAATAGTTATTAATAATATTAAATAAAAAAGATTCCTCGCGATGCATCAACAATAGAAAATATGGAAATAGAATAGGTGTTATTTACCTTGCACTTTACTAATGATATGCAAAAGCAACAAAACAAAAACAAACAAAACAAAAAACTAAAGCAACATCGGTTTTTCACTCTAGGTGCCTTATTATATGTTACACCATAAAAGTTTACATGTGTTAAAGCATGTGTTAATCATTGATTTTCTATATATGTTAGCATAATTATTAGCAATCAATATTGTGTATATATAATAACAATAATCTAAATTGAATTGTTAAAAAATGTACACAATTAAATCAGATGCTACAAAAATATATATCTCTACATACATGATCCAGATAATAGTTCTAATCTATTTGAGAACTATTAGAATATTCTATAGAGTAAATTTGGGCATATGAATTTAATTTATTAATTTTTGTTATGCCAAATGCTTTTCCAAATGCATATTCTATTTATATAGAGACAAAATTCTATTTGTTGTAATTATAAATAGCAAATTTAAACAAAGTAGCTTATCATCAAAATAATTCATCGATACATGCTACATATTGTTATCAATCAAACTGAAATAGTCGAAAGGCTAAATGCTACAGAGTTGGAATTGACAATATTCTCATGATTTTACAATTGGCTCAAGATATTGCAATGAATTTGAAAGTGAACTTTATTCATCCATACATGTTGCATATTATTCCTAATTGGAATAGAACGACATGTTCGTTCTGTGCTAACAAGTATAAGAATGATGGTCTAGAATATTTTGTGCTAACATTGTGAACAAAATAAAGAACTATTCCAGATGATATGGAACATAATCGAAAATTTACTCGGGCTTAGTTATAATTCCAACCATTACGGACTGAAGGAGTAAAAAGCTTGAGTTATTGTCAAGACATAAATATTCTCAAAATTATTCATTATGCCCATATATCAAAAAATATGAACCATCCTATTAATCAAATTTGAAAGTTATAAATAATATATTACTCCAAAAAAGAAAAGGAAAAAAAACAAGGAGAAGCAGCTTATTGTGTCATTTGGATGTGCATGTCTCTATTGGACAACTATGTTGTTGCACATTAAGTGTGTAAATTCAAATTTTATTAATGGATGACACACACGAAAAATCTCACTAAGCAAAAACATACATGGATATTATAAATAGCTCGTTAAGTTTGCAAAACAGAATAATTACATTAATCATAACATTTGTATGTTACGTTTACAAAAACAGAATATAAACATGTGTCCATATATTGGGTAAAGTAAACAAAAGTAGTATGTACTGTTAACTAAACAATACATGTATAAAAAAATAGTAGACATTAGTCACAGTATTTTGTTGACAAAGTGTTCTTAGATAATATAAAAACATGTAACAACAAATAAGGTCAACAAAAGTTTATAATAAATATGAAACCTTAACAATATTGCATTAAAACTTGTATAGTTCAGTCATTGGCATCAAAGTTGCCAATTTGCATTAGGACATAGTTGCTAGCATATGTCTGCATATTACAATGTTCCACAAAATAATTGCCAATTCTAAAACCTTAACATCTCAAAGTAACAAATTCTTTCAAACCCGATTTGAAGTAGTATATCATTATTTCATACAAAAATAAATAAACATTGGAAAAAATTAGGAAATCACATAATTCACATCAGGGTTAATATTTCCTGGCATAAAGGGAATGAACTTCTCTATGAGACAAAAAATGGAATATGGCCTTGTATTCTCTTCAAACCCTTTCAACACAAAATAAAGTATAAAATTCTCTCTTGAGAAACCAATACATTAAATTAACAATTATGTTTCTTAAACCCAACATATAAAATAAAATGATATGGTATTAGGATGACAATAACGTCTTCAGTATTTGAAAACATTATTTAGAATTGTGTTCTAAGAGCGGGACAAACTATATAATTTATCTCTAGATGTTCAATCATATGAAACATGTTAGTATATACAAAATTAAGTAAACAATAGCGAACAAATATCTGGAATAAAGTCTTCTCAAGTTTACAAAGATATAACATAAAGTTTTTTAGGGCTTGATGCCTAACAACATATTAATGCCATATTCTTATGAAGACTACAATAACAGTCTTGCATCTAGTCTTGGCATTACCTTCTGAATTATTTGTGTTAATGGCTAATAGTCCTTATTGGACAGATTCAATAAGACGGATATATTATATATATATATATATATATATATATATATATATATATATATATATATATATATGAAAATGGTAATTAGTTTCCGGAATCGCTCCCACTGGGATTCGAACTCCTGACCACTCTGGCCGCATGCCTCACCACAACCACTAGGCTAGGAGTCATTAGCAATATATATGATGTAGTGTAGAATCCTAGAGGGACTAGGATTCCTTTTCTTTTCCTCTTCCCTTTTGGATTCCTTTTTCTTTTCTTCACTTTTTTATAATCCTATTTATGATAGGATTCTTATTTTGACTTTATCCGTAGATTTTAACTTTATTTTATTAGGATTAGGTGGTCACAAAAGCCCTATAAATAGGCACCATTTGTATGCAATCGAAAAAACAACTTTTAATCAATAAAATTCTTCTTTAAAGTTTGAGATTTGTTCTCTTATTTTCTTGGTCGTGGACTCGACTGTTCCGTGGATTCGGAAGCCCCTCGCTTGAGGTTTTCAAGCAACGTTCGTGCGGACCCCTCACAAGGCCCTTCGTCGGAGTTTTTGCGACACCGTTTCGCTCTCACCAAGCAACGGTGGTCCAGTTATCGTCATCACCAATCGACTTGGCCATTGCCAAACATGAAAGTAAGCCCGTTCCGCTATCCCGTTGTGTCGAGTGGTATCAGAGCCCGACAGATCAAGGATTCCAATTTATTTGGAAACCTTTGGGAATCTTTCTTTCTCAAAACAACAATGGCAAAATCTGTCACACGTGAGGAGTTTGATGCCATGTCTAATAACATTGAAGCCTTGTCAAAAAAGTTGATGTCTTGCCTGACAAATTGGATAGAGTGCTGGGATTTCTTGGAATCAAATCCAACGAAGTCGTTGATATTACGGGAATACTGCCTACAGAGACGAGAGACGCAAATGCTTGTCCTACTACCAGTCGTACATAAATGGGTTCGCATAGTGGCCACAACAGTGGGGCCCCTCACATGGAATACTGTGAAGACAGCGACGACGATGATTTCAGCCTACAGGGATCCCATCGTCAGGGCCCCCAAACCATCTATATAAACCAACAACGACGGAGCCATGCATACCAACGACGGGGGCAAGGTGACTACGAAGGAGGAGGTGATTTCAAAATGAAGATGGATCTTCCCCCTTTCAACGGTCGACTACACATTGAAGACTTTCTTGACTGGCTCGCAGAAGTAGAACGCTTCTTCGAGTACATGAACATCCCTGAAGAGAGACATGTTTACCTTGTAGCCTATAGGCTCAAGGGAGGTGCCTCTGCTTGGTGGGAACAACTCGAGCACATCCGTGCGAGAGTCGGCAAAGCTCCTGTATGGAGTTGGCCAAAGATGCGATGACTGCTACGACAAAGATTTCTACCTCCAGATTATCAGCAGATTCTCTATCGTCGATATCAAAATTGCACACAAGGTGCACGAACTATAGCTAACTACACAGAAGAATTCTTCAAACTTTCGTCCCGTAATGATATGTATGAAACAGATCTTCAACAGGCGACCCGCTATCTTGGCGGCCTAAGGAAAGACATCCATGATCAACTATACTAGCAGAATATATACGCACTCAGTGAAGCAATCACCTTTACAGAGAAGGTAGAACAAAAGATTAAGAAGTTTAAGAGTCCACAGAGCCGTTTCAGTTCTAACAACCATGGATCAATAACAAAGGATGATTGGACACCAAATCAAGCTGCCAAATATTCTAAAAAGGACAAAGGACCAGCAGACCCTGATTCTCTCTCCCCGATGGCACCTTAAAAAGTACAGGTCCTACAACAAGTTGCCAAACCTCAGCAAACTGCCAATCCATATAGAAAACCAAGAGGAAACAAGTGCTATCGTTGCAACGAAGTCGGACATCTGTCCAACAGCTGTCCCCTTAGAGCACAAGTTGCCTTTGCTGACTACGAAGAGGAAGAGGAAGGAGAAGAACACTCAGGAGAAGAAGAGGTCCTTCCCGAAGATGATGGTGAACAACTAGTGTGTGTCGTTAGGCGTCTGCTACTAGCCCCAAAGATTGAAGAACCACCCCAGCACCACAACGTCTTCCGAACCCGATGCAAGGTCAAAGACAAGTTATGTGACATCATCATTGACAACGGGTGTACAGAGAACATTGTTTCAAGAGCAATGGTAGAGAAGATGAGACTGACCAAAGAAGCACACCCGGCTCCATATAAGATTGGCTGGATTCAACAGGGACACAACATGGTCGTCTCTGAAGTTTGTCGCATACCCTTCTCTATCGGAAAGACCTATAAATATGAAGTCATGTTCGATATTATCGATGTGGACTCTTGTCACATCATCCTCGGTCGACCATGGCAATTTGACAAAAATGTCACATACCGGGAAAGAAACAACACATATTCTTTCCTTCAAGATGGACGACGTCTCACTCTTCATCCATTAACACCAGGTGATATTCCTAAGACCAGTCCACAACAAAAGACCGTAATGATTGTTGACGGTCAAGAACTTGAAAGCGGTCTTGAGAAACAAGAAGAACTCTATGCATTGGTTGTATCGAGTAAAGCCGAAGTATTCCATACCAACATTCCTGAAGTAGTCCAGCCTTTACTACAAGAGTTCCGCGACATCATGCCGAATGAACTGTGCCACCAATGAGAAATATTCAACATGAAATAGATCTTATCCCAGGTTCTAGAATTCCAAATATTCCACATTATCGGATGAGCCCCAATGAATGCAAAATCCTCCAAGGCCAAGTTAAAGAATTGGTCCAAAAGGACTTGATCAGAGAGAGCCTTATTCCTTGTGCAGTTCCCGCCTTGCTAGTGCCAAAGAAAGATGGGTCGTGGCATATGTGCATCGATAGTCGGGCTATCAACCGCATCACCGTTAGGTATTGCTTTTCCATCCTTCGACTAGAAGACATGTTGGATATGCTTGCTGGGTCTACAGTTTTTTCAAAGATAGATGAAGAGCGGATACCATCAAATCCTAATTCGACCTAGTGATGAATGGAAAATTGCTTTCAAGACCCGTGAAGGACTCTACGAATGGCTTGTTATGCCTTTCGGACTTTCAAATGCACCAAGCACGTTCATACGCCTTATGAATCAAGCTTTGAAGCCATTGATATAAAAGTTCGTAGTCGTCTACTTTGACGATATCCTGATCTATAGCCAGAGCCAAACTGACCATCTGAAGCACCTCAGGGAAGTTCTCAAACTTCTCCGAATTAATAAACTCTATGTCAATCTCAAGAAGTGTAGCTTTCTTACTAACCAACTTATTTTCTTGGGATTTACTATTAGCGCCAGTGGCCTCAGTGTTGATGAAGAGAAGATTAGAGCAATTCACGACTGGCCCACTCCAAAGACAACGACTGAAGTACGAAGCTTTCATGGCCTCGCCAATTTTTACCAACGATTCATTCGTAACTTTAGCACTATTGTAGCACCATTGACAGAATGCATGAAGAAAGAAAAATTCATCTGGAGTCCTGAAGCTGAAGCCAGTTTCATACTCATCAAGGAGAAGCTATCTACGACACCGGTCCTATCACTGCCCAACTTTGACAAGCTGTTTGAAGTCGAATTGATGCCAGCATAGTGGGCATTGGTGCTGTACTAATACAAGAGGAAAGACCAATTGCCTTTAGTAGCGAGAAGCTAAGTGAAGCTCAACGAAAATGGTCAACTTATGAGCAGGAGTTCTACTCGATCGTACAAGCCATCAAAGCATGGGAGCACTACCTCATCCAACGACCATTTATCCTACATACATACAATAAAGCTTTATCTTTCATAGACAATCCCCGTAACACAAATTGAATGCATGCTAGATGGATTCAGTTTCTTCAGCGCTTCTCCTCTACCACCAAGCACAAGGCCAGAGTAAAGAATAAAGTAGCTGATACCTTAAGCCATCGAGTCGACCTCCTCATCACTTTACATCAAGAGGTCATCGGGTTTGAATACCTCAAGGAACTTTACCTGGAAGATAAAGATTTTCAACAAGCATGGGAAGATTGTCAACCATGTGAACCGCTTTATTCTGATAAGAACTCAGGGACGAGTTCTCTTGAAGCAGGGGAGACTGATGTAGCGTAGAATCCTAGAGGAACTAGGATTCCTTTTCTTTTCCTCTTCCCTTTTGGATTCCTTTTTCTTTTCTTTACTTTTTTTTATAATCCTATTTATGATAGGATTCTTATTTTGACTTTATCTTTTATTATGATAGATTTTATCTTTATTTTATTAGGATTAGGTTGTCACAAAATCCCTATAAATAGGCATCTTTTGTATGCAATCGAAAAACAACTTTTAATCAATAAAATTCTTCTTTAAAGTTTGAGATTTGTTGTCTTATTTTCTTGGTCGTGGACTCGACTGTTCCGTGGATTCGGAAGCCCATCGCTTGAGGTTTTCAAGCAACGTTCGTGCGACCCCTCACAAGGCCCTCCATCGGAGTTTTTGCGGCACCGCTTTGCTCTCACCAAGCAACGGTGGTCCAGTTATCGTCATCACCAATCGACTTAGCCATTGCAAGCACGAAGGTAAGCCCATTCCGCTATCCCACTGCGTCAATATATATATATATATATATATATATATATATATATATATATATATATATATATATATATATATATATATATAATGATTTGTTGGAGAGGCTAACATATAGTTATATTGCTAAATAACATTAAAAAAAATTGAGTAATCTTATGATGTCTAATAACATATACAAGAAAATTTTACTGAATAAATTTTACTAAAAATTTGACATAAATGTGTATATATGCATGTGAAATATCACGTGTCAAACTTTGTTTAAACAGAACATGTAAAAAAACATGATCAACTCTTAGATTGTTGGAAATATTTTCCTTTTTTTGTTGAAATCTGTAACAAAAATAAACAAAATTAAAGTTACCACCTCCAGAGAAGTCGCATACGAAGCACCCTAAGAGTTGATTCCAGTCTATGTGCAGACTTTGTCCGAATGCTCCTAGTGGTAAAATTCCTACTATACCGGTATTCCGTCGTCGCACACAACATGAAAAGATTGACCCGAACTTAGCTTTGTCCAGAAGGTAGAAAGATTTAGAATGAAACTGGATGATTAAAATGGAATAAATTTTGTAGGAGGAATAGACAGAATTTTTAGAGAGCAAAACCTTTTTTTTGCAACAACAATACGGAGACATGTATATATAGGAACCATGTCACAAAATCAATATGTCAATGGTCTTTCAATAGGAAATAATAGGAATAAAGGTGTGATAATGGATAATAATGTGACCTTAGGGAGTTAAAGAAATGATTCATGATAGAATTTTAATTGGAATAAAGGGGATAATAATATGAAGAAAAATTAGTGTTTTTCCCCTAACAATTAAAACAATAGATACCTAAATATTTGATATCCATATTCAAGTATGGATTTCATTATCACCATGAACTGATATTATAGTTAAGAAAGATAATGTGTATTGTCAAACACTAAAAGATATAAAATTTTACTTTTCTACTGAAACCTTAAAAAAATCAATAATCTAAAATGTATATATATATATATATATATATATATATATATATATATATATATATATATATATATATATATAGAGAGAGAGAGAGAGAGAGAGAGAGAGAGAGAGAGAGAGAGAGAGTTGTAGCTTCTCCATCAATTTAAACTAATAGTATTTCTTTACCATGTCCACACAATATATTGCGTTTGGCTATCAAAAATGTGTACTAGATATAAAAGGAAGACAATTTGTAGTCATTTTTCTTATTAAAATCTGAAATTAACCATGATGACATTGTCTCCTAACCAATATTACCTTCCAAGTTAATGAGGAATCCGACTATACTAATTTCATACTTGTGCTTAAAAAATGAGTACTATTATCTTCAATGCAAAGATTATAATAATTTTTTTTTCATTATTTGGATCAAGGAAAAGCCTTTCTCTATTTGCAAGACAAATTAATTGAGTTGTGTTTAAGCCAGTCCGGAGCAAAGATCACGATAAATGGTAGGTTTAGGTAGTTGACAAAATCGACTAGAAGGAAAATTATTACAGAAATAAATTAATTATCATAATCAGGTATAATGAGTTTTTATATATATAAAATGATGATTCTAAAATATTTCTTTATATATTTATTGTAAGGGTAAAAAATTACAATAAATCTACTTTGTGTATAAATATAACAAATGTTCCTACACCTAATAAAATTTTGTAGAGACAACTGATATAACCGCTCTATTAACTCACTGAGGTGAGCAAGGCTGGCTCAAATGTAAGCCAGACAAGATTTTGAACTTGGACAACCCCCTCTGCTTAGAGCAACCTCACAAGCTTAGCGTGACACCACAACCTCCAGGATCGGTCCACAATTACGATCAATGGACAACCAAAATTAGCTCTGGATAGGACAACCCAACCCCCCGGTCGGGCCAGCCCGGGACGTGTGAATAGTTCGTTGGCCATCAAATTTGCTCAAAGTAGACTTCAGTAAGAGATTTGATGTTGGAAGGTGATCCAATCACAATAATGTATGTAGTTCATGGTTTCTTCTAAGATGAAACCTGCATGTGAGTTTTCATTTTCAAATCCTTTAGGACCACCAAAGTCTTCTTTGAAGATAATACCTAGTGCATTGAATGAGTAATTAGTGCACATGGTTCTTAGAGAGGAGAGAAGGATGATAAATTTCAAAAAGATTCTCATTTTTATTTATTTATTTATTTATTTATTTCAAGACACTGTTTTCCTCTTAAAAATGTAAAACATCATAAGTTTGTTCGTTCAATCCCAACTAGGTACTTTCTGTTGTTATTATTATGAAAAAAATCAATTTTCAACTACCATTAATTTCTAATCAATGGATTATTTTTATTTGGGTGCTAAATCCTATTAACTTCCTATTCATTCATATTTATCGCACCATTCATCTACTATTTTATGGCTCATAATACCTCATTAAAAATCTTTTAATTATATGGGATGGGTCATAGCTCTATATATGTTCCATACATTCTTTTCTTTTGAACATAAATTGATATGAGAAAAAAGATCATGTCTCTTTCTCTCTTCCTTACCCTAAATACTCCTCCATATTTTGTTCTATTTTCTGGGCAAAGCTAGGTTTGGGTCAATCTCTCCGAGTTGTGTGCGACAACAGGAAACCAGTAGAGCGGGAGTTTTACCACTAGGAGCATTCAGAAAAGTCTGTACATTGACCCAGATTAAGTCTTAGGACAGTGCTTCGTGCGCGACTTCCTCGGAGGCAAGTAACCTTAATTTTGTTTATACAGGTTTTCAAGAAATAAAAGAGAGTATATCTAACAATCTAAGAGTTAGTCCCATGTGATTATTTTTAAATATTCTGGTCCTAAAGTATGTGTTTTAAAATAATTTGCAATTTTTAGAAATAATTTTTCTAACTGCTTCTTTTTGAAAATTTTAGTGCTTTCTATTTGGCTTATATTTGTTGTTCATCTATTTTGCTATTATACTTTATCAAGTCATCTAAAATAGCTTAATGCAAGAATCTGTGACAATTTTCTTGTATAATATTCCAAGTTCATGTAAAACTTTACTTCGGCTAATTTTTTTGGCTAATATTGCAAAGACGACATCTTTTCCTTCGTCTGGTTTACGGTAGTAATGTTTCTCTTTGCATAGTTTCACATCTTCATCCTCTAAAATATTTGGATGTCTTATACATTTTTGAGATATATTAATGATTTGATCTCTTAATTACCATCATCATGATTCTAGAGTTTTATTGTAGTCTCTATGAATTGGAATATAGATTTAGAATGTTATTTCAATATATTTGATGGTTGACTCATGATTGTATCGGATCAGTTACGTTAAAATGTAGAGTTCTAGTTGTTAGCCCAATGATTATATCATGTTTTTGAATATGGCTAATCAATTGAGTTTAACATAATGACGTCACTAATATTTATGTAATTACTATCATGTTGCTACTTAAACTTTTTATTGTCCTAAAATATTCTCTATATCAATAT
Organism: Iris pallida; assembly: GCA_029216955.1. Classification (NCBI taxonomy): domain Eukaryota; kingdom Viridiplantae; phylum Streptophyta; class Magnoliopsida; order Asparagales; family Iridaceae; genus Iris; species Iris pallida. Next base: position 3,500,142 of record JANAVB010019198.1, on the reverse strand, counting down.
TGCTGTGCTTATATTATATTGGTTTGTTTGTTTAATATGTACTTGTTGACATGCAATAAGCATGATCAAGTTTTGCCAAACTAGGACATATGCAATAGAGAATTATTAATGGACCAAAGACGGTGTTATACAAGAAGATTTCTCTGAACCGCCTAACGACCTATCCGGGGCCTCGTATCGGGGGTTCCACTGCTCGGTCAGCGAACAGGGATCGAGGGGGCAGCGTCCCCCGTCGGGGGTTCGGGGGCGAAGCCCCCGAAAGGTATTCAGATTTCCAGATTTGTTTATCTTTGGACGGCAGCCGTCAAGTGAAAAAGGCGTCTTCAAGTCTGCTCAAATATTTGAAGAAAGGCGTCATCGAAGGGCTCTTGGTTTTCCTATTTAATCAATGTATTTTCATATTTATTGAGTCTAGGAATACGATGTAAACTGTATCGTACTGGCAAAAAGGCTACCAAAGAAATATTTTTAAAATACCGTTTCATTTTTAAAAATAAGCCCACTTAGAAAAAGCCCAAAACTACTTCCTGACTGTTTGACTTTTCAAAAAGCCCAAAAACTAATTTGCAAAAACCCTGACAGAACTCCAGGCAAATTCGGCTCGAGTTCAGTTAGTGAACATTGCTTTTTGAACTTGGTCTTCCTGCAGTTACGGATCCCAACGAGATTGTCTCATAGAGTTCTGCCCGAATTCTGTCATAATTTTGCCTTTGAAAAAACTATAAATAGAGAAGAATTTCGATCATTTCAATACACCAATTCACTTTCATATCTCTTCTCTATAAGCCTACTACTTCTTCCAAAGTGTTCTGAGCTATTCATTTTTAAATCCCAAGACAGTTACAATCCTCTAGTCGATTTGCCAGTGCGGTACGGTCTAGAAGTTTTAGAGTAATTGTAATCAGAGGCTTGATTGAAGATACACTTCACAATTGAAGTTGGTCGAGTACTTCGGATCAAAGCTCGCATTGTAGAAGTTGCAAGAACTTCAGTTGAAAACTTGAGGTGATTTTTCATAGTGGATTCAACTGGAAGCTAGAGTTCTTCCGACTGGACTAGTCCTCACAAGAGGAAAACTAGTATACATCCTTGTGTTTGCGTTTGCTCTCTACTCTCTACTTTTCATTTACATATCTGTGATATATATTATGTGATCTTGTTAACATTTTTAAATAGTTAATTTCCGCTGCCTACTCTATTCACACCCTCCTAGAGTATTACGCTTTATAACTCGTTCCTACAATCGGTCCTACACTAGTATGATTATTTGTTCTAGAATTTTACTGTAATTTTATGACATGATTACTATTATTTTTCTTTGACTTTAATTTTTGGATCAACGATTGTTAGAGTATGCATTATATAGTTGGTGTCAGGATATAGCACATGGAAATTGTGTTTGGTACTCTTCCAATTATGTTGAAAGATTCTCCGTATCAAATTGAGATTGAGTCTATAAAATTTAAAGACAAGAATCGTCTCAATATCCTCTCAATAGTACCTATGTCAAGTGTCAATTTTTTTTTCAAAACCACGATTCTTGTCTTTAAATTTCTTTTGACCTCACATCCTCTCAATAGTACCTATGTCAAGTGTGTATTCTTTCATGAGTATGGATATGGACACGGGTATAGAATAATACCGATATGTACCTCATTTTGATGTGTCCTTGCAACATACAGACTAAGTATAGTTGTAATTGTCTTATTGTTTTATTTTTATTATGAAAATATTCATGAAAATACTGTTAAATTATTTTTACTGTTAAAATTTATAGCAAAATTGTATTATTTGTTAAAAAGCATATTATAAGTGTTAGAATCAGTTATTCTTATGCCAATAATTCCATGATTAAATGTGTTTATATTCTAGAGGACAATTGTCTCTGAGAAGGAATTGTTGTAATATTTATTTGTTTATTTAACATAAAATTAGATAATTTTTCAGAATAGTTGTACTCTAGTGAATTTGGATAAACCTATGTGGACATTAGTACAATACTAATGTCATTATCTTATTCTAGAACATTAGTATAATACTAACACGACAAATGATCTACGGCCTAGTTCACTATCGATCACTTCGATCTTATGATCTTTTATTGTAAGACAATAAGTCATTATTTATTCCTAGACATGATTTGTATTTATAAAATTAAAAGATTTGGTAACTGAATCAATGAGAAGTTTTATTAGACAACATGTTTATTACATACAATAACATATAGTACATAGTTTGAAAAATAGGACCTTTATAATTCAACTCTCTTTGGTTCTCTTTCTCCAATGAGTACATCAAATAGAATCTTGCATAATATAGTTTGTTGGCATTATATATAATATATATATATATATATAATAATAATAATAATAATAATAATAATAATAATAATAATAATAATAATAATAATAATAATAATAATATAGATCTCTCCTGCATGAGCTCCCCTTTTCAGAGCCCCCCCGCTCGACGTCGGCGCCGGGACAGGGCGGGCCTGACGAACCGCCGTCAGCTACACCCCTACCTTCCCCAGCGCCGTCCGTGCACGTCGTCGGTGGCTCGTCCACTCCCGACGGGTGAGCGCGCTCCGGCGGCCCCGCGCCCGTCTCTCGCCTAGTCGGCCGACCAGCTGGCCCTGATCGGGTTAGCCTCCACCGCGGTGGCCCCGAAGCTCTGGTGGTCGCCCCTACAGCGCTCACACCCGATCCGGACGAGGCGCCCCCTCCCTTACGTGGGACGGCAGACGTCGGCGGCCGTGGTAGAGTCCCGCCACCCTGGGCTTTGCACCTCCCCTCCGGTGGCCGTGCCCTACTGCGGACCCCCGCGACGCTTCCCTCCGGTGGCCGTGCCCTACGGCGGCCCCCTGCGGCGCCCCCTCCTGGTCGGGCTACAAGGTCGGAAGGCATCCGAACACTCCGCCTCGGGATTGGGACCTTCCCGCTCGAGCAATTCGAATTCAAATTTGAATCCCACCTTTCTCGCAGTGGACGGGAGCTCCGGACGCCATGCGCCCACTCCCCAAGCCCGGGGCAGCCATGCGTCCACCTCATGGTGGGGCGGCTATGCGCCCACCATAGCCCGACCGGCTTTCGGCTATGCACCCCCTCACAGCGCGGGCGGCTATGCGCCTCCGACCCGCTCGGGCGGCCATGCACCCCTTCTCGCCGAGGTGCATGCGCCCAACCTCGCGTCGGGCGGTTATGCGCCCCTATCCGCTTGGGCGGCCATGCGCCCCTTCTCGCCGAGGAGCATGCGCCCACCCTCGCGTCGCCAAGCGCCAGATCTGCGCCCCTTCCTCCCGAGGACTGCCATACGCCCGCTATTGATCTACGGAGCTCTGCATTTGCGCCCTCCTCCAACTCCGCGGGCGGCCTGTCGACATCCCTCCCCCCAGCCTGTAACGCCCTAGTCCCAAAATACGTAGGACTAGGAACGTAGACATGCCAGCCGTATAATAAATATAAGTAAGCTGTGAAATTCAGTAGAACCATAACTAATCTCATCCACACAAAGTAAATGAATAAAAGATATCATATAATGATAATAAATTGTCTTGATACAATATGTTGGGTGGAGACAAATCCATTACCAACAATTAAAGAAAAATACATGAGAAAAGAAATAATTTTGGCATGCGAAGCAAAGACGATCCAAGCACAATCATCCTCGAAGAAATGGAGATGGTCACGGCTAGAGCTAAAGTACCTGCGAAAGACAAGAGCACACACCTGGCGAGATAACCAGGTCCTCAGAGGGACGTAACAAGACACATAATATCATGCCATATAAACTGAATAAATATTGCTCAAATAAATAAGTCAATTGAATTATAACATGGTCCAATACACACCTATTGAACTAGCTTACCATCCCCCAACCAAACAAGGACAGGAGATGGTAAACTAATTCACGATGACGTATCTTTCCATGCTACGAATCCAATATGGTATCCGGACCCCAACAAGGTTCAATACCTTCTCATCAAAGTAGTAAGTCACACCTACAACCAAACAAGGACAAGATGTGACAAACTAATCTGCGACAAGTTATTGTTCCAAGCTACGGTCAGATACAAGTACCCAAACCAAAAGTACTCGTACCTAATGGATAAAGGTAGCCTAACCGTTCTAAGTGAAATATAGTTAAGAACAATCCTTCCTACGCATGGGCCCAGGCTAAATGGGATCGGCATAGTCCCCCCTTGGGGCACCAGAGGCCCAATCAATAAGAGCATAACGTTCCGCAGAATGCCAGTGACCGTCAGTAATCATGGGTAATATGACCCGTGTCTCCGGTGGAGCTCACGGGTTATAAAAGAGAAAGTGCATCGAAGCCCATACGCTAATGAATTGTCCTCCCCGCCCAATGCCTACTATGTTATATCCACAACAGAAAACCTCTATAACCGCTAAGTCAAACTAGCATGCAACCTCTATTAGCGGCTATTCCTATAGCACGGCTTATACGTACCGGTGGCCAGCCAGTCACGCATGTCCGTGTTCTACATGCGACACACAACTTCATGCTACAACGTGTCAAGGCCAATGAATGCAACACACAAAGGTGGTCCTTTAAATCTAGGTTTAATGTGTAAGAAAACTAATACATAGCAGAAAATATAAATAAACAGTAAGTTCTAACAGGTTATGCCATGTATCACAGTTTATTTTGCATAAAGAAAATAATGAATAATGCATGAAATATGAGCTAAAATAAATAAACAGCAAATGGCAAGGTGTCTTGCCTGGTAGGATGCCTGGTGTGCTGCAATGATCAATGTGGCACGAACTGCGATTTCAGGTAACAACTACACAAGGTGACCTCGGGTGGTGGCACAAACAGTTCCATTGGGTCCAGAAGGGTCAATTTAGCTAGGGATGTTATAAAGTAGGTCAAGAATTGGCAAAGGAATAGGAATAACAGGATTAGTCACGGATAGAAGGACGGTCAAAAGAAAATAGATAAATAATATCTATGATTTTAGAAAACTATTTATAATACTGGAAAAATATATATTATTTGTAAAAATAGTTTCTAGATAAATATTTGAAAATATAGAAATCGCTTTTAGGCAAAAACTTTAAGTTGTCAAAGTGAGAATAGGAAAACTATATTTCCTTAGTAAAAATATTTAGATAAAATATTTGGAAAAATATTAAGAGATATCATGTTTTGGCACACTAAAATTTTAATGATAGAAATCAATATGATAATGTTTTTAAGTAGAAAAGCTATAAAAATATTTTTACAAAGATATATATACATATATAATCTAGTAAAATTATCTAGGACTAAGACTAAACTTTTGAAAATATATATAGGGCCAAGCCCCGATATGATCTTTTCGTTGCAAAATAACTTTTCAGGAAATTATCTAATATGTATATTTATATTTAAAAGATAATAATAATAACTGCATATAATAATCTGTGGACATAGTATAGTATTTCTTATCTTAACATCACAAAATACATAAATATATATACTATTAATAATACTACTGAAATAAAATATTTAGCGCTATAATGCCATCAGCAGAATATTTTCATCTACGAATTAAATAAAAAAAGAAAATAGAAAAATGATATAATAATAATAATAATAATAATAATAATAATAATAATAATAATAATAATGTCCACATACTGCTTTAGTAGTAGTAGCCATTTAAATAATAATAATAATAATAATACTAATAATATCTTTACATATACACTACAAATAATAACAATAATAATAATAACAAAAAAATAAAATAAAATAATAAAAATAAAAATAAAGTCATCAGCAATGTGGTTCTCCTCTTTCGAGGAGACCACTCTTCTAAAAGAAAAAAAGTTTAGAGAGAGAAAGGGATTTCAAAAGGGGAGAGAGAGAGGATACAGAGAGAGAGAGCCATGGGTTTAGAGAGCTGGACGAAGAGGGAGAGAGGGGCGGCGAGCCAGCTCGGGGTGGCACCGGAGTGGGGTGGAGAGGATGGGGGTTTTAGCTTATGCGGCGGTGGCGCTGAGAAGGGGATCCGCACGGGAAGAGGGCGGCAGAGCCGCCGGCGGTTTGGAGGACAGCGGGAATGATGAGAGCGCGGCGGTGAGATCGGGTGGCCCGCTCGTGGTGAGGTGGTCGGAGCGCGGCCCTCGCGCTGGAGGAGGAGCAGTGAAAGGCAGCGTACGGCAGTCACGGCACCAGAGGGAGGCGACGATGGGTCGTCGGAGTTCGAGGGGGTCGGTAGGTTCGAGGTCAGCGGTGGACACGGGCGGCAGATTCGGCCGACGGACGTAGGCAGTTTTCGGAGGAGGGCGAGGCACCTCAGGTTGAGTAGGGTCGTGGCGGTGGCTGTGCCGATGATGGCGGAACAGGAAGGAAGTGCTGGTGGTCGCGGTCGAGATGGTGGTGTTGTGAAGTCGGGGAGCACGGCGCGACTCACGGTGGAGGCCGCCGGCGACGAGCGGAGGTGAGTTTAGGTTTAGGGTTTTTATTTTCTTCTCTTTTTCTTGGTGATGGTGGTGGTGGTGACGAACTGGTGGAGTCAAAAGTTTTGGGGTCGGCAGATTACTCCGGTGATGGTGGTGCTATAGACGGGCAGCTACGGGCTTGGTCGGAGAAGGTTGCGTCAGCGGTGGTTTGGGGTTTTGGCTTGTCGGAGACGGGGTATGATTTTCTTGGTTGCGGTGAGGGTTACTGTTGTGGTGGTGATGGGCGAGGCAGCAGGGGTGTGGTGATCCTGATGATGGCGATGGAGGTTCGTCAAAACTGTCGATGGTGGTGCCCGGAGGGGGAGAGCCTGGTGGTGGTACGACGTGGCCGGCTGCTGGTCGGGAACAGCGACGGGTCTGGCTGTTAGAATAGGATTAGTGTTTAGGTGGTCGTCGTGGCCGGGGTGTCGGACTCGGCGAGGGATACTGGATTTGTGTCCAGGATGGTTGGACGAGGATGGCTATTTGTATATGTAAAAAGAAATAACCTATTAGAAAGACACCCGGGGTCGGACTCGAGGCCGTCACGGCTGACACGAGGATGGATGGAACATCGACACGAGGCACGCCTATTTGTGGTGGAAAATTGGTGGAGAATTATTGAGTTGAAAAGCTTGTGGAGACTCCCCTATTTATAGGGTTGAGGAAAATCCTAATTGGATAAGGGTTGGACCCAAAATAGATAATTACTTATTTAAATTCAAATTTGAGTTCAATCTACAATTTAAATTAAATTGTAGAAAATACCAAATAATGTCTACATCCTTATTCAAAAATCTAAATAAAATTTACTTAAATAAATTCCTTATCAGATTTATTTAAAATAACTAGTCTAAAAATTAGCTTTTTAATATTCAAAAAATGCTATAATATAAATTTTGAAATTGCACTATTATTTTAAAATAACTAATAAATATTTACGAAATATGTACGCACAAATAATACTTATATAAATATACCTTTCTAGCATACAATAATATAAGAGTATTATTTATTATTAAAATTGTTATAAATGAAGGCTTTTATAAATAAAATAACAAACTTGAAAATTTGGTACGATAGCAAGAATAATTATTATTATATATATTATTTTAAAACTATAAAAATAGAAAAATATGTACGCTCGTACATATTCGCACTCGTCGAGCAATTGCGAAAAACGACATTTCGTGCGCGATGTACAATACAGCATTGAGACGTACAACTACAAATGGAAAAAAAAATCAGTGCCAATTTATATAAAAATAAAAATTAGAGTAGAAATTTAGGGGTTTTACATCCTACCCAACTTAAAAGAATTTCGTCCTCGAAATTAAGAATTAGTAGGGGGTGAGAAGGCACAAAGGGGTATCGATGGGGAACAATCAATTCACAACGTTCCACAAAAGATGCTTTAGGAAATCGTGATTTAGATAAATACGAAAATAATCGTGGATATGGCTAATTAATGCAAGAATGAAAATGATCAAGGGTTTTAATCGAGATAACTTGCAATAGGGAATAGAAAATAAATTAGAGACCCTTAAGATATGGTTTCTTAGGAGTAGGTTGAGGGTACGTTTAAGAGAACGAATTAGATTCACTTCTAAATTAAGCGATTAGAGGGTCATGGTAGTAAATATAGGGCCGAGAAAGAGGACGAGGAGTTTAGGAGGAAGATATAGCAACATCGAGTGAGAATGGTCATAGTCGATAGGAAGGCTAGAGGAAGTTCTAGTATAACGCCTTTGTCCTTCTAAAATAGGTACAGGCGAAAGCAATAAAAAGTTCAAAGACGATATTATCGAATACGAACACGTGGTTCAAAGACGACCAAAAAATTTCATAGGAATTGTCAAGGCAGCCGTGGATGGGATTCTAAAGGTCAAGTTTAATTATGTTCCATCCACGTAGAATAATGGATAAAAGCGAACCAAAGTGCACTTGGTTGATCCGACCATTATGCACCGGTTCTGATTAGACAATACGTTAGTGGGAGCTCTTCCAATAACATATGTCATGAACAAGCTCGATAAATCAATGGACTTGCAAATCTAGGTTATAGTAGCAATATTTGTCAAGAGTGAAATTATAGGCACAAGAGTTTAAAATTGAGAGAGAGTATAGTCCAACTTCTAAAGGATCTAAGTCATGTCCTGTAATGGTCTTTATACAGTCGTCCTATAGTCTTATTGTCCAAGTCCTTGGTTGGCTAGACGGGTTAGGGTCCTCTAGATTCTAGAATCTAAATAAACTTGCTAATATAGATCACTAGGTCAAAGGGGTTGCTAGGTCATAAGGCATTCTACCCAACATAAAATAATTAGACTAATGGTGTTTTGGGACAAAAGAGTCATGTCTAACTAGTAGGGATCATATGTCCAACCTCTAGCAAGCACGAAGGGAAGATAAGAATTATGATATAAGGAATTGAGCAAGATGCAGTTGATGAGTCGAACGATAGTTCAAATATGTAATCAAAAAAAGAGGTCACGCAAGTGGATGGGATCCTAGACTTCTAATCCTATTCGCATGCTTGCTTGGTACGGTAAAGTAACCAAACAATTTATCTTGACCTGTATGGGCCACCACAAAAACATGTAATACCCCAGTCCCAAAATACGTAGGACTAGGAACGTAGACATGCCAGCCGTATAATAAATATAAGTAAGCTGTGAAATACAGTAGAACCATAACTAATCTCATCCATGCAAAATAAATGAATAAAAGATATCATATAATGATAATGAATTATCTTGATACAATATGTTGGACGGAGACAAATCCACTTCCAACAAGTAAAGAAAAAATACATGAGAAAAGAAATGATTTTGGCGAGCGAAGCGAAGACGATCCAAGTGCAATCATCCTCGAAGAAATGGAGATGGTCACGGCTAGAGCTAAAGCACCTGCGAAAGACAAGAGCACACACCTGGCGAGATAACTAGGTCCTCAGAAGGACGTAACAAGACACATAATATCATGCCATATAAACTGAATTAATATTGCTCAAATAAATAAGTCAATTGAATTATAACATGGTCTAATACACACCTATTGAACTAGCTTACCATCTCCCCAACCAAACAAGGACAGGAGATGGTAAACTAATTCACGATGACGTATCTTTCCATGCTACGAATCCAATATGGTATCCGGACCCCAACAAGGTTCAATACCTTCTCATCGAAGTAGTAAGTCACACCTACAACCAAACAAGGACAAGATGTGACGAACTAATCCGTGACAAGTTATTGTTCCAAGCCACGGTCAGTTACAAGTACCCAAACCAAAAGTACTCGTACCTAACGGATAAAGGTAGCCTAACCGTTCTAAGTGAAATGTAGTTAAGAACAATCCTTCCTACGCATGGGCCCTAGCTAAATGGGATCGGCATAGTCCCCCTTGGGGCACCAGAGGCCCAATCAATAAGAGCATAACGTTCCGCAGAACGCCAGTGGCCGTCAGTAATCATGGATAATCTGACCCGCGTCTCCAGCGGAGCTCACGGTTTACAAAAGGGAAAGTGCATCGATGCCCATACGCTAAGGAATTGTCCTCCCCGCCTAATGCCTACTATGTTGTATCCACAACAGAAAACCTCTATAACCGCTAAGTCAAACTAGCATACAACCTCTATTAGCGGTTATTCCCATCGCATGACTTATACGTACCGGTGGCCAGCCAGCCATGCATATCTGTGTTCTACATGCGACACACAACTTTGTGGTATAACGTGTCAAGGCCAATGAATGCAACACACAAAGGTGGTCCCTTAAATCTAGGTTTAATGTGTAAGAAAACTAATACATAGCAGGAAATATAAATGAACAGTAAGTTCTAACAGGTTATGCCATGTATCACAGTTTATTTTGCATAAAGAAAATAATGAATAATGCATGAAATATGAGCTAAAATAAATAAACAGCAAATGGCAAGGTGTCTTGCCTGGTAGGATGCCTGGTGTGCTGCAATGATCAATGTGGCACGAACTGCGACTTCGGGTAACCACTACACAAGGTGACCTCGGGTGGTGGCATAGACAGTTCCATTGGGTCCAGGGGTCAATTTAGCTAGGGATGTTATAAAGTAGGTCAAGAATTGGCAAAGGAATAGGAATAACAGGATTAGTCACGGATAGAAGGATGATCAAAAGAAAATAGATAAATAATATATTATTTGTAAAAATAGTTTCTTGATAAATATTTGAAAATATAGAAATCGCTTTTAGGCAAAAACTTTAAGTTGTCAAAATGAGAATAGGAAAACTATATTTCCTTAGTAGAAACATTTAGACAAAATATTTGGAAAAATACTAAGAGAAATCATTTTTAGGGCACGCTAAAATTTTAATGATAGAAATCACTATGATAATGTTTTTAAGTAGAAAAGCTATAAAAATATTTTTAGAAAGATATATATACATATATAATCTAGTAAAATTATCTAGGACTAAGACTAAACTTTTGAAAATATATATAGGGCCAAGCCCCGGTATGATCTTTTCGTTGAAAATAACTTTTTAGGAAATTATCTAATATGTATATTTATATTTAAAAGATAATAATAATAACTGCATATAATAATCTGTGGACATAGTATAGTATTTCTTATCTTAACATCACAAAATACATAAATATATATACTATCAATATTACTATTGAAATAAAATATTTAGCGCTATAATGCCATCAGCAGAATATTTTCATCTACGAATTAAATACAAAAAGAAAATAGAAAATGGATATAATAATAATAATAATAATAATAATAATAATAATAATAATAATAATGTCCACATACTACTTTACTAGTAGTAGCCATTTAAATAATAATAATAATAATAATACTAATAATATCATTGCATATACACTACAAATAATAACAATAATAATAATAACAAAAAATAAAATAAAATAATAAAAATAAAGTCAACAACAATGTGGTTCTCCTCTTTCGAGGAGACCACTCTTCCAAAAGAAAAAAAACAAAGTTTAGAGAGAGAAAGGGATTTAAAAAGGGGAGAGAGAGGATGCAGAGAGAGAGTGAGAGAGAGCCATGGGTTTAGAGAGCTGGACGGAGAGGGAAAGATGGGCGGCGAGCCAGCTCGGGGCGGCGCTGGAGTGAGGTGGAGAGGATAGGGGTTTTAGCATATGCGACGGTGGCGCTGAGAAGGGGATCCGCGCGGGAAGAGGACGGCGGTGCCGCCGACGGTTTTGAGGACAGCGGGAACGATGGGAGTGCGACGGTGAGGTGGCCGGAGCGCGGCCCTCGTGCTGGAGGAGGAGCAGTGAAAGGCGTCGTGCGGCGGTCGCAGCACCAGAGGAAGGCGGCGATGGGTAGCCGGAGTTCGAGGGGGATGGTGGGTTCGAGGTCAGCGGTGGACACTGGTGGCAGATTCGGCCGACGGATGCAGGCGGCTTCCGGAGGAGGGCGAGGCGCCTCGGGTTGAGTGGGGTCGCGGCGGTGGCTGTGCCGATGATGGCGGGACATGAAGGAAGTGCTGGTGGTCGCAGTCAAGATGGTGGTGTTGCGGAGTCGGGGAGCACGGTACGACTCGCGGTGGAGGGCGCCGTCGGCGAGCGGAGGTGAGTTTAGGTTTAGGGTTTTTATTTTCTTCTTTTTTTCTTGGTGATGGTGGTGGCGGTAATGAACTGGTGGAGTCGAAAGTTTTGGGGTCGGCGGATTACTCTGGTGATGGTAGTGGTATAGACGGGGAGCTACGGGCTTGGTCGGAGAAGGTTGCGTCAGCGGTGGTTTGGGTTTTGGCTGGTCGGAGATGGGGTCTGATTTGATTGCTTGCGGTGAGGGTTACTGTTGTGGTGGTGATGGGCGAGGCAGCAGGGGTGTGGTGATCCTGATGATGGCGACGGAGGTTGTGTCAAAACTGTCGATGGTAGTTCCCGGAGGGGGAGAGCCTAGTGGTGGTAGGACGTGGCCGGCTGCTGGTCGGGAACAGCGACGGGTCTGCTATTAGAATAGGATTAGTGCTTAGGTGGTCGTCTTGGCCAGGGTGTCGGACTCGGTGAGGGATACTGGATTTTTGTCCAGGATGGTTGGACGAGGATGGCTATTTGTATATGTAAAAAGAAATAACCTATTGGAAAGTCACCCGGGGTCGGACCCGAGGCCGTCACGGCTGACATGAGGATGGATGGAACACCGACACGAGGCACGCCTATTTGTGGTGGAAAATCGATGGAAAATTATTGAGTTGAAAAGCTTGTGGAGACTCCCCTATTTGTAGGGTTGAGGAAACTCCTAATTGGATAAGGGTTGGACCCAAAATAGATAATTACTTATTTAAATTCAAATTTGAGTTCAATCTACAATTTAAATTAAATTATAGAAAATACCAAATAATGTCTACATCCTTATTCAAAAATCTAAATAAAATTTATTTAAATAAATTCCTCATCAGATTTATTTAAAATAACTAGTCTAAAAAATAGCTTTTCAATATTCAAAAAATGCTATAATATAAAATTTGAAATTGCACTATTATTTTAAAATAACTAATAAATATTTACGAAATATGTACGCACAAATAATATTTATATAAATATACCTTTCTAGCATACAATAATATAAAAGTATTGTTTATTATTAAAATTGTTATAAATGAAGGCTTTTATAAATAAAATAATAAACTTGAAAATTTGGTACGATAGCAAGAATAATTATTATTATATATATTATTTTAAAACTATAAAAATAGAAAAATATGTACGCTCGCACATATTCGCACTTATCGAGCAATTACGAAAAATGACATTTCGCGCGCGACGTACAATACAGCATTGAGACGTACAACTACAAATGAAAAAAAATCAGTACCAAATTATATAAAAACAAAAATTTGAGTCAAAATTTAGGGATTTTACATAGCCGGATGTCATGCGCCTCCAGCCGGATGCCATACGCCCACCCACCCCGGCTCTGCCGCATGCGCCCTTCCTCGCCTCCCGAGGTCCCATGCGCTCGCCTTCCGCGGTTATGCGCCCACCCTTGGTGCAACCACCGGCCCTCTTACAGTCTCCAACCCGACTGGATCCGCCACTCGCCAGAAGCACGCTGATGGGTCGCCCTCGTCTCATTGTGCTGCAGTCACACATTCACCCACACCTCCAACCTCTCATCCCGGGCACCCCCATCCCGGTAGTACAACGATCCCCTCTTTCGCAGAGATTATGCGGCCGGATCGCAAGGCACAACTTCCCCTCCAAACCGAGGACATCGAGCTGCCGGACATCGACCTTCTGAATCCCTCCGATGGCCATACCATCCGCATTCCGTTCTCCGTAGCTGAGATCTCCTCCTTATTGACATGCTTTGCAAGGACGTTCTTGCTGAAATTACCGTCCGGATGCCCAAAAATCCTCATAGCACAAGAAGCCATCGCTGGCTGGGGACTCTCCTCAGCATACAAGGTCGCCCCGCTGGACCCTAAATACTTGCTTCTCCACCTCTCCTCTGACTCCGACTACTCCTTAGTCTGGGCTAAAGGCACCACCAGCATCGCCCCACAAAGCGTCAAGATCGCTAAATCGTCCCCCGGATTCAACTCCAAAGTCGACTCGACGATAATCTTGGCGTGGATCACCCTACCAAAACTTCTCCTTGTCTGCTTTGCCCCCGCTACTCTTAATAGAATTGCCAGCTCCTTCGGGACCCTCGTGGCCATCGTCGAAGAAACCCGAAATCTTTCAAAAGGGTGCTACGCGAAGATTTGCGTGGAGCTCGACCTGTCATCTGAACCTCTCACTCTCCTTCAGATCGATCTCGGGGAACAGACACACCTTCAGTCGCTGGTGTATGATAACAACATTATATTCTGCCAGCACTGGCAGATTAGAGGCCAACTCACAAAGCATTGCTTCAGAGCCCACCCCGAGCTTAAAAAGAAAGCTCCCCGTAAGTCACAAGCCCCTAAGGCGACCCAACTCTCCCCCCAGCCCCTATTCTCCCCCTCGCCAACTCCCACTCCCACTTCGACGACCGCGATGGCTCTCCCAGCCCCAACCTCCCTTCCCCCGTCGGCTAAAGCTAACGCCTCCAGCAAACCCCCGGCCATCACCCTCACAACAAGTTTGATATCCTCACCTATTCTACTCCAGACGTCGTCCAGGCGAACCCCCGTCCAGCCAGGATCCCTCCCGCCGATTGCTAGAAGTCCGCAGAAGAGCAACCGAACTACGTTGTCTCTCTGGTCAGAGAGGGGAAGAACCAGCTGGCTTTGATCATCCACCCGGCCCTAGCAGATATTGCTTTCTCTCCCCTTAGCTCCGGGAGTGTCCCCGAGAATGACCTGGCAATGGTGCCTGCTACTGATGTTTCAGGGCCGTCTCTGCTTCCACCAGGGGATAGGTTCAAGCCGAAGGAAATCCGCTTCGACAGGCAGCTCCGTAAGGATGCACCTCAGGGCTGGAGAGACCTTACAACTTTGATATATTAGCACAACTGGCTAATATGCCAGCAAAGTTGTCATTATACGAACTCCTAAGGCTCTCCAAGGATCTTCGTGTCGCATTGAACGAATTGCTCCAGAATGCCGATGCCTACTTAGCCCAGGTCAAGCCTACAGGGGAAGACTCGTCGGCAGATCTCCAGGGCAGCAATTGTGCAGACGCAATGCCCAACATCGTATTCACCCCACAAGATATGTTGATCAAGACCAACTTGCATGACCGCCCCTTGTACTACACTGGATACATAGGAAACATCAAGGTGGATCGGATGCACATCGATCCTGGCTCGTTAATAAATATTATCCCAAAAAGCTTGCTTCAAGTCCTCGACATCCCTATGCACCGGCTAGCGGCGACCAATACTGCCATTAGCGGTTTCAACTCGGGAATGAGCTATCCCCTGAAAAAGATCAGCTTGAAATGTCAGATTGGCAACATGAAGACGAAGGTTACCTGCTACGTCATAGAACCAGATACGTCCTATAATATCCTCTTGGGGCATCCGTAGATACATGACTATATGATCGTGCCATCCACACTCCACCAGTGCTTCAAGTATGTCAGTAAGCACAGCTTCGTAAAGTCGAAATTTGCCGACATCGATCCCTTCAAAAGGGTTGAGTCTTATTACTCTTCGGAGGCTTGTCTATATGAAGAATCTAAGAAGAACATAACTGACAAACTGGAGGCCATAATAGGGTCAGAGGAACCTTTGAAAATCTATCTCCAGGCCCGTAAACCGGGAAAAGCTGTACCCTTTGTCGCAACTTTGCATAAAGAGGTGCCCGGTTCTCCCGCCCCAGCTGCGCAGTTGGAACCGATGGTCATCCGACTCCCGAGGTCCAGTCATGAGCTAAAATCTGTCGTAGGGCCGATGGTGATTCGATTGACAAAATCCAATCAAAGGCGAGCGGAAGATGCAAGGCCCTCTGTGGAGTCGATGGTGATCCAATTGTCAAGATCCAGTCAAAAGCAATCAGAAGATGCAAAATCCTCTATCGAACCAATGGTTATCCGTCTCCCCATGACGAGCCGGCAACCAAGTGTTGATCCGAGGCCCTCAGGAAAGCCAATGCCACAAGCAGAATCCTTGGTGGTCAAGTTGCCCAAGACAGCATCCCAACCTCCAGTCACGCAGGGGGTAGCTGAAGAGGATGCAAAACTCCCAAGTATGTGGTTGCACAGGTGGATAGTCCCTCTCCTGATGATGTAATCCCTGTAGACATAATTTCTTATTTTATCAATAAGAGGCTACCTTTGAACTACCCCGAGAGCAATCTGATGTATGCTATGGAGCACGGTCTAGACATTAACCTGCACACACAGGTGACAACCGTCCATACCGCAAACCGACTAACTCCTATTAGAGGTGCCTACTTTTTAGTCCTAGGCAGAAGAAAAGAGGATCACACGATCATCTTCGGCCGAAAAGAAGGTCCTCAACCTTTCATGCCAAAAGAGTTCGATCTCGAACCCGACGCTGGAAGATTGTTGCTCTACTTGTATAGTCCCTAAGCCAATTACTTCATGCAAAAGTAGGGGTACGACATGGAGACTACACCAGGTCTGAATTACGACAATAGCCGACAATTGCCTCTACAGCTGTCAGTCCCGACCGGAAAACCTCGGGATTATTACAGCAAATCCAGATACGGTCTCGGTTATGTCACACCGGAAAAATGCCCGAGAGTTCCGATGAGGAATACGAGTGGCATTCTCATTCATTCGAATCACCCACATACGATTCTGATGATAGCATTGGGAATATATTCAGGCAAACATTGTCTGTCAACATGACATCTGCTGATGTTAAAGAGGAAGACGAAGATCTACTTGAACCTCTTGAATTGGAGCTATGGACCCAACAACTTGGTGCACAATGGGAGAAGCGCTTTGAACAATGAGATCCTCCCACTGAAGACAGAGTCATGCAAGTTGACCTCGACAATGAATCTGTCACTACCACCTTTCTAGCTTGGGGGTATTTTGGTCATTTTTAAAAATTTGGGAATTAATTGGGATTTATTAGTATTAATTATAATTATTAGAATTTTTAGTGATTTTTAGTATATTTGATTTGGTGCTATTTTTGACCTTGACTAATGTTGACTTAGGAGACTGTCCTAGAGGCTAACATAGGTCATGACTATTTGGTTAGGTTATGGAACCCTAGCTTGACCTAAGTTAGTGACATTTAACTCATTAGAATTTATTAGGAGGAATTAGGATTTCATTTGAATAGAAAATGGCTTGTGATTTCAAAAGTCATGACTTATGACTTAAGCCTTAGAGGCCCAACCCAACACTAGTGGAGCCCTAACCCTAGCCCAATCTAGCTATGGCCGACCACATAGGGATTCTCCCACCTATTTAATGCTCCTAGAAATTAGGGCTAGCCTCCATTGAAATTATTTGCTAGTTTTAGAAAGAGGTACGTCTCCAACTTCATAAATTCATAGAAAATCTAAATTAACTCATTTTTCCCTCAAACAAATTGCAATATGTTTTAATTTAGGTTTTCTTGCTGTTGTATATGTTATTCTCAGTTTCATAACAATTTGGTGGAGTTTGGGGAGCAAGGAGACACCCCTCTTTGGAGCTTTTTGAGGAGTTGTGATACCATTAGGTAAATCCCTAAAACTCAATGTTTGATGCTAATTTTATTACATAATGACCTAGATCTAAGGGTCCCCTAGCTAACCCTAGATTTCTGTAGGATTTTGGGTCCTATTCGTGTTCTAAATGGACACGTATCAGTCCTTGTGTGTTAATGTTTGATGAAATGCCCCAATGGACATTTCGACTTGATTTTCAAATTCTGTTTGAATAGGAATTTAGATCTAGGTATGGGTTGATGATTTCCAGTGGACTGAGTTTGATTTCGTGTCGTGTCGTGTCGGGATCTGGACACGAATACGCGTGTTTCAGCTGTGAACACTGCCCTGCTGCTCGACACTTATAGCGGACACGACACTGAATTTTATGACACGAAAATTTACATACACGAGGGAGAAATCACTGTCATTAAGCACACAAAATTTTAGGGGAAATTATCGAGTGGTTAGGGAGGAATCGGGCTTGTACTGGTTTTCTAAACATACACACACGCGTACATTGGGTCACTGATACGGGCTTGGACACCGAGCAGGACACTTCGTGGACACGACTCAGGTACATAGATACTTACCCTGACACCCCACCTAGCTACTGACACGACCACGAGACACTTGGACACTTGTGTCGTGTCCTAGACCTAGGTGCACTTGTGCACGAGACAGTGCAATGCTGTGCAGTGTCCTGTGCGCTGGAATGGTTTTATTCGTGTGGACACGTCGTGTCTCGATGTGGTGGACACGAGACACTTCCTATGACACGTGGACACCCTATATGATAATTACCAACCTTTAATTTCATATTTTAGTTTGTTTTTAGGTGTCAATTTTCATTTACCCAATTTCTGAATACTAAGTTTTATTTTCCAGTTTTTACAAGTTTTAAATTCGAACTTTGGCAGCAATTCAAGCCCACTTAACTGATGTTAATTATTGTTTTATGCTCTAATGTTGTTCTCCTATGTTTATGCTACTTATGTGTGAATTTTGGGATGGTTTGGTTATGAATTGGGTTCAAAAATGGGATTTCAAATCTGTGTTTTAAAATAGGACTGAAAACTGTTGGTATACAAATGATTTGGTTTCCTTTCCTTCCTATTTTTCTAAAAACTGAACTGAAAGGTGTTGTGAATATATGTATTGGCTTCTTTCCTTCCTGTGACTGATTAACCCCTTCCTCTGTCCAGAAACTGGACTGAACACTCTCACACACATTTCCTCTCATCTACACACACTCTATTTCTGGTAACACACAAACACACATGCCTACACTCTATGGCTTTCACCACCCACACACACACCTTACCTTTCCTCCTCTCTATATACATATGCATAATATATTATATGTGTATATCTATTTATGTAGTGTATATATATAGTTAATGTATATATATAATATAAGTATATCTAAATATGTAATATAAATATGTGTGTGTAATGTATATACATATCTATATAATGTATAGTATAATGGTATCACATATATGTGTATGTATCTATATATATGTATATGGTTACCCTATTGTGTGTGATGACTTGTTGTGACTTGGCTTGAGTTGTGGTGCTAGTATAGGGTTGTACAGCCTTGGGTAGTCTTGATAGACTAGTATAGGCTAGTTTGACCTAAGTTAGACTTGTTAGACCTAGTTTGACCATAGTTGACCTAGGTTTAACTTCTTGGCTGACCAGGGTTGACCAAGAGTTGACTTTGGCCTAGATTGACCTAAATTCATGTAGAATGCATTGTAGTGGTTCTTCTTATCATTTTAGACTTGTTGTGACTTGTGCTGTTCTGATTAGGAGCCAGACACCTCTCCTCGGATAGTACATTTCAGTTGGACACTCAGATAGCAGGCGAGTACATTCTCCGATCATTTTATATCCTGTTTAGAATTATTTTCCTTCTTTAAATTACTTTACTTGATACTGTCACGTTGGTCACACGGATTAGTACTATATGGATCCCTTCTTGAGATGTTATCCCTTCAGGGAGCATCGGGTACTTCATGTTCTGTGTGTTTTAATTACATGGCGTATCACTATGCTTTATTGGTTCATTGAATCACTTGTGACATGTACTTTCATGATCGCAGAGTATTCCTCGAATCCTCCTATTTATTGAGCTTCCTAGAATCCCCATTTATGGGACTACCATGTACCACCCTTCGGGGGCCATTGCATGGAATCATAACATAACCTGGCTGGATCCTTGTGTATTGATTGGGGGTACGGGGGAGTAGAAGTGGACATGTGAATAATATCCAAGTAGCATCAGAATCATTCCATAGTGTAGCATCAGAATCATCCTATGCCAGTTATATGTCTATATTGTACTCTGACTCACTAGCCACATGATAGTTCTCTATTTATAGTAGATATTTCTATTACAGTTCTCTCTCTGTTTATATAATGCATTTCTTTCAGTACCTGTATCTTACTTTACTGCATGATTATATTTTCTAACCGGCTATGAACTATTGAGATGGATTGTGCTCGCTTCTGTCCTGACTGGACCTGTTGAAAATATTACAGAGGACGAGGAGGAGGCCAGTGTGGATACCTTCTACGGGGCAGCCCTAGATGACACTTGTGACCTGGACTCTCAGGAGGACCTAGCTCTAGCTGACGACTTTACCCCCGTTGCCTAGACTAGCTTAGTTAGGCTTTATCTTACTTATGTTATCTTGAGACTAGTTAGTTAGACTTTATTTTTGTCTTGAGATCTGGGTTGTATATATTCTTTCATATTCAGTAGCTGAGACATGTATTTCTGGATATTTGCTGAGATGTTATCTTAGACTTTCTGATCACATGTATTCCCTTGAGTTCTATATCATATCGTGCTTCTTCTTCCTTAGTTGTGATTGAGTTTACATTCTGCTATGTCACCCCCATTCGGGGAGTATAAACTTCTTAGAATTATATTGTTAGATGTTGTGACCTAGGACAGCGTTCTACCGCCGACACTGTGGCGTATGCTGGACGTACCCACATCTCGTGCCCTTACCCTAGGGTGCGAGTTGTGACACATTTTTAGTGGTGGCCCATGCAGGTCCTAGACTAGAAGTATAGCGGTATTCGAACCCGAATATCACTACAACCTGCAGTAGGATATTGGACATTAGTTTTCAAGGTACTCAATCACATTAGGAAAAAATCTTTTATTGCCATCTAAATCCTTATTGTCAACTGATTCTTTTGAATTTTAACTGTCCGCCTTTGTTATATCGCTTCTTTCTCAGAAATTGATACTCTTGTTGGTCTGTCTTCAAGATGGTGGAGACGCGGTCGCAGCGTACCATTCATGGGGATACTATAGAGGGGTCTGCTACCTCTCAGCCAGTTCAGCAGAGACAGGAGACTGCAGCTCCTTCCACCTCTGTTCGTATTGAGGCTCCAGCAGCAGCAGCAGGGGGTATGCCTCCACCGGCTCGGAGGCAGGACCCAGTCATCTCAGAGGTACCTTTCCAGCAGCCGCCGCCTACAGGATACGTGGATGCGACATAGATGTTCTCCTATTTCCAGCAGTTCATGGACCGGCAGCAGGCCCGACAGGACAGGGGCATGAAGTTGGCCCTTACGACAGTCGTAGCCCGACCAGTAGTTCAGCAGCCAAGGATACCGAGGATAGAGCAGTTCCAGAAGATGAGCCCCAGAGACTTCCTGGGAACAGAGGGGATTCTATATGCTAATGAGTGGATCGAGCATATAGAGGAGATCTTTCGCCTGGCCCGGATACCAGCAGATCTCCAGATAGAGGCAGCAGCTAGCCGGATGCGAGATCTTGCTCGCACCTGGTATCAGTCAGACCCCAGGATAGGGGTAGCTGGACAGACCTGGGAGGAGTTCAAGGGCTTCTTCAAGAAGAAGTTCTTTCCAGATTCAGCGCTCAGAGCCTTGGAGTCGCAGTTCGAGAGCTTAGTTCAGGGGAGCCTGTCAGTGGAGGAGTATGCTGGGGAGTTCGGCCACCTCGGCAGATTCGTAGAGGGCTTGAGCGAGACGGCGAAGGCCCAGAGGTTCCAGAAGGGTCTGGTCAAGGAGGTCAAGTCCTTGACCAAGGGCAACAGGGATACCACTTTCGAGAAGATCTTAACGGAAGCCTTATTGGCTGAGGATGATCTTGAGCTTAGGCTCAAGAGGGGGAGAGACCCTTTTGGAGTCAGCAACAGCGGAGGCCAGGCCAAGAGGCCTCACTTCCAGCACCAGCAGCCGAGGCAGTTCCAGCCGCAGCCGATCCAGCAGAGGCCAGTTCACCAGCAGCAGCAGTCGAGACAGTACCAGCAGGGCCAGAGGCAGGTTATCACTTGTGCTTTCTGCAAGAAGCCCGGGCATGTCACCAATGAGTACCGGAAGAGGCTGGGCCAATGCCTAGTGTGTGGTTCAGCAGACCACCAGATGAGGGAGTGCCGCATGGGACGAGCAGCTCAGGGAGCAGCAGTCAGAGCTCCAGCAGGCCAGCAGAGGGGACCAGCCCTGCCGACACAGCAGCAGAGGTTCGTTCAGCACCAGCAGTAGGTCAGGGGAGGCCAGCAGGGGCAAGCTTTTGTCATGGCGGCCGGGGATGCAGAGGTGATAGGAGAGCTGATCGCAGGTTCGGTTCTTCTCGACTCCAGTCCAGCTTTTGCATTATTCGATTTTGGTGCTTCGTATAGCTTCATATCAGTATTATTTGCAATTAGATACGATATCATAACTGAATCATTGCCTAGGACTTACAAGATCATGACCGGGGGTGGCATTATCCTCGTGAGTGATGTTTATACGGGTCGGAGTGTTGTCTTGGGAGGCCATGAGTTGGAGGTGAGCCTGCTCGTAATGCCATTGCCGAACTACGATATAGTACTCGGTATGGATTGGTTGAGCAGGCACCTCGCCAGCATTAATTGCAGAGGAGGTAGGGTTCTCTTCAGAGCGCCGGAGGAGCCACAGTTCGAATACTCCAGACGTCAGGCGGAGCAGAGCAGCGGAGTTTTCTGCGGAGTCTCGGTTGAGGAGCAGGCGATTCCACATCCCTTGATAGCAGAGTATATGGATGTTTTTCCAGAGAAGTTGCCTGGATTGCCACCGGACAGAGACATTGAGTTCTCGATAGACTTGGTTCCAGGAGCGGAACCTATCTCCTAACACGTCTATCGAGTGAACAATAGTGAGTTGGTGGAGCTGAAGAAGCAGGTGGATGAGCTGCAGGACAAGGGCTTCATCCGTTCGAGTTCGTCGCCATGGGGTGCACCAGTGTCATTTGTGCCAAAAAAGGATGGGTCAGTATGGATGTGTATTGACTATAGGGCACTCAACAACCTCACGATCAAGAACAGATACCCACTACCGCAGATCGATGATCTTTTTGACCAGTTGAGCGGAGCTCGGGTATTTTCCAAGATTGATCTGAGGTCGGAATATCACCAGGTGAAGGTGAAGGGGGAGGATATTCCCAAGACCGCTTTTACGATGCGGTACGGGCAGTTTGAGTTTTTGGTTATGCCGTTTGGGCTAACCAATGCACCAGCAGTGTTTATGAACCTAATGAACAAGGTGTTCCACCAGTACCTGGATCAGTTTGTGGTGGTGTTCATTGACGACATCTTGGTATATTCCAAGACTGAGGAGGAGCACGAGGAGCATTTGAGGATAGTGCTAGAGACTCTCAGGAAGGAGCAGCTTTACGGAAAGCTCTCCAAGTGTGAGTTCTTCTTGGACCGGGGGGACTTTTTGGGGCATGTGATGACTGGAGATGGGATCTCAGTTGACCCCAAGAAGATTGTAGCAGTTGAGGCATGGGTAGCACCGACTTCAGTGGCAGAGATCAGGAGTTTCCTGGGGCTGGCAGGATATTATCGGAGATTTGTGCAGGATTTCTCCCGGGTTGCAGAGCCGTTGACTCGGTTGACCCGGAAGGATGCTGAGTTCGTTTGGTCAGAGGAGTGTCAGGCAGCTTTTGATGAGTTGAAGAAGCGGCTTACGACAGCTCCGATTCTGACATTGCCTTCAGGATCAGGGGGTTTCACTATTTATAGTGACGCTTCAGGAAAGGGGCTGGGTTGTGTCTTACAGCAGCATGGGAAGGTGATTGCCTATGCTTCCAGGAAATTACGTCCCCATGAGAAGAACTACCCTACCTATGACCTGGAGCTTGCAGCAGTGATATTTGCTCTGAAGTTGTGGAAGCATTATCTGTATGGGGAGCGGGTAGATATTTTTACAGATCACAAGAGCTTAAAGTATGTGTTCACTCAGAAGGAGCTGAACATGAGGTAGCGCAGATGGCTAGAGTTGATAAAAGACTTCGACATATCACTTCAGTATCACCCCGGGAAGGCCAACGTGGTTGCCGATACCTTGAGTAGGTATCCGACAGCCATGTGTTTGACCATGGACCGTCACTTGCTTGCTGATTTGGAGAGCCTTGGGATTGAGGTGATCGTGTCCGAAGTGCAGATGCAGATGTGGGGCATACAGATACAATCGGACTTGATGGAGAGGATCAAGGTGACACAGTTTGAGGACATTGCTCTGCGGTGTCTCCGAGAGCAGGTCCGAGTAGGATTGGTGGAGGGCGAGTTTTTTCTTGCAGAGGATGGTGCCTTGAGGTACGGTTCCAGGTTATGTGTGCCCAGCGGAGATCTTAGGAAGCAGGTTATGCAGGAGGCCCACAGATCTCAATACTCTATACACCCGGGTGCCAACAAGATGTACCAAGATCTGAGGGAGCATGTTTGGTGGTACGGGATGAAGCGGGAGGTGGCTCGCTTCGTAGCTAGGTGCTTGGTCTGTCAGCAGGTCAAGGCAGAGAGGCAGAGGCCCGATGGATTGTTACAGCCGCTGCCCATTCCCGAGTGGAAATAGGAGCATATTACTATGGATTTCGTATCTAGATTACCGCGTACACCAGGAGGGAAAGACGTAATTTGGGTCATCGTTGACAGGTTGACCAAATTGGCCCACTTCTTGCCATTCAAGGTGGGTACGTCTACAGAGAGGCTGGCAGAGATGTATATGCGGCAAATAGTCAGGATTCACGGGGTTTCGGTCAGCATCATCTCAGATCGGGATATCCGCTTTACTTCCTATTTCTGGAGGAGTCTACAGACTAGCTTGGGCACTCAGCTCAAGTTTAGTACCGCATACCACCCCCAGACGGACGGACAGTCTGAGAGGACTATTCAGACACTTGAGGATATGTTGCGGATGTGCATCTTGGACTTTGGAGGTTCCTGGGAGGATCATCTACATTTGGTGGAGTTTGCTTACAACAACAGTTTCCAGTCCAGCATTGAGATGTCACATTTTGAGGCTCTGTACGGGCGTAGGTGTCGTACACCCTTATCTTGGGATGATGTTGGTGAGCGAGCTTTACTGGGACCAGAGATGGTTGTTGACACAACCGAGAAGGTGAAGCTCATTAGGGACAGACTTCGCGTGGCGCCGGACAGACATCGGCACTGGGCCAATAGCCACCGGAGGCCCTTGGAGTTTGAGGTACTATTAGAGTAGGATTAGATTTAGGTTGTTTGTTTGTGTTTTATTGATCATGTTTGTTTATCATAATTAATTGAGACCTTGCTTGTGATTAGGTTGGAGACCAGGTTTTCTTGAGGATATCTCCGACTCGTGGTATGATACATTTTGGTGGAGGCGGGAAGCTTAGCCCGCGCTTCATCGGCCCTTTCGTTATCAGTGGGGGAGTCGGTGACGTGGCATACAGGCTAGACTTGCCACCTGCACTAGTGGGAGTTCACAATATATTCCATGTATCACAGTTGAGACGGTACGTGGCTGACCCTAGCCATGTGCTCGATCATTCAGAGATTGATGTTGGACCTACTCTCAGTTATCCAGAGCAGCCTGTGGAGATTCTGGATCGCCGAGAGAAGGTTCTGAGGAACCAGGTGATACCATTGGTACGCGTCGCATGGAGGCATCATTCTCCAGGAGAGTCTACCTAGGAGCGGGAGGATGAGATGCACGAGTAGTACCCCTATCTTTTTGGACCTTGAGGTATACTTTTCTATCCTTCTCAGCAGTTAGTTTCGCCTTTAATTTCGAGGACAAAATTATTTTAAGGAGGGTAGATTTGTCACTACCACTTTTCTAGCTTGGGGGTATTTTGGTCATTTTAAAATTTTTGGGAATTAATTGGGATTTATTAGTATTAATTATAATTATTAGAATTTTCAGTGATTTTTAGTATATTTGATTTGGTGCTATTTTTGACCTTGACTAATGTTGACTTAGGAGACTGTCCTAAAGGCTAACCTAGGTCATGACTATTTGGTTAGGTTATGGAACCCTAGCTTGACCTAAGTTAGTGACATTTAACTCATTAGAATTTATTAGGAGGAATTAGGATTTCATTTGAATAGAAAATGGCTTGTGATTTCACAAGTTATGACTTGTGACTTAAGCCATAGAGGCCCCACCCAACACTAGTGGAGCCCTAACCCTAGCCCAATCCAGCCATGGCCGGCCACATAGGGATTCTCCCACCTATTTAATGCTCCTAGAAATTAGGGCTAGCCTCCATTGAAATTATTTGCAAGTTTTAGAAAGAGGTAAGTCTCCAACTTCATAAATTCATAGAAAATCCAAATTAACTCCTTTTTCCCTCAAACAAATTTCAATAGGTTTTAATTTAGGTTTTCTTGCTGTTGGTATATGTTATTCTCAGTTTCATAGCAATTTGGTGGAGTTTGGGGAGCAAGGAGACACCCCTCTTTGGAGCTTTTTGAGGAGTTGTGATACCATTAGGTAAATCCCTAAAACTCAATGTTTGATGCAGATTTTATTGCATAATGACCTAGATCTAAGGGTCCCCTAGCTAACCCTAGATTTCTGTAGGATTTCGTGTCCTATTCGTGTCCTAAATGGACACGTATCAGTCCTTGTGTGTTAGTGTTTGATGAAATGCCCCAATGGGCATTTCGACTTGATTTTCACATTATGTTTGAATATGAATTTAGATCTAGGTATGGGTTGATGATTTCCAGTGGACTGAGTTTGATTTCGTGTCGTGTCGTGTCGGGATCTGGACACGAACACGCGTGTTTCAGCTGTGAACACTGCCCTGCTGCTCGACACTGATAGCGGACACGACACTGAATTTTATGACACAAAAATTTACATACACGAGGGGGCAATCACTGTCATTAATCAAACAAAATTTTAGGGGAAATTATCGAGTGGTTAGGGAGGAATCGGGCTTGCACTGGTTTTCCAAACACACACACGTGCGCACATTGGGTCACTGATACGGGCTTGGACACGGAGCTGGACACTTCGTGGATACGACTCAGGCACTTAGACACCTACCCTGACACCCCACCTAGCTACTGACACGACCAAGAGACACTTGGACACTTGTGGCGTGTCTTAGACCTAGGTGCACTTGTGCACGAGACAGTGCACTGTTGTGCAGTGTCCTGTGCGCTGGAATCGTGTGGACACATCGTGTCTCGATGTGGTGGACACGAGACACTTCCTATGACACGTGCACACCCTATATGATAATTACCAACATTTAATTTCGTATTTTAATTTGTTTTTAGGTGTCAATTTTCATTTACCCAATTTCTGAAAACTAAGTTGTATTTCCCAGTTTTTACAAGTTTCAAATTCGAACTTTGGCAGCAATTTAAGCCCACTTAACTGATGTTAATTATTATTTTATGCTCTAATGTTGTTCTCCTATGTTTATTCTACTTATGTGTGAATTTTGGGGTGGTTTGGTTATGAATTGGGTTCAAAAATGGGATTTTAAATCTGTGTTTTAAAATAGGACTGAAAACTGTTGGTATACAAATGATTTGGTTTCCTTTCCTTCCTATTTTTCTAAAAACTGAACTGAAAGGTGTTGTGAATATATGTATTGGCTTCTTTCCTTCCTGTGATTGATTAACCCCTTCCTCTGTCCAGAAACTGGACTGAACACTCTCACACACATTTTCTCTCATCTACACACACTCTATTTCTGGTAACACACAAACACACATGCCCACACTCTATGGCTTTCACCACCCACACACACACCTTGCCTTTCCTCCTCTCTATATACATATGCATAATATATTATATGTGTATATCTATTTATGTAGTGTATATATATATAGTTAATGTATATATAATATAAGTATATCTAAATATGTAATATAAATATGTGTGTGTAATGTATATACATATCTATATAATGTATAGTGTAATGGTATCACATATATGTGTATGTATCTATATATATGTATATGGTTACCCTATTGTGTGTGATGACTTGTGGTGACTTGGCTTGAGTTGTGGTGCTAGTATAGGGTTGTACAGCCTTGGGTAGTCTTGATAGACTAGTATAGGCTAGTTTGACCTAAATTAGACTTGTTAGACCTAGTTTGACCATAGTTGACCTAGGTTTGACTTCTTGGCTAACCAGGGTTGACCAAGAGTTGACTTTGGCCTAGATTGACCTAAATTCATGTAGAATGCATTGTAGTGGTTCTTCTTATCATTTTAGACTTGTTGTGACTTGTGCTGTTCTGATTAGGAGCCAGACACCTCTCCTCGGACAGTACATTTCAGTTGGACACTCAGATAGCAGGCGAGTACATTCTCTGATCATTTCATATCCTGTTTAGAATTATTTTCCTTCTTTAAATTACTTTACTTGATACTGTCACGTTGGTCACACGGATTAGTACTATATGGATCCCTTCTTGAGATGTTATCCCTTCAGGGAGCATCGGGTACTTCATGTTCTGTGTGTTTTAATTACATGGCGTATCACTATGCTTCATTGGTTCATTGAATCACTTGTGACATGTACTTTCATGATCGCAGAGTATTCCTCGAATCCTCCCATTTATTGAGCTTCCTAGAATCCCCATTTATGGGACTACCATGTACCACCCTTCGGGGGCCATTGCATGGAATCATAACATAACCTGGCTGGATCCTTGTGTATTGATTGGGGGTACGGGGGAGTAGAAGTGGACATGTGAATAATATCCAAGTAGTGTAGCATCAGAATTATTCCATAGTGTAACATCGGAATCATCCTATGCCATTTACATGTCTATATTGTACTCTGACTCACTAGCCACATGATAGTTCTCTATTTATAGTAGATATTTCTATTATAGTTCTCTCTCTATTTACATACTGCATTTCTTTCAGTACCTGTATCTTACTTTACTGCATGATTATATTTTTTAACCTGCTATGAACTGTTGAGATGTATTGTGCTCGCTCCTGTCCTGACTGGACCTGTTGAAAATATTACAGAGGACGAGGAGGAGGCCTGTGTGGATACCTTCTACGGGGCAGCCCTAGACGACACTTATGAGCTGGACTCTCAGGAGGACCCAGCTCTAGCTGACGACTTTACCCCCATTGCCTAGACTAGCTTAGTTAGGCTTTATCTTACTTATGTTGTCTTGAGACTAGTTAGTTAGACTTTATTTTTGTCTTAAGATCTGGGTTGTATATATTCTTTCATATTCAGTAGCTGAGACATGTATTTCTAGATATTTGTTGAGATGTTATCTTAGACTTTCTGATCACCTGTATTTCCTTGAGTTCTATATCATATCGTGCTTCTTCATCCTTAGTTGTGATTGAGTTTACATTCTGCTATGTCACCCCCATTCGGAGAGTATAAACTGCTTAGAATTATATTGTTAGATGTTGTGACCTAGGACCGCGTTCTACCGCCGACACTGCGGCGTAGGCTGGACGTACCCACGTCTCGTGCCCTTACTCTAGGGTGCGGATCGTGACAGAATCCTCTCCAAAGCCAATCTTCGTCAGTAAAAGCCTGATGGACGACGAACGAAAGTCATTGTTATAACTCGTCAGAGAATATATCGATGTTTTTGCTTCGAGCTATGAAGACATGCCAGGCTAAATCCCGAGATCGCACTTCATAAGCTCAATATTCATCCGGATGCAAAACCAGTCAAACAATAGCAACGGCAGTTCCGTCCAGACATCATGAACTCCATCGAAGCGGAAGTAAATAAGCTTATAGCTAGCGGTTTCATCCGCGAGGAGCAGCACCCAGACTGGATAGCTAATATAGTACCAGTCGTCAAGAAGAACGGAAAGATTTGAATCTGTATCGACTTTCGCAATCTGAATGCGGCATGTCCTAAGGATGAATTCCCTCTTCCCATCACCGACATAATGATCGATAATACGTGTGGCTTCGAGTGCATGTCCTTTATGGATGGCTTTTCAGGATACAACCAAATCAAAATGTCTCCTGATGATGAGAAGCATACGTCATTTCGATCTCCGATCGGTGTGTATTGTTACACAGTTATGCCCCTCGGCCTAAAGAACACCGGTGCTACATATCAACGAGCTATGAGTATCATCTTCAGAGATCACTTGCGTAAGACGGTGGAGTGCTACGTTGACGACATTGCCGTTAAAAGTTGCTCCAAGGATGATCACTTATACAATTTGAGGACAGTGTTCGACCTTATGCGAGCACACAATCTGAAGATGAATCCCACCAAGTCTTTCCTGGGAGTGTCCAGCAAGAAATTCTTGGGCTTTGTCATTACTTCCCGGGGCATTCACATAGACCACGATAAGACAAAAGTAATCCTGGATATGAGTCCAACGAGGAACCTCTGTGAACTCCGCGGCCTTCAGAGAAGACTAGCCTACATCAGGAGGTTCATATCTAACCTCTCAAGGCGATGTCAACCCTTCACACAACTCATAAAGAAAGGCATCTCTTTCATATGGAATGAGGAATGTCAACGCGTCTTTGATGACATTAAGGAATACCTGACGAATCCGCCAGTTCTAGTAGCCCAGATCGCCGAAAATCCCTTCCTGCTCTATGTACGAACGATGGAACACTCCTCCGGTGCCTTACTAGCACAGAACAATGATACGGGACACGAATAAGCCATCTACTATCTCAGCCGAATGATGGTGGGGCCGGAGCATAGGTACACCGTCGTGGAGAAAGAATGCCTTGCCTTGGTGTTCGCCATTCAGAAAATACGATACTATGTGTCAGGGCAGACCACCCATGTTGTCTCATGAGTTAATCCCCTCAATGTTCTCGTGACCAAGCCAGGTGCACTCAGTTCTCGTCTAGCCACCTGGGCGATACTGTTATCCACCTACGACATGGTTTTCGTTCCGCAGAAGGCTGTCAAAGGTCAAGCCTTGGCCGACTTCTTAGCAGCCCATCCAGGCCCAGAAACAGCCAGAATCTATGAAGAAATCCCAAACAAAGTCGTTAACTCAAACATGACTTCACATTATGACGTTTGGCGAATGTTCCTCGATGGTGCTTCAAGAACGGGGCCCCAAGGTGATATCATCGCTGGAGTTGAGATAGCATTAATTTCTCCCTCTGGATTGGTGGTCAACCGGGCATACTCTCTCACAGAACCCTGTTCAAGCAACGTAGCTGAATATAATGCTCTGCTCATCGGACTCCGACTCACGAAAGAAGTGGGGGTCGAATACCAAGAAGCATATGGCGACTCGCAGTTGATTGTTAATCAAATTTGAGGCTCATACGAGGTTCGTAACGCGGACTTGATTCCCTATCATCAGACATCGATTGTCATTATTACAACCTTGGAGGGGTTCTTTATAGAGCATGTTCCTAGGCTCTAAAATATTAAAGTCGACGCCCTAGCAGGCCTCGCCGCTTCTTTGGCGGTTCCAAATCATGCTTATCATCTAGTCGAAGTGATAGGCTATGAGCTGATCTGTCCCAAAAATAATGTTCAACTAGGTACGAGTTACTCCGTCCAGATAACCAATGACGTGCAAGACTGGAGACTCTCGTTCATCGACTTTACGGTCTACGGAATCCTGCCTGAGAATGTGAAAGAAGCGACCTCAATCAGAAGGTGTTCTCTCAGATTCTTTTATGACACAGAAACAAAAATGTTATATCGACGATCTTACGATGGGCTACTGTTAAGATGTCTGTCAAATGCAGAAGCCAAAGAAGCCCTATGCGAGGCTCACGATGACGTTTGCAGGGCTCACCAACCTGGCCCGAAGTTGCAAGACCGTCTCCGTCGGATGGGCTATTACTGGCCTACGATGGTAGCAGACGCAGTCGATTATACAAAGAAGTGTAAGTCTTGTTAGATCCACGCAGATTTCATACATCTGCCATCCGAATTCTTCTACCCAAAAGTGGCCTCTTGGCCATTTAAAGTATGGGGAACGCACATCATTGGCCTAATTACCTTGCTGTCGTCTAGGGGAAATCGGTTTATACTTTCAATCACCGACTACTTATCCAAGTAGGCGGAAGCTGTTCCGCTGGCAGAGGTAAAGACATCAAACATGATTAGTTTCATAAAACATCACGTCATCTACCGTTTTGGACTGCCCCGGAGGATCATTCATGACAACGGTTGCAGTTCGCAAGCCATGCCTTCTATCGATTCTGTGACAAGAATAGGATCCAGAATGTGGCTTCAGCGGCCTATAATCCATCGGCTAATGGTCTGACTGAAGCTTTTAACAAGACCATAATCAAGCTTCTCAAGAAGTTCGTGTCTTCAAATAAACACGACTGGAATGAAAAGCTGGGCGAATGCTTATGGACGTACTGTACTACAATTCGGACGGCTACAGGAAATACACCATCTCTCTGGTGTACATGAGCGAGGAGATCCCCTCACTTCGCGTGGCCCTTACTTACCGGTTGACGTCGGACGATAACTACCACCGACGGCTACAAGAATTAGAAGCCATAGACGAGAAGCGTTTGCAAGCTCAACAAAGCATCGAGCTCTATCAAGCACGCATCGTTCGGGCCTTCAATAAGAAAGTCAAGCAGAGGACATTCCAAATAGGCGATCTCGTCTTGGCTATTTGCAGACCGATGGTCATGACTCACAAAACCGTCGGCAAATTCCAGCCCAAATGGGAGGGTTCATTCATCATCGAGACCATATTCTCCAACGGCGCATACCGGCTCGCGAAACAGAACGGAGACTTGCTCATGATGCCCATAAACGACAAGTTCCTGAAGAAATACTATGTCTAAAGACATGCTGGTACTTCCTCAAACCACCAAATCTCCCAAACTATCGAGTTATGTACACCAAGTACCTCTGAACTCACACTCTATTAGCTCCGAGTGGATTCACATCGCATCTCCCTGAGTGGCGAGTCATGTACGCTGATACCTCTGAACTTCCACTCTAATGCTTCATCTCACCGGAGTCTGCCAGGCTTATTGCCATCTCTGAGCAAACTTCCTGGTCCCGATTATCGTGTGTCACGTCCATATTACCTCTGATACCGATAGTCTCTCGACTTAACACCTGTACCCAACCTGGGATAAAAGACATGGTGTTAAGACCACATAACCTATCACGTCCATATTACCTTTGTTGGGTTTTGTCTCAAAATCTATTACTCGCACCACCAGTGCGCAGAAGAGTAATAGGTCCACCGAAAATTATTCCTGATTATCGTGTGTCACGTCCATATTACCTCTGATACCGATAGTCTCACGACTTAACACCTGTACCCAACCCGGGATAAAATCATGGTATTAAGGCCACAGAACCTATCACGTCCATATTACCTCTGTTGGATTTTGTCTCAAAATCTATTACTCGCACCACCAATGCGCAGAAGAGTAATAGGTCCACCAAAAATTATTCTTGATTATCGTGTGTCACGTCCATATTACCTCTAATACCAATAGTCTTTCGACTTAACACCTGTACCCAACCTGGGATAAAAGACATGGTGTTAAGACCACGTAACCTATCACGTCCATATTACCTCTGTTGGGTTTTGTCTCAAAATCTATTACTCGTACCACCAGTGCGCAGAAGAGTAATAGGTCCACCAAAAATTATTTTTGATTATCGTGTGTCACGTCCATATTACCTCTGATACCGATAGTCTCTCGACTTAACACCTGTACCCAACCCGGAATAAAATCACGGTGTTAAGGCCACAGAACCCGTCACGTCCATATTACCTCTGATGTGTTTTGTCTCAAAATCTATTACTCGAACCACCAGTGCATAAAAGGGTAATAGTTCCACCAAAAATTATTCCTGATTATCGCGTGTCACGTCCATATTACCT
The DNA here is from genome assembly GCA_029216955.1 of Iris pallida. Lineage (NCBI taxonomy): Eukaryota > Viridiplantae > Streptophyta > Magnoliopsida > Asparagales > Iridaceae > Iris > Iris pallida. The sequence continues at coordinate 3,466,530 of JANAVB010019198.1, read as the reverse complement.
CTAATACCGATAGTCTCTTGACTTAACACCTGAACCCGACCCGGGATAAAATCACGGTGTTAAGACCACATAACCTATCACGTCCATATTACCTCTGTTAGGTTTTGTTTCAAATCTATTACCCGCACTATCAGTAAGCAAAAGGGTAATAGGTCCACAAAAGTTATCCTAATATATTACTCGTACTATCGGTGCACAAAAGGGTAATAGTTCTACAAAATATTATTCAAATCTATTGTTCTTATCTCTAAATGCACAAAAGGGCAATAGATACACAAAAAGTCCCCTAGTGGGATGTCCTTTATCAATCGCAAATGCTGTACAAACACCACAGATGCCACAAATAAAGAATAGAGTGAATGTATTCTTTTTATTCAAAATCAGTTACATTCATAGGATTATATCTCCAGCAAAAAAGGGAAGGAAAGAGATGAAGAAAAATCTACTACTAATCAGCGACACATAGTTTGGTGAGAATGTCTTCCAGCTGTGCAGTTGAGCGCTCGATTTTTGGTTTGGCGCGACGTTCAGCTTCCTGGGTCAGCCTTTCAATATCCTCAAGATGTGCATGAGCCTGCCAATTGTCCTCTACTTTCTTCAGTGCACCCTCCAGAGCGACAGAGGCTCGTGTGACCTCATCGGTCTCCTCACAGATCTTCTCTCTCTCAACGAGTAGCTTGGAGCTCAGCCTCCAGAGACGTCAGCTTGGTTTGGAGCTGGAGGAGCTGCTCGTTAGTTTCATTCATAGCACGAACGATGGTCTCCTCACGAGTTAAGCAAATCTCTCCCTTTCGGCTCAGCTTGTCTTATTTAAGAGACAACTTATGGAGGTCTTTCTCCAATGTGGGCTTGGTCGTCTCCAGTACAGCCTTCACTTTTTCCACGACTGTTATGAGAAAGGCATGCTCCTGTTCCACTGTAGCAGGCATGTTGACCTGCCGTAATTGTTGCAATTGGATTAGGCATCGATCAGCCTCTACCAGTTTATGCTCTAAAAGGGTAGCCATCACTTCTCCACCCGGGAGCATCTTCAGCAGTTCAATCTGACCGTAGGCACAATGACGAGCTACGATGAATGACATTCCTCTTCTCAAAGCAGCCTCAACCCCCCGTTTCAAATGACGGTAAAAGCTCTCGACTATGTCCTTTGACGACTCGTCTAAGTTCTCCAAAGAGGACGGCGTCGAAGGAATAGCACCTAGGGAAGCTGAAGGTATCTGGGAAGGAGTCACATCGAAGCTTGACGACCCTGTTAGAAGGGAAACAAAATTCGAGCGATAAGATTTTTGTGCGACTGTAATCTTCTCCTCTGCGATCCGAAGAAGGTGAAAATTGGGCAGAGCAGAAAGTTCAACTTTCGGGAAAGCGGCAACTTCAATCGATCCCGCATCCACCAAAGACGTTGAAGGAGCCGGGACTTCTATACGCAATACGGTGGAAGGCCCCTTGACTCGAGCTGGAAGGGAAGACGGGACACTTCTTTCTTGTACCAGGTCAGCCCCTGGATCCTCTTCTATCCCTTCCTCCGCGACCACATCCACCATCGGTAGTGGAGAGACAGGCCTTGTAGGTCCAGAACAACCGAAAATCAGCTTGACCCGAAGAAGATGGAGTTAAAGGAAAAAAATCTTCTTATTGGTAAGAATGTGACATAGCTTACCAGAGGTGAGGGACAAAGACTGGGGCTCAGTCGGAGTAGTCTCATCTCCTTTCGTCGCCTCCACATCTCCTGTGAGGTCAGCAGCGGCGCCCGAACCATCCACGTCTGCCTCCTCAGCCCCTGTTGCTCTAGGCAGAGACGTAATTATATCAGTACCAGTTTGTGAGGACCCCGCAGCTCCAGGGTCAGATCCCAGAGAGGGAACCACACGAGCAGCATCTGGTGATAGAAGGTTTGCTTCCTCCGATGCCTGTAAAGGAGAGCCTTCAGATAACATTCCGAGAATAATATTGGGACTTGTCGTGAAAGAACTTACCTCCGTGTTGACTTTTGGTGTCACTACCCATTTCCTCGACGGCAGGCCCACAAAACCTAGCCGCAACTCGCTTCTGGGAATGAGGCCTATCAGTGACAGGGGGTTCAGGTCTACTTCGTTTATGCGGAGGATTCGGTACAGGGGAAGGCACGCACATCGCCAAAGGACTTACAGAGGGCTGGAGATCTTCAGAGTTATCTTCCTTCTCCTCCGTGCTATCGAAGTCAGAATTAGAAGATTTCCTCATCCCCTTCCCCGTCCTCTTGTGGGAGTCCCTTGGTCGCTCCTTCAATTTTGTACCAACAATAAAACTGGTACATGGATCAAAGTCGTTGGGAGGAGCATTCAGGGACACATGACGAAGGGCCGCCATATATGCGATATACCCCGAAGTCCCGACGTCAGGCAGGATGAAGCTGGCCTGGGTGTGGGTTGCCGAATAATAGTGCCAGGCCCGATTACCATCCAGGACGCTCCATTCGAAACCCAGGCAGGGATTAGGGTTATTCAAATATAATTGACTATACCCAAATTACCGAGAGTACCGGCTGGGTAGGTATGGCTCCAAGTATACAATGTTGCAGTTGCGGTACACCAGATGTGAGGGGCATATACTCTTCAACCGGCAAAACAACTTTTCGGACAGGGCCTAGGGCACAGCAGCGCTATCGAGGTGAACGCGTCCCATCTCTTCCTCAGTAAAAGACGGGACCGTCACAAAAAAGGACTATCTGTCCACCTGCGCAAGAGCGGCTCGGCAGTCAGGAAAAGTAGTACATTTCTAGGGCATGTCGTGATAGTGATAGATGAAGGCATCGTCACTTGTCGCATTACCCTCCGGGCCAGGTCTCATCAGAGAGGGGCAATGCATCAGCAGCCACCCCATTAAATAATGGTATGACAGCTCAATTCTGTTGAAGGGTTTCGTAAGTTCACGAGCGATAACTTTTAACATGAAAATACGAAGACCCCGATGGATGCTGCATACCATAGCTGGAAGCAGAGCCAACTTGCCTCTAAAGACCAGCTTTGCCGCCGGGAAGGATCAGGTTGCGACTGATCCTCTCAATCGAACCAGAGCCCCCCGAGGAAACGCAAACCCTCAGCCATATCATCAGGTACCCGTCCAGGATGGCCTTAGCAGACAGAGGCTGAGTATCATGATAAAAGTAGCTGAAAGTGTCGCTCAGACTCCCGAACCAGTCACCAGCAGCCCGAGCCCTCTTGGTGCTTCGTACCGGAGCACCCACTTATTCCAGAGACTGGGGACTCCTAACGGCAACCCGACCAGAGGCGCTAAGGTTAAAAAGATAACCAATCCAAGCCTTGGTATGAGGAAGGTTCCCTTTCGAGCTTTCGTCCTTTTTTTGGATATTTGTTGACAGGTGCTATAGTGACATAGCACTTCCTAGTATACCGCAAGGAATCTAGGGAACTGCCGCTCCAATTCCTCAAACTCTTCATTTGTCGGGGTACACTCCTCATAAGCTTCATCTTCCCAGGGCAATTTGGACACATCATGTATCTCGTGAAGAGCAAGCCCCATCTCTACCCCGGGAGTAATAAAGGTCCCAGTCTGACAATTGTACATCTCAAACAATGCCATAAACAACTTCGGGTTCATAAACAAGCCATAGCAGGAGCCCCTAACGGCGTAATAGCGGCCAATCCGTTGTAGGGTGTCCTCATACTCCGCCAAGATCCAAGAGGTCAGATTGACCCATGGAGGGGAACGGTGCTGCCAGTTTAATAATAACAATCTCCCTGCAGGGTATGACCTTTTGTGAGCAATCTGATTCAAAAAAGTATCGGCCTCGGAGAATCGCATGTTAGGCTTCAGTTCGTTGACGAGACTGCCAAGAGCCAGCCCAAGGACAAGTAGCTCATTGTCTCCCTTACTGCAACCACAGATCGCATAGGATTATTAAAACGGATATGGCCCACGAAGACTCCCTGTTGATCCAGAGTTAGAGAACCCGACATCTTTCTCTCAAGAGGCACCATATTGAAACCTGATAGGGGAAAGTGGCACTCCATTAGGGGTATGTGAATCGCTTCCCCCTAAAAATAGAAGTCCCAGCTCTTAGATATCTCTATAATGCTCGGGTCTGAAATAATTAGGACATCCCCGAACAGAAACATAGGCTTCAGATGAATGCCATTCAGCTACCCAGAGTTAATCATGCTAAGTAAGAAGAAGAAGGATTGGCTTCTGTCTTCCTCAATCTAACTTCAAGTTGACTTCGGGTGATCTGAGTCGACACATCTTGGACTATGTGGTCAAATCTAGCACCCAAGGCAGATTGAGCATATCCTACCAGAACCTCTTCCGAAGGAGCCATGGGCAAGGTTACTGCAAAGATCAAAGAAAGAAGACATTCAGAAGAAAACAGAAGTGAATGGGCTTTTAAACAATACACAGAAGCCTATGCGGCTCAGTTACGAAGGGAACATATGCGGCTCAAATTAAGTAACACATGCGGCCTAAGCAAGCAGAACATATGCGGCCAAGATATGGGAGGATTCATGCGGCTCAGTCATATGCGGTCCAGATATAGACTGGGTACAAGCCTTATGTACTCTAATATTCATGCGGCTCGGTCCATGCGGCCCAGTCACACAGAGCACATGCAGCACATGCCCCATGAAGGCCAACTGTGTACTAAAGATTCGAGTGATCATTCTTTTGCCTTACACAGAGCACATGCAGCACATGCACAGTGGCGAAATGTGGTCAGACCTGCGCATAAAATATGCGACATGGCTGTTTAAATTCGAGTGATCATTCTTTTGCCTTACCCTTGATCGGAGGATGGACGTCTGGGTGGAAGGAAGGTGACTTCTCAGAAGCGGCCCCCTTTCCTTTGTCGGCGGCGCTAGTGGATTTAAAAGCTTTGGGGGCCATTGCTAGTCGGAGAAGATGAAGAAAATGCAGCAAAAAGAGAGAAATTCGAAAGAGAATAGAAGAAAGTCTCTCTATAATACAGCCTATATTTATAGGCTAAAATAAAATAGACGTCGCTTCGGTTATTGTGCCATTAAGAGATAATGATGGCCTTTTTGGATTTTATCCTTAGTAACCGTCATCATTATCTCGGAAAGAGAGCCCAAATCTAAAAAGCAAACTCCAAGCATTAAATGCAGCAGTAACAGCTGGACAGAGTCTCTCTGCGGCTCAAAATTTTCCTGCGGACTGAGATCTTCCTGTGGCTCGAAGCTTCCCTGCGGCTTGACGTTTCTTCTCCATGCTTCTTATTCAAAGTATTCCAAATTTGCAATTTGAAAATTTTGAAGGGGGTCTTGTAGAAGCATGGAAAAGATGGAGTTTATACGGATCATCACTCCATGCGACCAAGTAAAACTAAGCCGCAGAAGCAGTGTTCCTGGAGACCCCAAGCGGCCAAGTGAAACTAAGCCACAGAAGCAGTACTCCTGGAGACCCCATGCGGCCAAGCAAAACTAAGCCGCAAAAGCAGTGCCCCTGGGTGTCTCATGTGGCTAAGACAACTCAAGCTACAGAAGTGAGGCTCTCGAAGGCCCCATGCGGCTAAGGGGACTCGAGCCGCAGAGGAAAGGTTCTCAAAGATCCCATGCGGCCAAGAGGAGCCGAGCCGAGCCACAGAAGCAAGGCCCCTAAGGCCACTATGCGGCCAAAATGAGTCAGACTCTACTTTGTGGAGGGGACACATGGCAATTTGACCAAGTCTCAACCACCCAGATTCGCTATAATGAAATCTCAACAACCCCCACTAGCTGGCAGCCCAAGATTGAGTCTTTGTGTGCTGTTACAGACACGTGGCCACGTGGCCCTCTATTTGGCCCAAAATCTGTTATTACAGGATTCACTATAAATAGCAGGGTACCACACCCATACAAAAGGTTGGCAATCAAAGGCTGTCAAATTTCTTCAAGAGCAAAGACTGCGTCTGATAGTCCAAGGAGTAAGGCAGAGTTTCTACACTTTCCCGAGCCTCCATCGTCACCCCCAGAATCAAAAACTAAATAATTGTACTTAGATTGTTTCCTAAGATTTCTTTCTAGGCTTTCTCTTATACAAGCGAGTTTGCAATCAAGTTCAATTCCTCTGTAATTTTTGTTCTTGATATTTAATGGAAAACAACGGGCAATTCATGATTTGGGTGTTCAAGGCTTTTAGGTTCTCTGATATTTGGATTGACGTCATCTTCAAATCCATAAGCAACTCTTGGTTCCCCACTGTCATCAACGGGCAAGTCGACAGCTTCTTCAAGTCTAGCCTCGGGGTTCGATAGGGAGACCCTCTATCCTCCACCATCTTTATCATCGCTGCCGAAGCGCTCAGCAGAAACCTGAATAGCATGCAAAATACCTCCAGATTCTACCACTATCGTACCATAACTGGCTGCCCTTTAATTACTCATCTGGCCTACGCCGATGAGATCCTCATCTTCTCTTCTGGTGTTATCGGGTCGGTGGAGGTAGTCAGCAGAACGCTTGAGAAATACACCAGATGCTCTGGCCAATGATTCGACACCGACAAAAGCGTACTCTACACCCATCACAATGCTGACAGGAACCACTCGGCTACTCTTGGCAACCTGACCTCCTTCTCCATTGCTTAACCGTTGTTCTTCTATTTGGGATGTCCACTGGTATATGGTAAATCTAATTCGGGCATCTTCGAAGGGCTAGTGAACAAAATCAGAAAAAAAAAATCAAGGGATAGCACAATGCGACCATTTCTCCGGGCGAAAAGATGATTCTCAACAAACATGTCTTATCCTCCATCCCCATCTACACCCTGGCTGTTTGCTTCCCCCTAAGAAGGTGTTATCATCGTTAGAATCCCTCTTTGCCAACTTCTTTTGGGGACACCTCGACGGCAAAGATAAGCATCACTAGGCCAGCTGGCACACCATAGCCAAACCAACCGATGCGGGCTGACTTGGCTTCAGCAGATTAACACACATCATTAACGCCTGCTCCATAAAGTTGTGGTAGAAGCTCCGATCAGATAACTCCATCTGGACTCGGTTCATGAAGGCCAGATACTTCCAATACTCTCACCCCGTGACGGTCGTCGCCAACAGTCGATCCTCTGCATCGTGGTGCCATATCCTCCATGGCCGACATATCCTCTGCATTGTGGTTATATATATATATATATATATATATATATATATATATATATATATATATATATGACAAATATTATAAAGGTGTAAATGTGTTGTATATAACAAATATTACAAATCTTTAAAATCGAGCATAACCACACAAATAAAGTACATATGTTGTTGCCTGAGTCAACCGAACAAATATTATATTAGTACCATTAGTACTACTTAACTACATTCTGATCAATGCATATCTAGATTAAATAATGCATATCTAGATTAAATACTTTTAACCTAATCCTATTCCAAAAACCTACTAGAACTGAGCCATCTGTCCCTCTACTTTTGTATATAAGTAACACAGAAACTAAAGCAATTATTTTCTATAAACCCTCTCTACCTATCTTCAACTTCTCTACATCCATCTCCCCGCTCCGTACTCCAGCCAACCTCGACCCCACCCAACCAACAACCTTTGACCATTGCTGAGCGCAAATGTGTTGCCACCAAACACCAAATGACCAGTCCAGGATCTACTGCAAGCCCCGTCGAACCCATGTGTGACCCGACGTCGAGCGCATGAGCCAAAATTTGTGTCGCGCATGCCATCGACTTTGTTGGATCCACCAGCAACCTCCGACCTAGCCCAGAGCCACCGGAGACCGCCCCGATGCCTGCCTGACCACCACCGGAGTGGCAAGGCCGACAGCGGTGTTGTACAGCCGCAAGAACAGAGACCACTCAGTTTTTAAACCACAGCCGGGTACCCCTTTCTCCGCTTATTTTTTTCGACGAATACTCGACCATATTTTGACCTACCGAAGCCTATGTGTAGTGAACCTATACGCCTCGAAAATACAGTAACTAGATTTAGGTGTAGTCACACAACCTGTCCGAAAAAATCGACATAAGGTTGTCGAAAAATCTGTTCGAAAATAGTGTATAATCCAGTTCAACACCCTATATTGGAAGGCAGCTAACTGCCAGGTTATAGGAGATTTTAGGAATCTAATTGAGCAGATTTATAGCCTATATAACTGAGTTTAAAAGCCATAAATTAGTTACATATATTTTGTAATTATTTTTTGATTAAAACAGTTCCAAAGATTGATATATAAGACCCCTAAATTTCTAATATTTTTTTATATTATTTTATTTAACATTTTCAAGTAACAAATAGTCTTTTTCCTATTAGAAATAATTTGAGCTTGTCACGCCCCACTTCCAGAATTATGGCGAGCCGGGTACGTAACATCATCCCCAGGCTACGCGACA